>CANSZD010004287.1:1455000-1860097 GCA_947648045.1 Beta corolliflora
GAAATCGCCGGCGGGGGGGGCGGGGGAAATCGTTGGCGGGGAGGGACGAGGGGCTGCGGCGGGGGAGAGGAGGGGAGGGGATGGGGCGCGACGGGGGAGGGGATGGGGCTGCGACGGGGAGGGGAGGGGGGAGGGGGGGGAGGGGAAATCGGCGGGGGGGGGGCGGAGGAGGCTGCGGCGGGGAGGGGAGGGATGGGGGCTGCGACGGGGGGGACGGGAGGGGTTGGGGGATGCGTTGGGGGTGGGGGGGATAGGGCCGGCGGGGGGTTAGGGGGGGTGGGGTGGGGTTTAGGGTTAGGTGTTGGGTTAGGGTTATTGTTTAGGATTAGGGTTTAGATTTTAGGGTTAGTGGTTAATAGTGGCAAAATCGTAAATAAAGTTAACGGTGAGTTAACGGCAGTTAGCAAAAGGGTATATGGTGAATTTTTGAAACATTGAGGGTATATGGTGAATTTCTTGATTTGTCAGGGGTATATGGTGAAATAACCAATAATTTATTTTAGACGTGAATAGAATGTTATTGGATGAGTAATGGTGACACGTGGCACATATACGTTCCGAGGAACGTTTTTTAATAGTAGTACTAGTTATTATGCCCAAGCTATGCCCCGAGTAAAGAAAAATTTACATTTATTAATATTATATTTTAAAATAATAAAACTAAATGTCACTTGGTCTAGTGGTTTGAAACTTTAATATATGACCTTGAGATCACGAGATCAAACCCTACTATGCAATTTCTATTTATTTTTTATTATTATATGTGTATTAAATAGAGTAAAATGCTCTAGGGAGAGCATCACGTACCACCATTCCTAGTTTAGGAACGTCTTTTAATATATTAGTTATAGATATAGATTTGCTGCAAGGGGATTTGAGCCCTCTACTGCTCTACCTGCCATTTCATCAAACTCAGATAAAACCAACTTCGCTACATAATTGTTTTTTTCAGCTACTGAAATATCTTTATACTTCTATGATGGGGCGGGCCAAGACCCGGGTAGGCCCTCCTGAGATCCGCCCCTGGCACCAAGAGTATGGTTAACTGGTTTGTCCTTGAAGTTCATATCCATTTTTATCTTGAAATTTAACCATAACACCCTTAGAACTTAGGTGAGGTTTTCCACTCGCAGGATGTTAATACTCCCGAATATGTACTCTGTATTCTGTAATCTGTAATCTGTAATCTGTAGTGCACTACCATATAATAAGACGAGTATTATCAAAATTACAAATTCACCACTTTACAAATCACATCACCGCATCAAGGTCTTCAGGCAAACCATTCTTGCCATCTAAGCATGAAACCATCCTAGACTTCTTTCTCTTCCTCGAGGTTTAGACCACTGCTAAACTAATATAATTTCATCCAGAACTGTCAAAAATAAAATTAAAAGAATCATAAAGAAAGCGAAAGCAATTCAAATACCCAAAATGGTCCTAATCTGATCCGGTGGATGCCTAGCTAGTGATTTAGGATCTGGGTAAGAATTCTTGGGGTCCATTATCACATTGTATACAAGCTCATACGAATCAGCGAGTGATTTTGCCAATTGAATACAAGCTTCCGACCGTAGCTTTGGCACCTGCAGCTGCTCAAATTCTGGGAGAGAATTGCCGGTGCCCAAAATGAGACCAAAGAAAATGTTCAGGCTTTCTGATAATGAAGCTGGAGAAGTCTCCTCCACTTCTGCCAAAGGACCCGCCGAAGATTCTTCCCTTGCTTCTACGAACGTTTTCCTAAAGTTAGCCATCTTGCTCAACAAATTACATCTTCTTAGAATGGTCTCAACTTCTTTATCTACAAGTATACGCATGTGGTTTTCTATCATATCACCAACGCTCTTCGCATATGTGGCTGCAGCTTCATGCCCAATCAACGGTTGTTGGATGGTACACAAGCAGTTGATAAGGAAGATCTTAGAAGGTGTCTCAGCACTCTGCAAGGACAAGCACAAATCACATGAATTCAAACTAATGTTGCATCAAAAGCAGCCAGATTCAAGTGCTCCCTTGGTGAAAAAAAAAAAAGAGTAGCTTTCAAGCCATCTCTAACAATTGTTTCACGAACAAACAAAAAAAATTCCATCTGATCAGTTGGTATCTGAAAAGCATAACAGCCATCACCTAAATTAAGCTTATACTAAAGATCTGTCTATCTCCTAAAATAAGCTTATACTTCCTTTTGTCTTACGATTGCATCATTTCCCTTTTATGGAAGTTGCATAATACTTGCATCATTACCTAAATTGGCAATGAGTTTTTCTCTCCCTCTCCTATCACATGGGTTCCACTTTTTATCTCTCTCTCTATCTCACTCCTCTTCACATGGGCTCCTAATATACTGTGCCCCCCAAGGTAGATGATGCAAGTATAAAAAACGAAGGAAGTATTAAGGATCTGTCTGTTATAGCTGTCCCGTTATAGCAGGGGACAGGGGTTATGCTGCTTAGTTGAGCTACTTTAGAGACATTGAGGTGATGATGTACAGATTTGCAATAGAAGTATATAGAACTCGTCTCTTGAGCTCAGTATCTGCAAGCATACTTTGGTTAATCTGTTAATGCGCAGGAACAGAGAAGTGATCCTAGACACCACTGTCCAGCATGTGTTCCATTGTCAGCCTTCCCACTACTTCCAGCACTTGTTCTAAAGTCTAATCATTATCCAGAATTAAAACAGAATACAAAAAAATCATTTGGTAATTGCAGAAAACCAAAGACCGAAGATTCAGTAGATCATGCACAGAAAAGAAAAAGGCAGCACTCTCCAATCAATTTCATATTATAATACTTTTAGGGTTTCAAAATCAAACTCTAATTCTCTATATATGTATTTTTATCTCGATAGAATTTCTCACTTAATGCCAATTAAACCAAAATATGGAAATGCTAGGTCCTTTCCTTTCTTCTCTTCTTTCGAATCATCTTTATGAAACCAAAGAAGCTGTAAGAGCCCAGAAAACATAGAAGACAGATATATATCTCTCAGCAATAAATTACAAATATACATAGATAAGGACAGGAAGCCAAGCAGTTCTATACCTGAGGAGCTGAAAGGGTATTGTTATTACTCAGTATTGCATCAACTGATGATTTGTTTAGCTGATTGGAGTCAGAGCTCAGTCTGCTCCTCCTTGATGAGTGACCACCTCCTTTGGATTTGTGTGCCTCAGCTGCTTGCTCACACATCTACAATAAACAGGAACACTTTTTAGTTTCTCAAATCTGACAGCAACTCAAGTTCTGCGTTGACTTTCTTCATGTGAAAAATTCTGGGCCATGAGAAGAACCCGCAGTTCGCTCATTCTGGTGAAGTTGCATCCTAGTCCTGCCCTCTCTGTAATTTGGTACGCCAATTTTTATTTGTCTTAGGGCAATATTTTAGCAGGCATAAAAACATGTCCTTGACAGAATCCCAAGATAGCCTGAAGACTTGGTCTCTGACTGAAAAGTAAATGCTTATGCTTGTGAAGCTTTCGTCAAGTGTGCCCACAGTCACTAGGATAGGCAAAATATTTACCAAACGAAGGAGCAAACTATATAACCAAAGACGACGAAAGTAACATAATACAAGGCAAACAAGCCTCTCCAAACCACTGTGACGCGATGCTTTATTTTTGTTCCAGATTATCCTGATTCGACATAAGGACTACATTGACTCTTCTCCTATAACTAAATGCTAACTTTGCACGCAGTCACATCAGAACTTAAAGACTTTGACTTAACCATTGTTAAACCAACAAATGGGAGCATTGGACCACAGGACAAGAAATTCAAACTTTCCTTGTAGGACGGCTCTTGGACACTAACAGCTTGAACTTTTATTTTGTAATTCTATACTATTTACTAGAGCACGAGATGCAAGCAGTGGCGGATCTAGAAATTTGGATATGGGGGGTACGGTTATATGAACAATTAGATTCATAATGTATATAATCTCTCCGTCGCTAATCTTTGGCTCTATTTTATTTTTTGGAGCCAAATTTCGCCAACTTTGACGGTATTCTACCATTGATATATAAGGGAAAAAAAATTCAGATAAAAATGTGCTCCAATAATTGGTCGTTTGGTGGAATGTGGTAAGTGTAAATTGCTAGAATATTCCTAGAAAGTGGAACTTATATTTTGTAAAACATACAAGTCTAGAATTTTCTATTTCCCATGAATTTGAATCCCTAAATTTAATAATTTTTTAATACATACATAGTTTTAATATAAATTGACAACTTTCTATAATTGTATGTGTAATATGAATTGCATATTTAACTTCTATATAATATGAATTGCATATTTAACTTCTACTATAAGAAGGGAATGGAGGAGTAAGACGAAGAAAATTCTCAAAAAAAAGGGGGAGAGAGAAAGAAGAGCTAGCAAGTATCTTACAGGGATTCGATCTTGCGACCTTTACCAGTCTATATATAGACTAATTCCTCCCCTCCCTTACCACTGAAGCAAACATTAGCTTTATGAGTAACATGTGCATGTTTAAACTTTATATTTTTTAGCCAAAATAATGGGGGTACAGCTGTACCCACTGTACCCCCTCTGTATACGCCCCTGGATGCAAGGGGTGAATAAACAGCCATATAAGTGTTATTCTATCCACTAAACCACAACTGAATTTTAGGGTATTAAAACTATCAAATGAGTAATATTTTTTTATTTTTTGTTTTAAAGATTAAAATAACCAGTATATAAACGATCCAGATTTACTTATTTAAGAGAATAGGAACCATAAAGTATTAGTTGAAAGCGCCACCATTTTTTGCTAATGCAACCAAAATATCCAACTGATATAAAATTCCATCTTAAAAAAAACCAAGATACCCCATTGTTTCATTTAACATAGAGATGGACTATCTCTTAATCTTATTGAGATAGAGATGGTCTATCTTGAAGGCCGACTCTTCAATAACTTTATCGGGATTCTCAAACACCCTGATTTATAAATACTATTCAAATTATAATACAAGAATACTTTTTTAAAACCTGAAAGATATGGTCTATCTTCAAAGCCGACTCTTCAATAAATTTATTGGGATTCTCGAAGGCCCTCATTCGTAAATAATATTTAAATTATAATACAATAATTTTTTTTAAACCTGAAAGATGGCATCAATTACTTGTCAGTTAGTGCATCTGGCCCTTGACTTCCCATGTTTCTGAATACGTGGACTGAATGATTCTAATATAGAGATATTGGAGGCCTATGATTTGTAACAGAACAACCTTCAAGTGCAGACAAACTATCTCCACCCAGCAAATTTAGTTCAGTCACATCTTAAAAGTCTCTCAGTGCCACTAATCATCAAAGCGGCCTCATTGACCATCCCCGCAACTTCACTCTAAAATTAGCCCAAGAATCACCACTGCTTAGCCCAGGAACTTAGATTGCCAGCACTTCCTCCCTAGGATAAACCTGAACGCAGAAACTAGCTTTTTCGATCTAACCTTAGCCCACCATAGCTAGTTGATTCAAATTCTCTAGTCACCCTTCTCAGCACCACCACAAAGTTTGATCAAGAGTTGTTTGTCGGCTTCCCAAGCATAACATTAATAGCTGACCTACCAGTCAAAGAAAATGCCTAAGTGAGATAACTCCTGTTATAGTCTAGCCTTCATTCCTCCTAAAACCCTTTCAAACCTCCTTTTCTTTGCAAATCCATCATCACACACGAAGATCAAACCCAGAACTCCCCACATTCATCAGCCATCACTAACAAATAGCAATCCATCAAGATATCCTTCTCCTTAAACTTTATGAAACCACCAAGTTATAAATCAAAGGTCTTCCCCGTTAACTTGCACTAATAAGAGCCGCAGATGGCCGTTACAAAGGAGGAAAACCATTACGATAGGGTAGAGAGAATAAAGACAAGGAGAAAGAAGAGAAGAGAAGAAGATCGTTAAATCTTTCTATTCCCCAAATGAAACTACAAAAGCAAAGATTTCAATGCAAAAGTATTATGAAATCCGTGGGTCAGTCATAAGGGAACGGGAAATTAGGAGCAATTAAGGTTTTCTCTTTCACTTCAGGAGAAACAATTAGTCCTTTTAAAATGGGAGCATCGCATTTCTGGTCATTTCCACATCCGGAAAGTTTCAGCAGTGTGGAAATGCCACACTGCAATATAGTCGTTAAGTGAAATACGCGCATATATAAATTAGCCTTGCCTTACAATCTACAATTATAACAGAAGTCCTGGGCTGCATAAAATGAAAGCAGGAAAAAAACAAAATCACAATATACATACATACATATATATATACATATACATATATATACATATACATATACATATACACATATACATATATATATGTAGGGGCAGGATCACATGAGAATGCTCCTTACATGAGAAATGAGAATGAATCTCAACCACACGATTGGATTAGAGTTACAACACTTGTTCATTAGAGTTATACCCCCGAAAAATTTTGAGCCCAAAAAAAAAATTTTATTTTTTTCAAAATTTATTTTTCTAATTTTTGTTTTTTTAGAGTTACATCACTTTTTCATTAGAGTTACATCACTTGTTCATTAGAGTTATAGCGCGTAAAATCCATTCTCATTTCTCATGTAAGTATGCATTCTCATATGAACTCACTTCTATATATATATATATATATATATATATATATATATATATATATATATATATATATATATAGTCAGGTGAATCCTTCAGTCACGGCATAAAAACATCAAGCTCAACATAAAAGTCTTTAATAGTCACAACATAACTCTAACACTATTCTATATTTTTTTTTGCCTCGCTTGAAGGTTAGAGTCACAACACTTCTCACTTAGAGTCAAAGCACTTTTCACAAGAAGGAGCCTTCCCGCATGAACTCACTTGTGTGTATATAAAAATATTATTTACCAACCACACATTGTCTAGCCAAATCCTATTCTCTCTCAATACGTTCCTTAATTAAGAAGTCATTTGTGAAATATCAACTTTTTATAATTTTTATAAGTAGGAAATTAGAGATAATAATAGTTTAAGTTACGCGTTGGCAAACGTGTATGTAGAGTGTGTCAAGTATTTTGAAACACGGGAAGTATATACATTTTCAGAAGTTAGGAGTAAGTAAGCTTCTTTTTGAACAAATAATACCCTTTTCTACAGTAATATATATCAAGACGCACCTGGATGATAGGATCCAATAAAGCAGATATCACAGGATCAAATTGTGGCTTCTTTGAAAGTGGAATCATCATGCCATCATATGTCTCCATTATTTCCAGTAGGACAGAAACTCCTTCTCTTACAGCAGGTGGTGGTGATAGATCCACGGCAACAACAGGAGGATACCGAAGTAGCTTCTCTCCTCGACTCTTTAGAATATCAAAGAATGTTTTCTGAGCAGCCCCCTTCAAAGTCCAGAGTGTTTGGCAAAGCACTGTTTCACTCCCAACTAAATCAGAAATCTGTGAGGAGAAACATAGGAAGTTAATAAAAACAACTATTATAAATGTTAGAAAGGGGTTACATTGAAAGAGATCTCACTAGCTTACCGTGTAACTATAAAATTCCAGCTGATTACTAAGTTTATATGAAACTAGAAGACTAGGTTGAGATTGTAAGACTTGTTCCACTCTAACTTTGAATGGTCTGCAAACTCCTTCAAATATCCGATCAAGGACAAAGGTTAAATCAGCTTCTATCTTTCCTCGTTCACTTTCAGAGTTATTGGAGAGCTGACGTGCAGTTGGCCCAGAATCCATATCCGCATCCGGATCAAGCAGAGCATGCACAAGTTCTCTTTCAGAAGCCAGTGCCTTAAGGGGACAATCGGAGAACAAACTTTAGCACTAAAGCACGAATATGTCTAAACTCTCAAGTAATTATAATTTAATAAGCTAATCAAAAACAGCAGATTAAAAGTAAAACCAATAAGACTTAGATGTCAAACCTGATGCAGCCATGCTAGCATATCACCCACATACCGCAAAGGATCATGAGCATGCACTTCAATAGGTCTGGGCAACCCACCAGGTCCTCCACGAGTAAGAGCACTTATAAACCTTCTGAACAAGGCATTGTGCCTCATATTTGCTACCTAAAAGTAAAACATGTGTGAAATTTCATCAATACATTGTAAAGGTATTCTCAGGATATCAGAAACTAAAGCTCTTGTCATGATAAAAATACCTCTTCAGCACAGTATTTGAAGAGAACAGGCCTTTCTCTGAGGCATCTGACTGCTGTTCTTAGAAGTTCACTAACTTCAGGATTATCAGTGTCCCCCAACCTCCTACACTCCGCCTGAACCCACCTGAAAAAGAGAGGCATATAAGTGATTGCACTAAGCTAGCTAGATAATTAGTAATCAAGACCTATGTTCTTTCGAACATGACAATGTATGAAAAGAACCTGAATCTATTTACCTCCCAGTACATACAAAAAGAGCATGACTCAATATGAAAAGAACATAAAGACATGTATGTATAATAAAAGGTTGATATGTTAAAGACATGTTGTTAGTTTAATTAGAACATGACACTAGTATTTAATTTCAAATTCATTGGTGATATTTTTTTTTTAATTTTAAATTTGAAAAATATGTTCTTTATTTTTAAATTGTACGTTCTTTTAGTATGTATGTTCTTTTCATTATGATCTATGTTCTTTGATAAATGAAGATTAAACAAGTTCTTTGCATGTTCTTTTTACCAAGAAAATTTGCTAAAAAAAAGTTCATGTTCTTTTAGATGAACGACATGTTCTTTCGCAATACACTAAAGCCCCTTAAACACTAGATACAAAGTATCTATGCAGGACATCAAATATTCTCCAACTCAGAATCATTCAACATATATAAAAAGGGATTGGTGTTCTAAGTGTGTATCCAAAATTTGGACCGCGTTAATTTCTTGGAGTTCGAAATTGGTCTAATCTGAGTCCCAAGTGCCAATCTTATTTGGACAACCAAGGGTCAGATTCCTGTTGTTTAAACAGAGTCTAAGTAATATTGGCTCCATGTTCATACTGACAAGTGACAACACATAGATATCAACTTATAAACATAATTGATGATTTCCCCCTCCCCTTTTTTCTTGTAAAAAATATGGATATGATCCCTTTTACTTCTCCCTCAGAGTTATGCTAACCTAAAATCAAGCAGCTTCGACATACCAACACAGCTTTCAAGTAAGGTTCTACATAATTATATGTCACAAATGAAGCTTCACCTGCAAAGACGCTCATAGGCTCCCTCCTGGTACATAGCCATCATATCCATCAACTCCAGCCCTGCACGCTGTCATAATTATCTCGAAGAATTACACAACGATCCATATATACATCATTTAACATTTTTATCCTTTTTCTTCTATTCATAGTAAATATCAAATGGAACAATTTTTTTCAGCTCAATGATGAAGAAAGAGAAACAATGGCATGTGACCAAAAAGATATGGAAGTTACCTGATGATGTGTCTTGAGCAAAATTTTGCAGTTGGCATGAATTTCTTTAACATGGGAAAGCGCCTTGAAAAAATTTTCATCCAACTCTTCTTCTTTAAGAGCATTTATCTAAAATGTAAGCACATGTCAGCAATGCTCCTAAAATCTAATAAACAAAAGAGAGGCAGGGGTATAAACAGCGAGAACTCACACCTCTTCATTAGATAGTTGGTAGTCACGTAGAAAGCATGAAACAATCTCCTGTCTCTGAGTAGTAGCATCAAGTTCCAGTTTTAGCCTTTCTGTGGTACCTATAATATCCCCAGTGGTAGCACTACAACTGCTTAAAGCCTTAGCTATCCTGCCAATGCACAAAATAATACTTGTAATATCCAATTTTTGTATGCAAGAAGAAACAGATTAGACAAGAAATTAGATAAAGAGAGGTAGATCAAAGTGAATTTACATTAAAGGCCTACAGTACAAGGATACAAGGGAAAAGAAATCATAGATTTTTCAAGAGGAGCGTTCTAAGGCCCCACGACCATCATGATTGAAACCTGTTTCCAGCATGCAGCTAGATTAGAGTGAGTTATTAATTTAGTTGAGCTATGGGTCGTTTCAATCTTGCTGCTTGTAACTTAAACCAAGCTCAAGCCAAAGAAAATATTCATTCAAGCTATAATATTCATATTTCCAACTGTTTACTAATATTTTGAGATTCTCAATAATATACGTTAAATGTAAATTATTACTCATACATCATAACTCATATGTTTTATTAAATTCATATATTCAGCCCCGCGCACAAGCTCTGGTCAGCTATTTAGCTATGTTCAAATTGTTTGTCTTGAGTGGAGCTTCAACCAGGCCGAGCTCCATTTATTTTTTCAAATGAATTACATAGTACAAGGACATGGTCCTATTTCACCTCAGAAATCTCACAAATCATATATATTCACAAAATTTCAGATAAGGGATACCCATGTGCAATATCAGTTCTGATACGTTCTAAACTAGTACAGTTAGGTTCAGATTACTCAGTTTCATGAAAAACTTAGCAGCCAAAACCAAGATCTATTTTGAACAAATATTGTTGGGTTGCCTTCAAAAAATAAATGATAATGCAACAGCAACCCACTCTAATTCTCATTTTTCAAATTAAGGTGGTCTACATAGAGGCATATATGAAATTAACACCTTGAAGCTCTTTCTAAAAGATAATTTCCTTCTCTATAAGAAAGTAAAAGGAAAAACGTGAGCATACAAAAATGCAAACATTTTGAATAACATCATACTTTGTCCCATATTACTCTTCATTTTCGGATGTCCAAAAATTATCTCCCACTTACCTACTTCAAAAATAGAATCCCCATCCCCCGTAAGAAGTGCATCACTATTAATTTTTCTCTCCCTATCCACTTTCAATTTTTTAATTCACATTTAGCCAAATCTAGGCCCAATCCACTACTTTTTAGAATATGTGAGACAGACCCTAATCAGAAGATAAATATAGAGCAAAGAGAGTAATAGATAGAAGGGCATGACAAGGAAGGGAGGAGATGGAGACTAGAAACAATCTTTAAGAAAGGACACCAACAATAAAACAAACACACACAATACAATAAAGGATGAGCGTAAGGGGTCACTCTCCACGTGAATGCCTAAACTTATAAGATTTAGTTAAAAAGGGCTAGCAATAAAAGATCATTTTACCTCTTGGTAATTAGAATTCAAGACAGGCTAAATTATAGCTAATCAATTAACACCATTTTACCTCTTGGTAATTAGAATTTAATTAATAACCAAATAGATAGAATACAGCTATGGTGGAATAAGAAAAACCTCAATTCCAAACACCTACAGTGATCTCAGAACAGCATTGGTAATCCTCATAGCCCCGACCTTCTACCTTCAAGGAAGGATTGAGCATGAGACTCTTCACTTGCCAGAGAAAGCAATACATCCTAACCCCGTCTAATAAGCAACTATTAAAAAGCAAACAAGTAAACAAAGATTCACACAAGCTAGCAAAAACCAGAACTACAAGTCTAGGAGATAAGTGGTGGTCTTTGAGTTATAGACTAGACAAGCCACTCTAAAAATTTAGCCTTACTAAATCGCAGTCCAGGTCATCCTTTCAGTAGAAAGCCTCCGTCATCTCTATGTATCCATAACACTCCACAAAAAGCATACCGTACTTTTGGAGTTCTCCTTCTACAATTTCTGGCTGCAAATTTGATCTCTTCTTCTAAAGAGCCTACAGGCGTAATTGCAGAATTGTCTCCAGCTTGAAACCACAAAAGCTGCATAGAGGGTCACAGCCTCACAGGGATATAATTCCACTTTGCCAAAGCATCAGCATGAGGAGCATTTGTCTCTATGATGTAACACAAGCCAAGTAATGAGAAGGCTTTTAGTGGCGTAATTATTACATACAATTCTTCTCCATCCCAATGTCTGATGATTACCCATGCACTTGAATAGGAAATTATTTCCTGCACACAATTCCTAGTAAATTTAATTAACTTCCCACATTTTGTTGAAAGTTCTATTTCCCACAAATTTATCATATACATAAATTCCCAAATATTTCCATTTCCCTAATTCTTAGGGTCAGCGGACCAAAGAAGCACTAATGCAAAAGAATACCTGGAGACTGGAGAGTTAATTGTCATTATTCTAACATGACTCATAAGTCATAAGTCACTTATCTCAGCTCGTTATGATGAAATCAGCCGCTCTACTACTTGCCAGGTACTATAATGGTTTTCACCCCTATCTTAGAACACATGTTAGCGCATATACGCAAGAATGTCTCGCAGCTCCATACTAATGCTCTTAACTTACTCTCCTGTAAGCATAATTCTCCGTGTTTTCTAGCATTTCTCTCCACTAATAGACCCTATGGTCGAAAATTTACATGATGTACCCCAACATGGTCGCGAAGTTGAAAAATCAAACTGGTATTCAAGTAGTAATTTACTAATTTTCACAACGATACACAATTGTCAATCTCGTACACTATATCCAGTAAGCATCATAATTCTAATACAAACAAAACAACATTTCAACACAACAATAACAGCAAGAATCATGCCATTTGCAGACCAACTGAAACACATGAAAACAGAAAAAAGGCAAAAAAAAATCAAATCAAACAATTACCTGTCACAGCATTCAGCAAGTGCATTAACCTCCACTTCAACCTGATCCAATGCCTGAAAAAACAAAAAAAAAAAATCAACAACACTAAAAAATCATCACAACGACATGTGACACAGACATTGATTCCGATTAAGAAGAGAGAGAAAATAAAACCTGTTGCGCAGCGTCGGAAGCGCTAAGAAAGTCGTGATTAATGGAGAGAGAACGCTTCTCGATGGTAGATCTGAGGTTGCGGCGAGCATGAGAGGAGTTGTCGGTGTAAAATGTGGAGAGTGTGGAGAGAGAAGAGAGAAGTTCCGGCGAGTCGATTCGAGATTCTAGAACCTTCTTCAACTTCCTTGATAATCCCGGTGCTAATGTCGCCGTTCCCATTGCGGCGATTGATTGTCGATTGCTACTGATTCAGAGATTGATTTGTAGAGAATGTTTTGATTTTGCAGAATCTGGAATTTGTTTTTGCAGATTTGTCGAAGAGATTGACGACTTTCAGCTTGAATTGATTATTGAGTGTGTTTTTGTGATGAGGTGATGCAAGAAATTGGTATGAGTTTGTGATCTTGGAAGGGAAGGAGATTGACTGTTGGAGAGAGATGAGAATGAGAGAATGTCGCGGCAAAGTCCAGATTAGTGAAGGAAATGGACAATATTAGAGATGCAATCCGTAGGTTATACACACGCACGTATAATGACGAAGGTGCGCATGGCCCAAAACGCATGCAACATAAAACAAAACGCGGGCAATTAAAGGCAAAGTGTGACCAAATGAACATGCAGAAATAAACGATTGAACATAATTTAAATAATGGAACAGTAATTGATTTGACAGTTTTCAATGAATAAGAAGTTATCAGAGAGGGAAATAACTCATTTGCACGAATTACGAACTCTGAACTTTCTCTCTCTAAGAATTTTCTCCCCCCCAAAAACTCTGTCCTGCAAATTTGAACTCAAAAATGGCCGGCGATGCAGAATCCAAGATAACCACCGCGGCTACTACAACCCAAAGGCAAGTTTGAAGCAGTTAATTTAATTCTTTTGCATAATTATGAGAAAAAATCGAATTTATAATTGGTTGTAATTCGCAATGGATGGCAGGAAGGATGAAGGGGATGTTTTCAGCGCCACCCCATTGCATTCAAAATCGCCTGCGACTACGTAAGATATTGTGAAATTATATAATTATGCTCGTTACATATGTTAGTAATTTGCTTCCTGGTACAGAGATGAAGGGGATGCAACATTTGAAACTACGTTGGCCAGGTCTCAATCCAGACCCAACAAGAAGCGAACAGCAAGCACAGAAGCAGACTCGCCGAAAGAATTGAATGAAGAAGATAGGTGAATTCTCACGCTTTGATATTTATAGTTGCGAAAAATTTAATGGCTTGCTGTTTATACCAGTGTATTGCATGTTCAATTCTATGTGGTTGTTGTTATATGCACATCTAAACTTTTGTGGAATTGTGGTTGTTGTTATATGTAATGTTCATTTTTAAATGATCTGATGTTCACAGCTTTGTCACATATGCGTCCAATGTACATTAGGGAACATTCAGGTGAACATGTAACTATAATTGATGGACTGAATGTGCATATCTCATGTTTCCTATGTTCAATTTTGTATTTAAATGAACATATTAGTCATTTGTTCTAGAATTTGTTCTAGAATAAAGTACACTTAGTTGTCGCTTCTATTAGTCGGCACGATGTTCCTATTGCATGTTCGCTAATGTGTTAGTTAGATGTTCCTTGGAAATCAGATTTACTGAAACAAGTGTATTGCATGTTCCCTAATGGCTAAAACAAAGATGAATAAAAGATATTCTGATTTGGCTATTTATACTAAACCTAAAACAACTAGGAAAAGTCTTATAAAAATAGCCCGGAAATCATTAAATGCGCGTGTCGGGTTAATCGCTTGATCAGGCCAAGCATGCCCGATGAAATCGGGCTCAATAAACTCATCAGCGCACACAGCAATGCTCAACACGCACGCCCGATGAGATCGGGCCAAACCGCCCGATCGGGCTTCAGCAACGAAATAGCGACAGGGCAAAGGCGCCCGATCGGGCACGCATCAAATCTCCCATATGTCTCTTGTGGGTGCCCGATCGGGCTAGGCCGCCCGATGGGACCGGGCCTGGCCACTGTTCTTCGTTCTTGGCTCCAAATGCCAAGTCTTCAACTCTTCTTTTGCTCAAGGGTCCCGGAAAGTGTCCTCGGGACCTTGGAACTCAACATCAAACCTCTCCAATACAACGTAGCGGTCATATAATAGTAGAAAATAGGGAAATAATTCCCTAAAACTTGCAATTTGACACAAAATAGAAAGCCACAACTAGATGAAGAAAGTTAGCACAAAATGGCTCCTAAGAGCACCATTGACATCCTTTTTAGCCTATAAGTAGGGGGAAAACTCTATATAAAATCATAACATCAAACTCCCCTAAGCTAAACATTTGCTTGTCCCCAAGCAAAGCACAACATGAATATGCATAAAATTGCTTCACCCCTCAGATAAGAAATTCAAACTCAAACATTTTCAACTCAAAATCCTTCAAGCAAGCAAAATTCAAGTTCAGTTGTTCATATCACCCTGACCACCAATCACCTAAGCAAACCATCAAATGCAACTACCCTACATAACATGCAAATCTTGAAAAGGTTCTCACCGAGGTGTCACTCCTCTCAATTTTGTGGCGAGCATAAAATGTGCCCGATCGCTCATCAACCCAACCATAATATCCCTTTCCACTCACACTCTCATGTGTTTAGAAAGGTATAATATCGTTCATCCTAATCAGGTCGACTCAAATAACAAACTTAATCTTCAACTTTGGCATATTGACTCAGTATTATTCCAATAAACAATCAAACACGTGCTCAAAAGGTCTTTCTCAGGGTTGTAATGGGGCTCGGGTATAGGTAAGGAAATTATTTAAGGAATGTGGTGGAAAAGCCAAGAAAAGGAGAGCAAAAAACACTAGTAAGACTAGATGTGGTCGAAACAACTCCCATGGCCTCAACAACATGACCAAGATAATAACCAACTCTGAAATTTCACGAACCAACCAATAGTTGTCTCCTTCAATACAATTTTCAATAATTTTTTAATGAAGTCAAATTTCTTGAAACTTAATGAGTGAAGATCATGGAGACTTTTCATGTATCATTTTTTTTTTCTTTCTTTTTTTTTCCTTTTTTTTTTCAATTTACTTTGTACCAACATGACATTATTTTCCAACCAACCCACGGAATCAACCACACAATATAATATCACCCTAACAAATGCTCCCCCAAGCTATGCTTGGGACAATAATCATTGTAAAGGCTCAAGGCGTGTAATGTGGCTTATTATAGATCCAAAAAGTCATTAGGCTCAGCGGGGCTAGGGGGAAAATGTTTCATTTAACAACTCTGAGGCTTAAAAACTTAAGCAAATGAACGCCTATATCACAACACATATCCAAAGTAATCAAAAATCCACGAGTACAATGCCAAAGTCAAGATAAGAATGCTACGAGGAACTAACACACAAGAATAGACCGGATATAGATATAAATCCGAAGGCTAGAATGAATCCTCACAAACTAACCAATTCAAGCATGCAGTTAAAGTAGGCGCTTTATCATCAAAATTCACTCAAGATCAAGGCAATTAGAGATCACATCACAACATCCCAATCACAAATGCCCAACTATCCAGTATAATGAGTTAAATCATTTTTCAAAGCAAAGTTCGGGGCACAGGGAAGTGTAGGCGTGTTTTTATTTCGCCTACGCGGTGTGAGCGCGTATTAGATTTGACTACCCCACTGTTAAGGTTTTATTAAAAATTGTTTTGTATTGAAATCGCCAACACTTCTTTTTAGGAAGAATCATAAACCTAATTGGATATGGGAAAAATATAGGGACAAATTATCCAATGTAGATTTCCCCGTCCTGACTCCATAGATGGTCAAAATGAACCAAAAATTGAGTTCGGGGGTGAGGGTACGAATATAGTCATAATGAACCATATTCGCCCAAAGTTGGCCTCTACTAAATATCGCTTCATTGCAGAATTTATGCCAAAGAATAATCAAAATAATGTTTTATACACCCTAAAAAATATTTAGTCTAAGTGAGTTCAGGAAACACATAAAAAGACTAATTTTAGTGAATGTTATTTAGGCAATCAATATTACAGGGAACCTAACAGGTTGTCCAATTTAATCTGATTAATATTAGAACAGTTCTTTAGGTCTTTGATTAGCAAAAATAGCATGTGGGTGATAAAAGCAATAAAGCTGGACAATCATATAATATGCATAGAATAATCAGGCAAGTATAATATACAAAGGCAAGAATAATATGAACATAAAATAAAGTATAGAAAAGAGGTTAGAATATATACAGTATAACGATTTTACATTAAAGATCTACATCAAGAAAGAAAACTATTAGTAACTTCAATATAAAAATAATTTATTTATGGACCCTCAGGATTATACCGTAGCTTGAGTCTGCGAGATTGAAAACCTTCGGGACGAGCAATCGTGAAGCCTGAAAATCTGAATGTCTGAAAGTATGTAGATTGAATGTATTTTGTGTTTGAAAGGTATGAATTTTGTAGGGAAGTTTTGTAGTTTGTAGAGAGGTTCGTAAAGTATTCGTCGAGTTCGAAGTGTGTTAATGTGAAAAATCCGTTCTGAAATCCGTTAGGAAATCAGGCCTATTTATAGGGAAAACGGCACTGCGCCTCACGCGCTGGCTGCGTCAGACGCAGCTGACGTGGCAAGCGTATGACGCGGCATGACCAGTAAAAAGCGTACACGTGGTACGCGTTTTGAAAAAGATAAGAAAGAAACCTGCGCTTCACGCAGAGCTGTGCGCCTGGCATACATCACAGTGTGTGGCACAGTGCCACGTGTTAGAAAAAGTTGTGACTGACGCAGTTAGGTGCGCCAGGTGCAAGGCTGTGCGCCAGGCGCAAGGCTGTGCGCCAGGCGCACGGTGGTGCGGTGGTGCGCCAGGCGCACCAGCCTGGCTTTTGACACGCCTTTGCCAGCCTTTTTTAAAACGCGTTTTAAAAGATTTTCTTTTATCCTTTAATTTCGGAATCTGATTTTACGGGATAAAATCTGATTTTAACTATAAAAATTATCTTTGAAAATATTTATTTATTAAAATAAAAAAAACAATTAATTATTATTAAACAATTAATTGGGCTTTTCAAAGAATTGGGCTCAAAATATAATTAATTATCATGAATAATTAATTGGGCTTTAAAATAGGACTTTAACACTTTTCGAAATGGTTTTGAATGGCTTTTCAGATTGCTCTGCCCTTGGGTCGGACCAATTAAGACCACAGTATGTTTCATCATCGGATCCTTTAATGGGGAGACACAATTATGTGTCTACAGGAAGCAATCAATCTATTCATGTTCAACTCGTATTTTTTGTGTTTTTTTCAGCAATATTTCATTTTTTGTGATTTTTCATTTTTTCAAAGCAATTAAACTAACTTAACTAAACTAAAAAAGCAGTAAAAGAGAGAGAAGTACTTACAGACATCCTCCCCCAAGCTGAACTTGGCAATGGCCTCATTGCAACAAGGGAAAGGAAAGACATGGATATCAGTCATCCATGGAAATGTCATCACCATCATCATCCTCACCTCTGCCACCCCTACTACTGGATCCCGGCTTGCTGTAACTCGGGTTCCAAGTGTACCAAGATGGGTGCGCGTCTGTTTCAGCAATCCGATGAAGTCTGCAGTATTCATCGTACATGGGATACATAGCCAGGTGTTGATCATTGGCCAATGTATCAACACGCTGGCTAATGCTCTGTAGAGCTGCAGAATTGGCATCAACCCGCTGGCCGAAGCTCTGGATGGCTGCAGAGTTGGCAGTAATGCCAGACTCCATCCACTGGAGCATGCTCATCATATCCTGAAAATCAAAAGAAGGAGGAGCAGAAGAATATGGGGGTGGGGGAGCATCAGAAGTAGAGGCAATATCATCAGAATGGGGTGGGCGGCGGTGAAAGGTGCGCTGGGGTATCTCAGGGACGGGGGTGGGAAAATCAGTACCGACAATGGGAAGGTGGTAATGGGGTTTCCAGGGTCTTATTTTGGCTAAAGGACTAGGCAACTCAATAGAGCACATCCCGTTGATGCGCCACTGGTATTTGTCCCCAACCCTCTCTAACCAGTGGAGGCGATCAAGGTATGCATAATCCATGAGGGTAGAACCTATGGCCGGCTGGTAGCGAGTTTCATCAAAACTGGTGAATTTCCTAGCAAAAAGAGTCACCAACCCCCCATTCACAATGGCACGAGAGGTCAAGGTACTGTCGGCTCGCCTCTTAGGGTATGTGGTAGCAATACGCTCCATTTGGAGCGCAACATGGTGAGGGATGTTGTATTGAAATTGGTGATGCGTCCCTCTAAGCATATAGCTCCCTATCAAGTACAGCTCATCCCCCCTGATCAATTGTCCTTCCACCCTCCCAAACAGTGTCTGAGACATAAACCGTACCCAAAGTTTGAAGATGGGTTAGTGGATGAATTTGGCATTACAATGTTGTAGGGTGAAGTCATTTTCATCACTTGTGATGGCAAAGTAGGTATCACGGTGATGGTAGTTAGGGGGGTGCCCAATATCCCCCCAGCATTAGACTCGGAGAATTCTAGCAAATTCTGGGAGGGATAGGTGGAACTCCTGATTGAGTAGTCTATAGGATACATATGAGACGGGTCCAGTTCGGGGTTTGGTAACCTCAAGATTACAATAAAATTCATAAACAAGCACAGGGTATGTATTAACATGCACGGAAAAAAATAATTCCATCCCTATGATTTTCATAAAATCCTTGATTTCTGATGCAATACCCAATTTACTCAAAAAATTGATATCAAGAAAGTGGGTAGGACTTACCTCGCGCCCTTTTAGGCGTTGAAACCTTTTGCGCTGCTCTTCCGACGAAAAGATGACATCCGGAAAAGTCTCGACCCGGGGGATGGCCGGTGGTGGTGGTGGTGGTGGTTGAGACCCGGTGCCAGATTCACGACGCCTCCTCAAATTCATGTTGCTTGGAAAAATTGTGAGAATCTAAAGGATTTCTCACTCACTTTAATGGTGGAAGGAAGGAAGAAGAAGATGGATGTGAGGGATGGAGTGAAAGAAAATGAAGAGGATGGAGTAAGAAATTTGTAGGAGATGGATGAGAGGAGTGATTTTGTGAAGGTTGAAGTAGGTTGAATGGAGGTCTTTAATGGTGAAGGGTGAATTTGGGGAAGAAGGTGAGAATTGGGGGTTAGGGTTTGAAGGAGAGAGAGAGATATTGTAAGAAGAATGAGTGCCCGCTGGCAACGGCCCGATCGGGCGAAGTACGACGTTTTTTTCTTCGTTTTTCCGCCCAGAATTTGGTCGCGGGCCCGATCGGGCGGTATTCTTTGTCGTTCCGTAATCTGACGGAGTGACGCCCGATCGGGCGATATGGCCCGATGAAATCGGGCGAACTTTTTGTCGTTGACGGAACGGCTGCCTGATCGGGCGAGGTAGCCCGACGGCATCGGGCGAGTGTCTTTCACTTGCGCCCAGCTTTTCCTTTGCGGGCCCGATTGGGCGGGTTGCCCGACAGGATCGGGCGACTGCCCAACTGGCGATTTCCTTGGTTTTTGCGATCTTTTCAATTGGACAACAACCCAAGCTGCTATGCTAAAAATTCCTGCACACATATAGCCTCAGGATGAAAATTAGTACCCTCTCACTCTCTCACCAAAGCTACAAAAATTAGCAAATCTAAAAATAAAAAGTAGAAAAGAAAGGGAAAAGGGAAATCGGGTTGCCTCCCGATTAGCGCTGGTTCATAAAGGTCTCGCACGACCATAATGCCTCATCCCTCAAGCAGAAGGGGAAGGGGGTTGGAGGTATAATTCCTCCACAGATTCAATAGGAGCTTCTGTATGATACAACTTTAAGTGTTGGCCATTAACCTTGAACGTTTCACCTGTTGCATTCATCACCTCAATAGAACTAAACTTGTTAACATTAGTGATAGAAAATGGACCAGACCACCTAGACTTCAACTTACTAGGGAAAAGTGTTAGTCTAGAGTTGTACAATAAAACCTTGTCACCAATAGAGAACTCTTACTCAATATTTTCTTATCATGCCATCTCTTAGTGCGCTCTTTGTAGAGGCGCGAACTATCATAAGCATTCAACTGGAGTACATCAAGCTCATTAATCTGCAATAGGCATTTTTCTCCTGCTAACTTAGCATCAAGGTTTAGCTCCTTAACCGCCCAAAAAGCCTTATACTCTATCTCAACAGGTAAGCGGCATGCTTTCCCATAGACTAACCTGTAAGGGGTGGTGCCAATAGAGGTCTTAAAAGCAGTTCTATAAGCCCACAAGGTGTCATCTAATTTGTCACTCCAGTCCTTCCTAGATTTGGCTACCACCTTCTCTAAGAAAGTCTTTATCTCACGATTAGACACTTCTACCTGCCCACTTGTTTGAGGGTGATATGCTAGGCCAGTCCTATGGTAGACACCATATTGCTTAAGTAGGGCCTCAAAAGTTCTTTTGTGAAAATGAGATCCACCATCACTAATGACAACCCTTGGTACCCTAAACCTTGGAAAGATAATCTTTTTGAACAATTTCATAACGACTTTGGAGTCGTTAGTTGGTGATGCAATGGCTTCTACCCACTTAGACACATAGTCAACAACAACAAGTATGAAATTATTGCTTGAGGAAGAGGGAAAAGGGCCCATAAAATCAATGCCCCATACATCATATAATTCAATTTCCAAAATGGGGGTTTGGGGCATCTGATGTCTATGGGAAATATTTCCCGTTCGTTGGCATGCATCACAAGACTTAACAAAGTAACTAGCATCATAAAATAAAGTAGGCCAGTAAAAACCAGACTGAAGTACCTTAGCAACTGTTTTAGAGGGCCCAGCTAGGGGTGTTCATAACCGGGTACCCGCTTATTCGGGTACCCGGACATACGGGTACCCGCAAATGCGGGTAGCAAAAAAATCGGCCCATGACCCGACCTGAAAATTTCGGGTACCCGCTTATCGGGTACCCGTTTTTCTCGAGACGGGTCACAGGGTACCCGAGAGAAAATTACAAACAGTTAGTAATTTGTCAATGACTCAATTCTGACTAAAAATACTTCATACTTATACATCTTACATATTCTTCAACCTAATATGTCAATAAGAAAATAAAATATGAATGGAGAGAGAAGAATAAAAGATTAAAAGTAGTGATTGCTTTGCAAAGTCAAACTGAATAGCTACTTGATTCTACACGAGGAGAACTGGAAAAGCAGTGTAATATTATATGTGAGAAATCAACAAACTCAAAAATTACATCCAAAATTAGCAAATTAATGTAGGCCAAGTAAATGTCAAGAAGAGTAGAATTACAATTTGGATCTAAACTAAACAGCAACAAATAAACCGATGATGTGAATAACCGTTTTTAGATCGACAGATGCAATGAAGTGAGGCGAACTGAAGAACGAAGGTCGAAGGGGTGATTGGCTGCTTGCTTGTTGGGTTGAGCGAGAGATAGAATTGAAGAGGTGGTGCAAACTTGTGGTGGTCTGCCAACAGGGTGGTGGTGGTGGTGCGCCTGGCAAACGATAGAAACGTGAGGAGTGACGTTGGAGTGAACTGAAGGGTGTGAGGACTGAGGTAGCAGTAGGTGTTAGGGTTTCTAACTTCCTATGTGGCCCAACACTCTAACCAGCAGCCACAGGCCCAAAATAAACACAAACAGCGTTTTTTTTTTTAAAATAATCGGGTACCGGGTACCCGCAAGTTCTTCACTGCTGGCCCAATACCCGACCCGGGATTTCTTTTTTTTGCCGGGTTGGGGACCCGACCCGATAAAAATATAAAAAACCAGATTTTGACCCGGCTTTTTTTGTGCGGGTCAGCGGGTTTTCGGGTCGGGTACTTCGGGTCGGGTTTTTCTAAACACCCCTAGGCCCAGCATGGCCTCCACATGGCAGAGAGTGGGAGTGCTTCAGAATGTCATGCACCTCCCATTCTGGGATACATCGCCTATAGATGGTGTCAGCACAAAGCTTGTAAAGTAGAGGGTCGTCCCAAAAGTACTTTTTGGCCTCATGGAGGAATTTCTTCCTCTGCTGGTAACTCAGCTCTGGGGGCGTCTGTCCACTCACACAGAAGTTGGCGAAGTCTGCATACTACGGGGTGACTGAAGTGACTGCCAGGAGCTTATCATCAGGAAAGGAGTCATCAATGGGTAGACCCTCTTTCATATCCTCATACTGCAATCTGTATAAGTGATGAGCCACTACATTTTCGGCTCCCTTTTTATCTCTGATCTCTAAGTCGAATTCTTGGAGCAGCAAAATCCAACGAATGAGTCTGGGCATTGCCTCCTTTTTGGCTAGGAGGTACTTCAATGCAGCATGGTCGGTATAAACAATAACTTTAGACCCCAGCAAATATGTCCTGAACTTGTCCAGTGCATAAACCACAGCTAGAAGCTCTTTTTCAGTGGTAGCATAGTTAACTTGAGCTTCATCTAGTGTCTTGCTAGCATAGTATATCGCATGGAGGACGTTATCCTTCCTTTGACCAAGCACAGCTCCCACAGCATAGTCGCTAGCATCACACATAATCTCGAATGGAAGGGTCCAATCTGGAGATCGAATGATAGGAGCAGTAATCAAAGCTTGTTTGATCATGTTAAAAGACACAAGACACTCATCAGTAAACATGAACGGGGCATCTTTGAGGAGCATCTGAGTAAGTGGTTTAGCAATTTTAGAGAAATCCTTGATGAAGCGGCGATAAAACCCCGCATGACCAAGGAAGCCTCGCACTCCTTTGACATTCACAGGAGGGGGTAATTGCTCAATCACTTGAATTTTTGCTTTATCCACCTGGATGCCACGTTCAGAAATAATATGACCAAGTACCACTCCTTCAGTAACCATGAAGTGGCACTTCTCCCAGTTCAGTACAAGATTGACATCTTCACATCTTTTCAAAACTTTAGCCAAATTTATCAAACATTCATCAAATCAATTTCATACACGCTAAAGTCATCCATAAACACTTCCATAATGGACTCAATGAACTCAGAAAAGATGGCCATCATACAACGTTGGAAGGTGGCGGGGGCATTGCATAGTCCAAACAGCATCCTTCGATAGGCAAAGGTACCATAAGGGCATGTAAAGGTGGTCTTCTCCTGGTCGTCTGGATGGATAGGTATTTGGAAGAAACCTGAATAGCCATCTAGATAACAAAAATAACATTGACAAGCTAGCCTTTCCAACATTTGGTCAATGAAGGGGAGGGGAAAGTGATCTTTCCGCGTGGCAACATTTAATTTCCTATAGTCAATACACATACGCCAACTAGTTACTACTCTTGTAGCAATTAATTCATTTTTCTCATTTTTTACCACAGTAGTACCTCCCGTTTTAGGAACCACTTGAACTGGACTCACCCACTTAGAGTCAGCAATGGGGTAGATGATTCCAGCATTAAGCAATTTCATAACCTCTTTCTTGACCACTTCCTGCATATTGGGGTTCAAACGACGTTGGCCTTGTATACTAGGACGATGATCATCCTCTAGATGAATTTTATGCATGCAAAAGTCAGGGCTTATACCTTTTAAATCATCAATATTATATACAATGGCTTGTTTATGTTTTCTCAAAACAGACAAAAGTTGAGACATTTGACCATCATTCAGTGAAGCACTAACAATCACAGGATAATTTTCAGATTCATCCAGAAAAGCATATCTCAGAGAAGGGGGGAGGGGTTTCAGTTCAGGTTCCTTTACCTCTACCGGTTGAGTATCATATACTAACCGTTCCTTCTCGTGAGTGGTAATACCGTCAAGCTCTTCACATGAAAGAGTTGCTTCCCAGTCATCCACTTCAGCACTCAAGGGACTACCATCACCTGTAGAAGATGCAAAACAAAGCAAAGCCTCCAAAGGATCCCGCAGAAGGGATTGAGGCATGTCATCATTAACCAGCACATCAAGGACATCAATTCTATATCAGGCTTTCTCTAGCATGGGACTTTTCAAAGCATTGGTCAAACTAAAAGTCACCTTATCATCTCCCACAGTCAAAGTTAATTTTCCATTCTTAACATCTATGACAGCTCCAGCAGTATGAAGGAATGGTCTCCCTAAAATAATTAGGATCTGAGTATCCTCTTCCATGTCAAGCACAACAAAATCCACAGGAATAAAAAATTTACCTACCCTCACAGGGACGTCCTCTAAGATACCTAGGGAGTATTTAACAGAACGGTCGGCCATTTGAAGAGTAATATTGGTACATTTTAAATCTCCCATGTCAAGCTTTTTGCAAACAGTAAGGGGCATGACACTAACACTAGCACCCAAATCACATAAAGCCTTATCAATAAAAATGGTGCCAATGCTACAAGGGATAGAGAAACTCCCCGGGTCTTTCAATTTAGGTGGGGACTGGTTTTGCAAAAGAGCACTACATTCTTCAGTGAAGGCAACAGTTTCAACTTCATTAAAGGCTCTCTTCCTAGTCAGAATTTCCTTCAAAAATTTAGCATATGCAGGAACTTGTGTAATAAGTTCAGTAAAAGGGACAGTTACCTGAAGATTCTTCACTACCTCCAAAAACTTACCGAGCTGATGATCAAGCTTAGTCTTCAATAGGCTATTGGGGAACGGTACCTTGATCACAGGAGTGGTAGATGGAACTTTTTCAGCTACTAGCTGCTTCTCCGCATTGCTGGCCTCCTTAGGAGCTGTGGAATTGTCAGTGACAGCTTTATTCTTTTCTGGCTCAACCGGATCATCCTTACGCATCTCCGGACCATCATACCGCGTTCCACTCCTAAGAGTGATGACATTGGCAGTATCTCTTGGTTGCATTGGTTGTGAAGGTAATGACCTATGTGGCCTACTAGCAGAAGAACTAGCCAACTGAGCTAGTTGAGTCTCCAATATCTTGTTATGTGTACCCAAATTTTCCAACTAAGCTTTTGTGTCTACTTGAAAAGCATTAAAACCTTTCTGCATCTGAAACATCATGTTCTTCAACTCTGTCATGGTCGGGCAAATAGGAGCAGGTTGTTGTGGAGCTTGATTTCTCTGGAAGCCAGGAGGAGCTTGTTGTTGAGGTTGAGGGTTCAACACATTATTGCTCCTATATGATATGTTTGGATGATTTTGCAACCCTGGGTTATAAGTGTTAGAATATGGATTGAACTGGCCCCTGGGTTGTGACTGAAAAGCATTAACTGCCTCATAGTTGCCCCCTACATTAGAAGATAGGAGAGCAGGACACTCTTGAGAGTTGTGCCCAGGTATCCCACAAGCATCACAAATGAGAGCATTGTAATTAGAAGCACTAGCCATCGCGTTAACACTCATGTGGGAGGAGTCATTACCTAGCTTCAAAGAATCGATTTTCTGGGTTAGAGCAGCTAGTTGCCTGGACAGTAAAGAAATGGCCTCAACATCATGTTTACCCCCCTTTTTCATAGAGGAACGAATAGTAGATGCTTGATTAGAAGCGAGTTTCTCCAAAAGTTCATACCCTTCATCAATGGCCTTATCCATGAAGAACCCACTGGAGGCTCCATCAATTACCCGCCTTGTATCTGCATCAACTCTAGTGTAGAAAATCTGACACAAATACCACTGGTCCAAACCATGATGAGGACAAAGGCGCTGCAGATCCTTGAACCTCTCCCAAGCTTCATACAATGACTCTCCATGATCTTGGGTGAAAGTTACTATGGCATGACGCATATTTGCAGTCTTTTGGTAAGGGTACCACTTGATGAGGAAGATCTTTGATAGTTCTGCCCAGGTGTGATGGTGGAAGACAGCTTATTATACCAAAATAGAGCTTTGTCGCGTAGGGAGAAACCAAATAGGATGAGTTTCATCTCATCAGCAGTAACACCAGCTTGTTTCTGAGTAGCACAACATTGTAAAAACCGTTGTAGGTGCTGATTTGGGTCTTCAGATGGTAACCCAGCAAACTGATTATTCTGAACCATATTCAGAACATGAGACTTGATTTCAAAATTCGTAGCAGCAATGGTACGCATCCGGACTCCAGTGGGTACATTATCAGGAGATGGTTGTGCATAATCTCTGAAGGTTGGTTTAACTTCGTCACCCATTTTAAGAGTAATAGGTGAGACGGGGAATTCATGTTGTGGTGAAGATGGTGGAGAAGGTGTCTTTTGGGAGGGTGTCCCTGCAGACAACTTTGCTTGCTTAGTTTTCTTTATGAGTCTACGAGTGGTCTTTTCAATCTCCGGATCAAATGGAATGAGATTTGGGGATTTCAATTTCTTGCTCATACACCAAAAACACTAAAACAAACGTGAGATGCTCCAAAGAACATGTGTTCTTCAGAGTAGAGGTTAGTGTAATACTATACTTCAGACAAAATAAAAATAAACCGTATCCCTGGCAACGACGCCAAAATTTGACAGGCTAAAGTTGTAACACCCCAAAATTTCAAAGCGGAAAAAAAAGAAATAATAATAGTATTAATAGGACGATGACGGAAACATCGTCTTCTCAGAATGTCACTACTACAAGAAATGCGTTTAAATAACTAAGTGATAAATCAACATAAGTAAATCGTATAAATAAATTAAATTAATTAGAGTAATAACTAAAAGAGAAAACTGACTCTCAAACTAATTAAAAGTCTATGCCTAAAACATCTAGCTTTTTAATGCTCACAACTCAACCCGAACCCAAAACCAAAGAAGATTCCCATCAACATAACCTGCAAAATATATAACAACAATCCACAATCAGTGGGGAGTAACTAGCAGTTCTCCCAGAACAAAAGAAATCAAAGCATGATTCAGACATAGATTAATAAGAAAGGAAATAATAAAGTCAAGTCAGCTACAATATGCATCCACTTCCATATAACTCACGAATAACGCAAATGAATAATAAATAGCAAGTGAGTTGGATAAAAATAAATAAATCATCTCAAGAGTACTTTTATAAAAAATAAAAAGTATAGGTAAAACAAGTTATTGAGTCAGAAACCGAACGCCAGTGAATCGCAATTCACTTCCTAAGGTTTGTCAGATCGCAATCTCCAGGCCAGTCTATGGGCTTACGTTCCCCACTGCCTGTGTCTAAGAATGGCCAAACTCCCGATGCAGGGTAGAACACGCAGAACTCCCTGACCTCTCGGACGACAACAATTAACCCAGGTGTACCCCTAGTTCGCAAACCAGGTGGTTGGCATGTTCTTCACCGGGGACTACATCTATCCCACCGGATATTCTTATCTCAAAATAAAATCATGCATATCATCAAAATATCATTCATCTTAAAAATATTCATCAAAAAGGGATGTCACCCGGCCTTATACCCATAATTCATCAAAACAACTCTTCATAATTCCTCAAAAATAATAACTTACAAACTTTCAACAAATGTCTCCCACAATAAACACTTGAACATTTCTAAACATCAGCAATGATATTAAACCAGTTTTTACAGCACCAACAATTCAATCAAAAATACATCACCAATCAACTCCAAGGCTTATTCAATAAAAGAGTAGTAACAATTAATCATTTTTCTCATAAATCAAACATAAACATAATGATACCCAATAATACTTACTGCAACCTACTGAACATCAGCAACCAAGAACATAATTGATTACAAATTATTTCTGATTTAAAAGCTCTTAAATAATTTAAAAGAGTGTCCTCAATTTCACAACAAAAACCCAATAATAATTATTAAACTAATAAGTTCGAGCAGAAAAATCACAAAAAAATTATCATACAACCCTAATGGCTCTACTGACATGTTATAATTTTTATTTATAATTTTCGGACTCTAAAATTATTTTCAAACGTTAATTTACAGATTACTCAATAAAGCTAATATAATAATTAAAAATAAAAATAAACTCCCAAAAATTACCAAAAATTTACCTAACATGAATAAACTCACGTAAATACATAATCTACAAAGAAATGAATTTTTTGGCTTCCAGAAATAATTTTCATGATTTATATACTGACAGAAACGATAATGCAAAAACAGATATATCAATTAAATAAACAGGTAAACAGTAGGAAAAAATTATTATAAGGAATGTAATACATATTACACATATAACATGATCCACGAAAAATAATTTCAGAAATTTTAACATTCGTTTAATAATTATTATGCAAATAAGCCAAAAACGCACAAAATACCAATTAAATCAAATAAATACTAAAAATCAGACGAAAATTATTTTTATTTATACAATATTCACACATCATGAATCAAGTATATTCATGTCAAATTTCGTCAACAATTTCATTCAAAAAGTATTTTAAATAATTTCTAGCGTAATAATCTAATACCGAATAATACTCTAATCACTATGGTTCTAAGATAACTACTAGTTACCTGGAACATCGGGAGGAGAGCTGAGTCTAAAGAGATAGTTAAGAGTTACGCATACAATCCAATTCCTCTTCTAACCCCAAAGCACAACGAACGAGAATTGTAGCAACAAGTCACTAGGCATTTTCTTCTTGAACGTTGAAAACTCTTGTTTCGCACTGCTCTGTTCCGACCATGATTCCTGGTGATCAAAATCTCGGATTCTAAATCGCTCTGGTCAAAGTTAAGAACAAGATGTTCAGTAGGTTAGATCTCCGGCTACGGTTATTTTCGTGAAGGTGTGACGAGAAAAAGGGTTGACCCTTTCTATTCTTTTCCTCTTCCTTTTCTCTCTTTCTTTTCTTGAAAACGGTGAGGGTTAAATGAGAATGATGCTGAACTTCTTTTAATAAAAATCAGAATTTTATGGCAAGGAAAAAATCAGAATTTTATGGCAAGGAAAAAATGATTAGGGGGGTTATGGGGGTTACAAACTACCAAGAGTCATCAATTAAAAGAAATGAAATAAAAGAAGAGAAACTTCTTCCTTCTCCCTCCCCATAGCCGGCTGTCCAAGCCCAACCACACCAAGATGATTTCAGCCCAAGTCATCAAAGGTCCACGCATCAAAAGTCCGTCACACGACAAATCGATAAATTCCTAAATCGCGCCTAAACTTTGAAAATACTTAATAATGAAAATAATTCTAATAAATTATATTATAAATATAAATATAATGCACACATTAACACACCATATAATAAAATAATAATTCGGCTCCCAAAGTATAAAGAATAAAAATCATTAATCTAGAGAAAATAATAGTTTTAGGGAACTTTTGCGGAAAAACTAGGAGCAAAATTATGGGTTGTTACAAAAGTCGTATCACCTAATCAAAAATAACCTAAAGTCCACTAACTAGTAGTCAGGGAAGTCATGATCGAATCCACAGGAAGAAAGTTATACTATTGTATCTGAATTCTAATATTATACTAACTAAATCAGATGAAAATGGTTGTGTGACTAAACTAAACAAATAACAGAACTAAATACGAAGGAATAAATCAATTAATAAAGAATTAGGACTATGTATCACTATGCATACAATTCGGGAAATCAGGGACGAATAACAACCACCTAATAAGTCAATTTATCTAGGGCACATGTAATTTATCTCGAACATTACCTCCCTCAAAGATCACCTAGCCGCTCTCGCATGGTCAAGGATCACTCTGCCTAATGATTAAAAGCCTATACGAAATCTCTCCTCTCGAAGCAGATTCAATATTGCGATAATAGAAAAACAAATCAGGCCTAATTTATAATTCTAGCATGAACGATTCAATCACAGGAAACAATTGAACTACAAGGCAATTAGACTAATATATCAATCCCTCATTGCATACATAGATCCCCACAAATCCTAGAAATAAAAATACTCACTCATGATAATGAAAACAATAACAAAATCAATATAAAAATTCATACTTTGAATCATTGCGAATAACTAAGAAATTAATCTAATCGATAATAAAGAGAGCAATAAAGAAAATTACCAAATTGAAGAACTATATTGAACTTGCAAGTAATCCAAATGTTTGATCTTGAATCCAAAATGAAAAGTAGTAAACTAGGGTTCTTGAATAACTCTTTAGAGAAAACTATGAAAAATAAGGGCTAAAACAAAGATGAATAAAAGATATTATGATTTGGCTATTTATACTAAACCTAAAACAACTAGGAAAAGTCTTATAAAAATAGCCTGGAAATCATTAAATGTGCGTGTCGGGTTAATCGCCCAATCGGGCCAAGCATGCCCGATGAAATCGGGCCCAATAAACTCATCAGCGCCCAAAATGACCAGCGCCCGATGCAATCGGGCCAGACCCGCCCGATGATATCGGGCCGCCTAACTGGCCTCAGCAGCGCACACATCAACGCTCAACACGCACGCCCGATGAGATCGGGCCAAATCGCCCGATCGGGCTTCAGCAGCGAAATAGCGACAGGGCGAAGGTGCCCGATCGGGCCCGCATCAAATCTCCCATATGTCTCTTGTGGGCGCCCGATCGGGCTAGGCCGCCCGATGGGACCGGGCCTGACCACTGTTCTTCGTTCTTGGCTCCAAATGCCAAGTCTTCAACTCTTCTTTTGCTCAAGGGTCCCGGAAAGTGTCCTCGGGACCTTGGAACTCAGCATCAAACCTCTCCAATCCAGCGTAGCGGTCATATAATAGTAGAAAATAGGGAAATAATTCCCTAAAACCTGCAATTTGACACAAAACCGAAAACCACAACTAGATGAAGAAAGTTAGCACAAAATGGCTCCTAAGTGCACCATTGACATCCTTTTTAGCCTATAAGTAGGGGGGAAAACTCTCTATAAAACCATAACATCACCTATACATATTACTACATAAATCCCATCCTTAGGACATGATACTAATTCCAACCCGCACATAGGTATGTACGTACCTTGTGTAGACAAAGTTCGAGGCCACTTTAACAAGCTTAAAAGTCGCCTAAAGAATATTCTCCGCCCAATCAATAATCAACATAACCACAAATCAATACTCTTATAAATTTCCAGCAATAGTAAAATACTTTAAATCCTCTTTACATGTGTTTAAAACCTTTCCCATCATTAAAACTTCAATTATTAATACTCCCTAGTATAGTACTACTATACTAGTTGTAAAAACCCTTAAAAACTCATACTTTGATCATGAAAACTCCATTATAAGCATAGTTATAAAATTTCCAGCAACTTATAATGTAATAAAACCCTTTTTAAACATACTTAAACATAATTAAAATCATAAAAATACTTAATTTCATAAACTATAATATACTACTATGATTTTCCAACTCATAAAACCCTAAAAATCCATGCTTTGATATTTAAAACCCTAGTTTAAACACAACTATTAAATCTGAAATTTTAATTACTTCATTACATAAACTACAAAATCTAAGATTTATATTTAAATCATCAAACTATAACTTTAATCATAAACACATTAAAACAACCCTTAAAAATATTAACTTTGCATTAAATAAAACTTGATGAGGAAGAAAATAACCAAAGAAAAGGAGGAAGGACCGCGGCAAGGGCGGTGCAAAGGCTGCTGGCTGGTTGCCAGCGGCGATCGGCGGTGGCGGCTGGTGGCTGCTGGCGTCGACGGGAGGAGGGAGAAACCGAGAGAAGAGAGAGAAGAAAAAGAGAGAAAAATAAAGAGGAGAGAGCCGAAAGATTGGGGGAGGAAGAGAGAGAAAATAGAGTGTGGGAAATTTTGGGGTTTATATAGTTACCCCTTCTTGGGCTTAGGAAAAGGTGTTGGGGCTTAAATAATATTTAATGGTTGGGTGATTTGCATAGTTGGGTTCCTTTAACCCAATTTAAATTCTCTTTACTAAACCAAAAGGTGTTTTAAGCTATTTAAATACTTTTCAAAGTATGACTAAATAAAATGTTTGACTATTTAAAATCATTTGACTTTCAAATAGTCAACCTTGTAAGAATTAAATCATTTAAATATTAATATATATATATAACATACATTAAAATGCATTTAAAAAATTCCTAAAATTTCGGGGGATTACAGTTGATCTCCATACAAAATCAAAATATTTTAGTTGTGTAGACACATAATCGTGTCTCCCCATTTAAGGACTCAATGATGAAACATACCACGGTCTTAATTGGTCCGACCCAAGGGGAGAGCAGTCTGAATAGTCAGGCCCAAAATTGTTTTAAAGTGTAAAGTTAAAGATCCATCCAAAATCCTATTTAATTATTCCTAATAATTAATTGTATTTTGAGCCCAATCCTTTGAAAAGCCCAATTAATTATTCATGATAATTAATTGTTATTTTAATAAATATTTACAGAAAGAAATAAATATTTTCAAAGATATTTTTAAAGTTGAAATCGAATTTTGTCTCGTAAAGTTGATTTCCGAATTTAAAGGATAACAAAAAATCATATAAAAACGCGTTTAAGAAAAAGGTTGTCAAAGCGTGTCTGAAGCAGGCGGTGCACCTGGAGCGCCACGTGCGCGCGGCGCATTGGCTAAGCCGCGTCAGGCGCTCCAATCTGCGTCTGGCACGTGTCTCTGTACGTGTAATACCCCGATTCTTAAGAGCGTTTTATTTAACGTTAATTATAAGTATTAAGTTAATTATATTTTGAAAATTCTTAATTTATTTGGGTTAGAGTATGAATATTTATTGCTGTCATGTTTGTAATATGTCTATTTATTTAATTTTATGAAGTTATTATTATTTAATACATTATTGGTTTTAAATATCCAAATGAGTTGAGTGGTGTTAGGCTATATATGTCGAAGTTTCCTTATATGGAAACCAAAACTTCAAAACCTCCAAAGTCGAGTTAAGCATAAATACGAGCCCTAAGTTTTGATATTTTTCACCAATTGGGGACTCTAAGTTTTTTTTTTCACCCTTAGAGTACTATGACCACTCTTGACGCTATGTTTTAATAAGTTGGGGTTAAAAACTTAGTACCTTGAGTTAAAAACTTAGTACCTTGAGTTAAAAACTTCATACCTAGGGTTATCATTGCTTTGGTTGTTATTTGCGTTTGGGAATTGATCAAATTGCAAATATCAAGTTTCACTTTCTTTTACTGATCTCCTCTCACTTTCTTTTATTCTCCTCTGTTCAAAGAAGCTTCCCAAAGGTCACACTTTTGTTAATCCAAACTCACTTTTTGCTTCCTCCATTTATGGCTTTCAACGAAGACGATTCCACACTTATCTTTGCTGCTCCCAATTTAGGTAAGTTGCTCTAAAATCATTTTTTCACTAATTGGGGTCTCTAAGTTCTTTTTTCACCCTTAGAGTACTTTAGTTTAATTTCCGATGGCTTAACTTTGATTTAACTCACATGAGCAAAAAATGCAAAAACATAGTACCATCAAATCTAAAACTTAGTATCTTTTACAAAAACTTGATTATATGTAACTGCAACAATTAAAAACTTAAAAGTTTTGGGAATAAAATCTTAACAAAAAAGAAACTAATAAATGGCCCAACAACACCATGCAGCTATGAACAAAAAGGAAAGCTAATTAGCTTGCATCATCCTATCCCCATGCATCAGTATAAGAGCAAAAGAGCACCACCAGCATAAAATGGAACAACCAACAACTTTTAAAATCATGTACTTGTTCAAACTTACAGTGATGTAAATAAATCAACTCAATAATAAGTAAGGTCACCTACTGATCAAGGTTGAATGATGTTAGATTTGAGTTCATGTTGAATTGAGTTTGACTTTGATTTTTGTACTGCCAATTCAAGCAACTTGAGAAGTTACAATGTTAAGTATGGAAGAAGAATGAATATGAAGAATAAATGAGCATATTAACTTACCATGGCCTGTCTCTGGTAACCATTTGGGTAGGTGTAAACACCTACACCTCTGTTGTGCATTAGAACACTTGTTTGACTTTCTTGTGTTGAGGGTGCAATTGTCTTCTCTTTTGTTGGTTGCTTCTGTTTTGATTGCTTCTCTCTTGGTGCCTTTTGTTTAGCTTGTTGTTGATTTGACGGACCTTGTGGTGCTGTAGGTGTATCGATTAATGACATTGGACACTTTCTTTTGTTATGTCCTTTCTCACCACAATTACTACACTTATGGAGTTGTCCTTGCCTTGACAGTTTAGTTCCTTCTACCTCTCCGAGAGATGGCTTCCTCTTCATAATTGGTCTCCTTTGCACTTTCTTGACCTGAGGTGCCTCAATTGCAGCATAAGGAGATGTTGGCCATTCTTGAGGACCATTTAACGGCTCCAAAGGGAATTGATATGCCTTTAAATATGCATCCTTTGTAAAGCAACTAGAAACATAGTGCTCTGGGTGCTCCACTGCTTTCCAAATTGCCGCCACCGCATGGTTGCATGGAACTCCACTCAACTGCCATGCGTTGCAATTGCATGTCCTATTCAATAAGCTCACCACATATCTAGTTTGTGTTGCACCCTCTCTGACCCCATAAGAGAAATTACCATCCCAAAAGGCTGACCAACCCCTAGCATCAAGTTTGGATTTCTCTAATCTTTGTTGAATCCTTGGGCATATCAAAATATCTTTTTTCGCAATAAAATCCCTTTTTTTATGTAGTCTCTCCATTAAACCTTCTCTAATGTCTTCAAGCATGGTGATGATTGGCTTGTGCCTTGAGGACAAGATGTAGGCATTGAACACCTCATTCATGTTGTTGTCAATGCTGTCACACTGAGAATGAGGGGTGAAAAAAGCTCTGACCCATTTTTTGTGATTCCTTTTCATCAAATCTTTACTAGCTAGGTCAGAAATTTCTGAGAACAATTGCATGTTTACTTTGAAATCATTCTCAGTTGTACTCTTTGCAATTTTCCAAAATCCTCTCCTATATTGCAAACCTCCACCAAATACTTGCCTAAAATTGCAATAAACATGTCTTGCACACACTCTGGTCTCTGCCCTTGGCCATATGTCAGACACCGCCTTAAGTAAGCCCTTCTGTTGATCAGACATTATAGTGTACCCATGTCCATCACTTGTACCTAAATCATCAGCAAGGAGCTACAGAAACCAACTCCAAGTTTCAGTATTTTCGACCTCAACGCAGGCCCATGCTATTGGATACATCTGATTGTTGTCGTCCCTTCCCACAGCAACAAGTAATTGTCCACCATATGGACCCTTTAAAAAACAACCATCAATCCCAAAAAAGGGTCTACAACCAGTTAGGAACCCTTTTTTAAGTGCTGCAAAGCAAATGTAAACTCTTTCAAACACATTATTGTCTAACTTGAATTTGATTGTGTTTTCAGTGTTGGACCTCAATATTTCTTGAGCATACCTGTGAAGCAATGAATATTGCTCCTTGTACTCACCTAAAATCAGATTTTGAGCAGCCTTCCTAGCTTTCAAAGCAAGCCACAAAGATATCTTAATGCCCAACTCAGACCAGATAGTGTCAACTACCTCCTGGCACTTTAGATATGGATTCACCTTGAATTTTTTGTGGTAGTTGGATGCAATCCAGGAGCAAGAAATTTTCTTAACTCTAGACAACCTACCACAATTGTGATGTGGTACATGAGTCTTCACTACAAATGTGTTTTTACCCGTTTCAAATGAAGCCCATATATACCAGGGACACCCATTGCTCTTTGCTTTACATGCAGCACCAATTCTGTTCTTGTCATTTCTTCTATAATCTACATCTCTTCCTATGCTCACGCAATAATCAGTAATTGCTTTTCTAAACTCAACTGCACTGTCAAACTGTTGTCCCAAGAAAAAAGGAGATTGTGAGTCAGACTTACCAACAATTAATGCGTTTCCTTTAGCATATGACATCCCACGCTTTAATTTTTTCACTGTAGGGGGCAAAAGGTGGCCACAATCTTCCTCATCATCTGAGTTTGGAGGAGACTCCATTTCAGATGAATCATCTTCATACTCGTTGTCATTGTTAAGTCCCTTACTTCTAGATCTCTCAGCTACCCTTCCAAGTGACTCTAATTCTTTGAGGTACTGGAGCTCAGATTTTGCAGCATGTTTAGTTTTTTGTCTTGCTTCTTGAGTCTCACAATCTTCATTATCACTTCCTTCCTCATCATAATCAACCTCCTCAGCTAACCTAGTTACATGGTCAAGTAAGTCAGCTTCTTCAATTACATCAGCATTAGCATGGGTAAAGTTGCTTTCACACTGAGTCACTGCAGCATACTCCTCATGGGATACAATGTTGCTTTCACACTGAGTCAATTCCACACACTCCTCATCATGTTCAGTGAACATATCAATCAAGTTGTACTTATGTAGTACACTTAAAAACATGGTGAATGTTGTGTCATCAAAATCTAAAAATCTAATTCCTGATTCCAAGGTCTTCAAGGGATCACAGTAATGTATCTTGATGATATTACTATAACCAAGAGAGTTAATAATTTCCTTCGACTTCTTTCCATCTAAATCAGGGGTAAATCATTGAAAATCTTAACTTGTCCCCCAACATATGTCATATTAGGGTTATACACCCACTTTCCACCATGGTGAACAACAATACATGGATCAATATCCAAATCCATATCTACACCAAAAAAGAGTAGCAACCATCAAACAACAAGTAAAAACATAATATATTAAAAAAAACACTAGTAAAATGTGCAGAATATCAAGCAAGTAAGATAGTATATGTGATATTATGAAGTACTAATTACGTAGTATATAAAACTCTTGATTTGTAAAAGAATTTTTACAGACACATGAATTAGTGTTAATCAATATTCACTCAATTTGGATTTAAATAATTGAATGTAGGATATCTAGTACAATAGCAAAATTCAACAAAATGGTAATTGATTAAATAGTCTACTAAATTTGTGGAATGCCAAAATTACATTTGGTAGTACATACCATTCTTTCATTCCCAGTCAACGTGCATTGACATAGAGGTTGACAAATACTTAAACTACCATTATATTAAGGGTTTGACAAAAAAAAAAAACAAGCCCAATAACATCAACATTATTCCTTGCTCACCAAAAAACATAAAGAAGGCCAATTACACCTCTGTAACCTCTAATTCATACCTCCTGTGTAATGCATTATGCATCATCGTCCACCTTTTTGCCTAGAATTATAGAAATTAGGATTTTTTTAAAGGTAATTCAATGCATTATGATGAGAACTAACTCATGTAAATTAAGATTTGAATACTAGACCAAAGATGAATTCAAACACCCTTAACCTCCCCTTCCTCTGTTATGCTCATAGATAGTTAGCCATTTTTCTTCAATATAAAGCATAATTTATACTGAAAACCTTAGTTAATTAAAAACGAACAACTTCATCATCAACTGAATTGCTACAGTTCAATGATATTTTCATGAATAAAACTTAAAATTCATAGAAAAAAACGATTAATAAACCCTAATTCTGACATATAGCATTGAAAAAGTTGAGTAATTGAAACAAAAAAACTGATTTTAGAGCAACTTACCTAAATTCGGAGCAGCAAAGAGTGCGGAATCGTCTTCGTTGGATTAACAATAGTCTGACCTTTGGGAAGCTTCTTGAACATAGGAGAGTAAAAGAAAGTTGCAATTTGATCAATTCCCGACGCAAATAACAACCAAAGCAATGATAACCCTAGGTATTAAATTTTTTAACTCAAGGTACTAAGTTTTTAACTCAAGGTACTAAGTTTTTAACCCCAACTTATTAAAACATAGCGTCAAGAGTGGTCATAGTACTCTAAGGGTGGAAAAAAAACTTAGAGTCACCAATTGGTGAAAAATACCAAAACTTAGGGCTCGTATTTATGCTTAACTCCTCCAAAGTCCTCCCTTTTGTCGGTTTAATCTCTATTCTATATGGGAAGAGGGGTAGGACACCAAAAAATAGAAAAAGGAAAAAAAGAAAAAATTAAAATAAGGTGCAACTACCTAATTAATTTAAAAGAAAAAAAGATAAAGCACAAAAAAAACATGCACTTCACAGTACAGCAGTTACTTTCCAAAACTGGATTATCTCAAGTAAATTTTTTTTTTAAAGAATATAAATCCCTGATTTAGTGGTAGGAAGTAGAAATTGATTAAAACTTAAATAATTAGTTTCCATCTCTAACTCCTAGAAACCAATTACAGTTACACGCTCCACAATTTTTGAAAGTTCATCATCTTCTACTCTCCATTATCTGCAAACCAAATCAGAAAAATAACGCTGTCAACTGCAAGCCAAGATCAGGTAATTCATATTCTAAAACAAACCGACATTCTTATTATGCTTTGTTCTTCAAAATCTGATTCATAAGTTTTTAATTCAGCGTGTAATCGATCAAAATAGAGGGATCAAACAACAAACCAAGAGTAAATTAGTAATGACAAGGGAGAAAAAAGTGACAAGGTAATTCTTACTTACTGCTATGCGTTGTTCTTCATCTAATTCATAATCGTGATCACAATTGGTGTGCTTTTAATTCAGCGTGTAATCAAACCATACTAAGAGGAGCAACAAACAATCCAAGAGGACGAAGAGCGAAAATTGTTAAAAGGTAACTCTTACTCAATCACATTTTCTTTGTGCTATCAATGTGAAGTTGAGATAATACTTCTCCTAACTGACCTACATGGTTATCCAAATTACGTAATTTTATTTTTAACTCAAATTAAAGTAGAAGAATAACCTTATTGTGCAACTAAAATATAGGGAAAAAAATACAATTTCTTAAGGAATCAAAATTACAATTGATTTTTTATGAGGGAAATAAAAAATATTTACTAAGAACCTGAATACAATTTCTCCAAACCCGAAACTCGCAACATTAAACTTCACAATCCTAAAATTATGGGTTAGCATAAATTCTTCGAGGAGATAACTGTGTTCTTCTATGTGGAAACTGAATACTCCGTTTGGGATTTCTCAAAAGAAAAACGCTCACCAAATTTACAATACAGAACTATAATTTGTCAAAGAAAAATTAAATATTTTCGTCGATAATTACAGTGTTTTTTTTATATAGAAAAACTATCTTTTCATGGAATACTAATTCGAATCAAACACTGAAAATTTGAACTCTGATTTCTGACAATAAGTTAATTACAAATTGCTTTTAAACATTTTGAATCAAACTATATAAATTCTTCAAGGAATCGTATTTCATTTTTCAAGATTACAATGTATGTATCCCCAAATATCAAAACTCAATCTTTTCCGTGAATAAAAAAAATCAAATAGTTGGGAGAATTTAATTCATCCAAATTCGAATAGATTTCTAAACAAAAGAATTAAATATCTTCAACCATAATAATCATCCATGAAATCAAATCGGCACTTATCTCTTGCTTTTGCACAACAAGTGAAACCCAGCCACACAAATTGGTTCGATTGCGCTGACCCAAAATCTTTCACATGCAAAAACAAAATGATTCAGATTCAAACTCACCTCTAAGCAATATCGAAATTGGCAATGTTTAACACCTCCGAAACCAATTTGTTGTCCCTCCAATTATTGTCTTCGAAGCATTGCCAAATAATGCATTTAAGTTCTTCAATTTTCACTTTAATTCTAAATTTTCTACTTGATTATAGAGGGGATTTGGACACTTGTCGGTGATGTTGTAGCTAGGAGGAGAGATGATTAGGACTTAGGAGGGAGAGAGTGAGGACTTGAGGAGCAATGGGGCAAGTGATGTTTTAGAAGAAATAAGGATTATAAAGATGTCTTAAAGATATGGACATGTAATGATTGATTAATCATCTACATATAATTCCATTTGCCTTTGAATTTTTTAGAAATAAACTACATTAAATAAGAATTATAAATTATGTATTAGAGATATATTCAGGTAAAAAATAATGATATATTTTTTATAAATCATCTTCATATAATATCATTTCCCTTTGAAATTTTCAGAGATAAAAACTACATTGCTAAATTAATTACACACACTCTAAATGTGGGAGGATTACGTTTTCAAATAATTTAATGTAGGAGTAGCTAATAATGAGCTTATTATTATTGTCATCTTCACTTTGATTGTCTTTGTATCTTACGATTGACATGTATTTTGCAATATTATGCTTTTCATGATCTGAATTATTTCATGATCATTTTAAATTTGAAAGAATCATAATTAGGATTGTTTTGTCCAAATGGGTTATAAACGTATTATTATATAAGGCGCTCATGGGGACACCAAAAAAATAAGAAAAGAAAGAAAAAGAAGAATAAAAAGAGAAGGGTAACTGCCCACCATATTTACAAAACAAAATTTTTTAATTTATCTCTAACTTTCAAAAATAAGTTACACTACAACATCTTCTTCCTCATCAATCATCATTATATTATCTTCTTTATCATTTGCAAACAAAAAACACAACACTGACAACTATAATTCCCCTTTTTAAATTTTCGTAAACAATTTTTGAAGAAAATTATTACTAGAAATATATATGATTTCGCACGCATAGCGTGCATATAAGACTAGTTAGAAAAACCAAAACCCTCAAATCCTTCCTTCTCTCTCTCCCCGTGAAGACCCAAAACTCCAAACCCCAATTTTCTCCCTCTCAGGCTCTCACCCGTGAAATTATCTCCCCTTGTTTCTCCTTCGTCGCTGTTCTGCTCGCCGGAGCCGTGCCTGCCCCCCGTGTTTTCTCTCTCCTCTATTCGCGAGGTTGTTGTTGTTCGTGGCTGTGGCGCTCGTGCACCGTTTTTCTCTCTCCTGCGTCTGAAGCTAAGTTTGTTGTTGTATGGTGGTGGTGCCGCCGCCGTTGTTCGGGTGTTGCCACCACGAGTCGGAGCTCGCCAGTGTGGTTGGCCCTACTTCTCTCCCCTGCTCGCGTTATTCTCTCTCCTCTCGTTGATTGATGCTCCGTGGGTATGGTGGTGTTGCCGTTATCACGCCGCCCTCTCCGGTGGCAGTGTCGTCTGCCGCTGCTTCTTGTTGTTGTTACTGCTTTCTTCTTCTTCCTCTCTTTCTCCTAACCCGACTTTTCTTCTCTATGTAATTGCATAGTTTTAATGCTCATAATTGTTGAATTCTGAAATTTGAGTTGATTCAATTACTTGATGATATGATTGATTGTTTGATGTGTTCTATTCCCTGTTGTTTGAATCTTGGGATTTAAGTATTTGGATTGAAATGTATAAGATCCTGGTTCAATTAATCTTCAGTGATGATTAGAAAGGGGCTCAAGTGCAAACTTCAGTTTTGGAAAAATGTAAAATAAAGTGAGGGCTTGTGTATCATCCATTAGATTATATATGTTGATTATTAAACCAAGTAAGATGTGAAGTTGAGTAAATTTATGGGTTGATGGTCACTAAAGCATATTAGTTCTTGAGTTAATAAAGGGAGTTATGGTCCATTGAAATTGTCTCGAATACTAATAACCCATACAAATGATATATATATGTACCATATGCTGATTCAGAGCATAACTAAGTCTAAGTCATTTAAGTAAACTGTCGTTAGTTAACTTCTAATGAGAGACCTATGATCGTCATGGATGATGTTACACCGAATATAGGATAGTTTTCCGGAGTTTGTCGTTATTGATTGAGATTGGTGGAGATAATAAATTATAATTCGAGATAAGATGACTATAGGACAAGGAAAGCTGATAGTCGATGTTATCGACATGTCTACATGCAATATGACTTACATGTATTATGAATGGCGAGATGTGAATTATACAACAAGAAATGACATATGTGAAACCATGATGTTATGAAAAGGGTCTTATGCTATGTTCCCGTAAATGATCTGAAAGTATGAAAGGATTATTATGACGTTTATGTTACTACTTTGCTATGTATTTCCGATATACTTAAGGTGATGAGTTATGTTTATAAATTCCCGATTACGCGAAAGTATACGTTATGATTATTCTGAAACGATATGAAGGTATGGAAAGTAACGTTTACTTGTAGCACCCACAATTCCTTTCTAAGTATGTTTTATGATTTCACGCATTATGTTATTGTTATATGGATTGTGGGATATAAAATGTTTTTATGAATATGATGATTAGTGATGTTATGAACGAATTTTATAAAATAACTATGATGTTACGAAAGTACGATCATGATTACGTGATGAATATGATTATGACTATGTTATGTTTAAGATTAAGTTTCATAATTACGATTACAATTATGTAATGTGACTATGATACGAAACTTGAAAGAGTTAAGTGAGAGAGTATTCTGTTATCCCGGGTCGTGCAAGTACCTTCTGGCGGCAACACCACCTTCTGATGGGGGACAACGTCCTCGGTGGCACCCGCATTATGGCATTATATGCCACCTTCTGATGGGGAACAACGTCCGCGGTGGCTCTGCCTTCTGTTACTAATGGCATTTCATGCCACCTTCTGTTGGGGAACAACGCCCTCGGTGGCTCTGCCTTTTGTTACTATTGGCATTATATGCCACCTTCTGATGGGGGACAACGTCCTCGGTGGCTTTTGCCTTCTGTTACGATCTATGGCATTATATGCCACCTTCTGATGGGGGACGAATGTCCTCGGTGGCTTTGCCTTCTATTATATTTTATGGCATTATATGCCACCTTATGATGGAGGACTTATGTCCTCGGTGGTTTTGCCTTCCGTTATACTCACCAGTAACCAATGAAAGAATTCTGATAATGAAGTAAATGAAATATGATAATGACTGATGATAAACTGTATAATTCAAACTATATGTTTTATGAATTTCTGATGATATGAAAGTATGTCTTCTGCTTTGATATGAAAGAACCATGATATTGTTACGACTCTGCTATGATTTCGGAAAGAACTTAAAAGTCATGAAACATGATGAATAATGTGAATGTTGCTATGTTGTGATGTTGTTATGAACGATGTGAACATGTTGATGACGTGAAAGTCGTAGACACCAAAGCATGTGTTAAGAATGTTTTATGGGTAAGTACTCAACGTTGTGCTCATGTGTCTGTCAATGTTTTATTTTGTCACTACTGTGGTCTGTCACTTGGTGGGTGGCAGTGCTGCAATAGTTCCAGGTTGAAGTTTTAGAGCATCTCTTCCCAGATAGAAGCAGTTATATGTTGGATCCAATGCACTTATGTATATGTTTTTGACGCGAGGACGTTCCACTTTGTAATAGATAATAATAATGTTTTAGTTTTATTTCTGTTTCCTGGATGAGTGACAGTGCTCCTGATTCTCTTTAATTAGCTGCTGCTCCGCGAAAGCGTTGAGTTTTGGAATTGGGAATATTTTTATTTGTAACAGGCTTCTAAACATTCTCCCATTTTGGGTTGTCCATTTTACAAGGGAAATTATACCGAAATTTTTAGGAAATACTCCCTCCGATCTTTATTAGTTTACCCGTTTCTTTTGCACAGAGTTTTAGGAGAAACAATGTAGTGGGACATAGAAAGAAAGAATAATTATTATTTTATATTAAAGTTGAATGTATGTCTGATAGAAAGTTAGTGGTCCCATTCCAAAAATAGAAACAAAAGAAATGGGTAAACTAATAAGGGACATCCCAAAAAGGAATATGGGTAAACTAATAAAGACCGGAGGGAGTATTGTTTAATTATTAAAGTGTTCTTTTAAAGAACGGAGAATCAAAATAATGTCACTGTATGATAAGGTTAAATGTCACCTTGTATTTTCCCTAAGTGTAAAGTACGGCGGTAACGCATCGACTGAGCTAAGTCTTCCGCTGCTAATCTTGATTAATTAACTTAATAAGGATGGATGAAAGTCGTGGTGTTACAATACGTCACACAGAGTAGTGCGCCTAGCGCACTCTTTGCGTGACGCGCAATTTACTTTTCTATCATTTTGTAATATTTTTACTATAGATAAGCTGTGATTTCCCGGATCTAAAAGATACTTTTTTCACATGCGACATACACACTCGAACACTTACAGATTCTCTCTAAAAACTCTCATACTTTCATATCTACAAACACAGAAACATACATTGACAAACCTACAAAAGCGCATACTTTCTAACACATATACTGGTATTTCTATCGATCTTTAGGCTTCATGATTGCTCTTCTCGAAGGTTGTTATTCTCTCAGACCCAAGCCACACCGGTATATTCCTGAGGGTCCTTGAATAAACTTCTTATTTATTCTATTGAAGTTATTAACAATTTCTTTCATGATGTAGATATTTAATATAAAAATCGTTCGTTTGTACATTCTAACCTCTATTCTTTCTCTTTTATTTTCTTATACATGTACTTCCTCTGTTTTTTTATACATGCTACATAGAGAAAGTGGGGAGTTTTTAAGAAAGGTATAGAGAGAAAAAGTGGGGGACCACCATTTTTTGAATAAAAAAATATTTGTTAAGGAAAAAGTATGGGTAATTTAAAGGATAAAGTAGAGGATCACCAACTTTTTAGTAAAAGACGTTAGGTATCTGTTAGTGGTAAACATATTTCACCATACATAAATACTCATTCATTCACATCAACATCCCTTAATAATCATCATTCAATATCAATCATCAAACAAATGCAATACGAGTTAGGATCCTTTATGTATGAAGATTCGTAAAGTGAGGAGGATGCATTGGAATGAGAACTCATGCTAGATGTGAAGGGATTGCAATATAAAAAGAGTATTCCATCGCTTTAAAGTGTGACGGCCTTATAAAGAAAGCTGTCAGGGCCACAACAACTAACGGCTAATGTTTTGAACGGGAAAATGAGCTGTTGAAAATTTAAAATAAATCAGGGATACATGGTGCATTAAGTATCATATTATGGTGAAATATGTTTACCACTAACAGATACCTAACATCTTTTACTAAAAAGGGAAAATAGATGTATTTTGAAGAAGTTGAAGGATATATGGTGAATTTCAAAACTTTTCGGTAGGTATATGGTGAATAAAATAAGTTGTAAGGAGTACATACTGAAACGACCGATAAGCCTTTGTAAGACGGAGGTTGAATTATTACATTAATTGCTCAAATAATGTTTAGGACATGATTAGGAAACTTGTCACTTATCTAAGTTACGAAATTTGGCAGTAGAGTCTTTATAAGGTTTTCCATTTCTTCCCACCATACTCACCAAATGATTTTGCTTGTTTTGACTTTGAAGTTAGTTAATAAAAACAAAATACTATGTTAGGGCAAAAGTACTAACAGACAGAAAATGACTTTGCTACTTTTTTCTGGGATAAGATGTGATTTCAAACCAAATTTTATTAAAATTCATTATTAAAATTCATTCATCATATAAAATTGTGTTATACAAACAAATAAAGATAGCATATAAAATCCTCTCAAAAAAAAAAAAAAAAAAAAGATAGCATATAAAATTGCATGGCCTGCATCATCACAATATAATATTACAGTTTCCGTGAACTCAGTCAGCAGAGCTAGCCTAGAACTAAGGTATTGGACCCACGACATAATCGCATTAATGACCGTTTGATCCAAGCATGATTTTGACCGTTACAAACCCCAAAAAATTCAAACTTTAAAAAAGGCAAGATTTTCACCCACTTATTTTCTCTATTTCCAGTGTTTTTCGCTAAAAACTGAAAATCTTGGTGTTTCTTAAGCAAAAAAAGTAGTGCACATAGCCAAATTTCAAATTCAACTTCTCGCCCTTCATTAACAGCCGTTGATTCCCCACCAATCAACGGTTCAGATCTCTCCAAAATTTTTACATAATCTTGAATACTCTCCCCCCTCTCTTTCTATTTCCATCTCTCTAAAATCCCCTGTTTTCCTCTGTTCTTCTTCTTCTTGTTCTTCCACTTCAAATTAACGGCGAAAAGATTCGAACTTTCGTCGATTTTTCCATTTAGAAAGCCAAGAAATTCATAAGGGCATGTTTGGATTGTGACAGAAAATCATAAAGGTTAGTGCAATAATAGAAATGCCAGTTTCAACAAGGTCTCAGAATATGAAGGTTGAAGATGAATATGGAGGATCAACAATAAGAACAGAGCAAACAGAGAATACAAAAATGGCGTATGCATTGAAAAACCCACATCATGGTTTGAAAGAAAAGTTAAAATCTTTAACCCTTTTATATGAGCAGCAAAAATTAGCTTCAAATGGTGGGAAAATCCAGAATTTAAAACCCCAAGATAAAAAATCTTCCCCTATTCCAGCTCTAGATCGAAATGGGTCCATGAAAATTGAAGATTATGAATCAAGAAAGCATATATTTCCTCAAATTCCACCCGGAGATGGAAGCGATTGGACGAAAAAAGAGGAGACAGAATCACTACCACTATCACTACCACTACCACTACCACCACCAACAGCAACAACAACAGCAACAAGAAGAACAGAAAGATCAGGAAGTGAAAGAAGTCCAATGATGAAAGAAAATTCAAAGCCAAATGCAAGAGTGACAAAAACCTATGTGATACCCAAATCCCCAAAGGCAGGTTTAGATGATAGAAAGGAGAATGTGGCAGGAAACGGGGATCGAATAGTCGGGTTTACGTGCCCTCGAAAGGCGGCAGTTTCGAGCAATGTGGCAAGGAAATTGTCATTGGGATCACAAATGGAGGGAAGAGGAGGAGATAGGAGAATGTCATCAGGTCAAGAAATGGATCCCCTGTTTCAGAGGCAGAGTAGTAGGAGTAACAATAGCAGGGTTTTGGTGTTTGTTAGGCTTAGGCCTATGATGAATAGAGAGAAAGAAGCCGGGTGTCGAACCTGCATTCGGATTCTTAATCGGAGGGATGTTTATTTGACTGATTTTGCTTCTGATAATGATTATTTGAGGTTGAACAGATTGAAAGGAAGACATTTTTCTTTTGATGCTTCTTTTCCTGAGTCTGCTTCTCAACTTGATGTTTATTCTACAACGTGAGTTTTAATCTCTTTTTTCTACTACATTCTTATTTTGAACTTTATTTTCATATGTTTGTTCAATGATTTTCATGTTTGTTTGGGTTGGTTTTGAATCCATTTATTTGCTAATTTTTATTATTAGTTCTTGTTTTTCCCATATGAACATTTATTTGCTAATTTTGATTGTGTTTTATGTTAATTAGTCAACATTACTAAAAAAAAGATACAACTTTTTAAATGTTGAATTTGATCAACGTGCTCCCCAGTCCCCATTATTGGCTTGATTGATCTAGGTAAAAGGTCAATATCTGCAAAGACTTTTATTTTTATAATTTATTTTGCCGATTGAATATGAATATGAGGCTGCTAATAGATTATAAGTGCATATTTGGTTTAACTTGTGGAATGGAATCAAATTGAGAAGGAATGTTATTAATAATAGTTACTGAATGTTCGGCTCCACTATGGAAAGGGATTTAGCAAGATAACATATGTGTTACCATAGGTTTGAGGAGGATAATGTAATGTGTTATTTTAGGATTGAGGATGGTAATAATTTCGAGGAATTAGTCACCCTCATACATACCAAACAACATGTAACAGAAATGGTTTATTGTCTTCGTTTTCAACAATTTTAAAATCTCATACCAAACATACTCTCATTCCTTCTCTTAGAAGAGTATTGACTATTTCAGGAATTATTATCAACTTCAGCAGGTTAAGATTGAAGTAAAATACTACTTTGTTCTTTAGAAGAATTATATCTAGTATCACCTTAAGGATTCCAGATGAATTCGAACAGATTAAAGTGAAGTACTACTTAATATGATGTGTATGTGTTAACAATTTGCTACTGATTGCATGTACTAAGAAACGTAGTAAGTTATGGATTATCACATAACCATTTACACAAGGTTGTTTGTTTAGGATATCATTCAGCCAAAAGAAATGGAAAATTTCAGCAGGATTGAAATTTAAAATTGTTGAAATTCCAGAACAGCAGATCTTGTCGAAGCTGTGTTGCAAGGGAGGAATGGATCAGTATTTTGTTACGGTGCGACAGGAGCCGGAAAAACTTACACAATGCTTGGAACAGTGGAGAATCCAGGAGTAATGGTGTTGGCAATCAAGGATTTATTTACCAAGATAAGGCAGAGAAGTTATGATGGTAATCATGTTGTCCATCTATCTTACTTAGAGGTCTATAATGAGACTGTCAGAGATTTACTCTCTCCTGGAAGGCCTTTGGTTCTTAGAGAAGACAAACAGGTATTTTTTCTGTCTTGTTATTTTGCATACTTGCTGCACTAAATAGCCGAGTTGTACACTTGAATATATACCCATGTCCGACATGTATACCCGTACCTTTACAGTATGTGATCATTAGTGATGACAACTTAAGGTGAGAGGCTAAGATAACGTGGTTTATGTATCCTGTAGGGAATTGTGGCAGCTGGTTTATCACAGTATAGAGCTTATTCTACAGATGAGGTGAATTTTCTTCCTTTTGGTTTGCCTTGATGCTAATTACCAGATCAGTGAGTAATAGGACTAAATTGTGCTTATATGCGTCACAGGTAATGGCGTTACTTCTTCAAGGGAACAAGAATAGAACTACTGAACCAACTCGAGCAAATGAGACATCTTCCAGATCCCATGCTATACTTCAGGTAACTACACAAATAGTTTGAATTATTATTTACTATGAGTTCTGACCAAAAACTTCTTTATACATTACATATTTGAAATTACAAGAATTTGTTTTAGTGTGTGAATTTAACTTGGGTTGCCCTTCCGGACTTATTTGCCTTGAAACTTTTTTTCTACATGAAAAATAAATCTTTCTCAAAATCTATAATTGGAAGATGGTTTACTAGTTTATACTAGTTCATACTTAGGTTATGTTCTTTTCACCTGAAATAAGGTATTCTGTGAAATTTACAAGTTCTGGTATGGTCTGGTCATATGCTAATCTTGGAAAATGAAACAGAACAATGACATATAATGAGCTGTATTGTCCAGGTTATGATTGAATATCGAACGAGAGATGCTTCGATGAATGTGATCAATCGTGTAGGAAAACTTTCGTTGATCGATCTAGCTGGCTCAGAGAGAGCCCTAGCTACAGATCAAAGAACCTTGAGATCAGTGGAAGGTGCAAACATAAACCGCTCACTTCTTGCACTTAGCAGCTGCATTAATGCCCTTGTTGAAGGAAAGAAGCACATACCCTATAGGAATTCCAAGCTCACACAACTCCTTAAGGACTCCCTTGGTGGAGCTTGCAACACAGTTATGATTGCAAATATCAGCCCTAGTAACCTCTCATTTGGTGAAACACAAAACACTCTTCATTGGGCTGATCGTGCCAAGGAGATTCGAAACAAGGTACTCAATTTTACACTTCAAATACTCGACTAAATTATTGCGGCTCAAACTTTAAAATTCTGATCGTGATGTTATTACTAATATACGTAAAGAGATATTCTTATGTGCGATCTTGTTGGATTTGTCACACTAAACATATGTGGTCAAAGTTGTGCATTGGAGACCATGAAAAATCAAATGTTGCAACTAATAACAAATAAAGTAAATATATATTTTTCCTGATTTGTTCTGTTTGATTTACAGGTATATGAAACGAATGAAGAACTAGTGCAAGATTCAGAATCTGATGCTGATCAAGCTAAGCTGTTACTCGAAGTACAGAAGGAAAACCGAGAACTTCGAGTACAACTAGCAAGACAACAGCAGAAGCTATTAAGTCTTCAAGCTCAGTCTTTAGCTGCAAATTCCTCACCAACTCCTCCTTCTGCTCGTTCTATTCTAACTCCGCCTCCTTCATCAAACAAACAAAGGCCGAAGACTCCATTACGAAATACACCAGAACCAAATAAGAAGAAAGTATCTGAACAAACTGTAAGAGAACTGCAACAGGTGGTAAAAATATTGGAAGGAGAGATGGAAAGAGTGAAAAAGGATCATGCATTGCAAATGAAGAAAAAGGATGACAAAATTAGGGAGCTAACGGCGAAATTGACTAAAGGGGGGAGACCAAGAGATGAAGGGTTGAAAAGCATAATTACTAGAACAAGCTTAAGGCCAAAAGAACCTAATACAGGAGAGGTAAAAGCTCCTGGTCATAGGTTCTTGTCTCCTGCACCAGCGGCGAAGAAAAGGACTTTCTGGGATATAACAACAGCTAATAGTCCTTCAGTCACAACCTTGAATGGCAGAAAAACAAGAAGCCATGTTCATGCTGAGCCTATAGGTCCACCTTCCATGCTCCTTCAGGTATATTGATCTTCAAATCTTTATTATTTAATGCAAACAGATCCTCGCGAAAACAGAAAAAGGAAAGGAAAAAATATCAACCTAAATAAACCTATATGTTCTAATTTGTATAAATCCATCTCATAACTTCAAAATTGTCTAGATATAGAAAAAAAACTACTTCCAAAACATGTGTAGTCATAGAAACTTGCTTATAATATAAACAAAACATGTGGTTTTTTAACAGATTAACATGTATCTCTTGGACCTTTTTATTTATTTTGAAAAAACTGACATAAATTTTCCTTACTTTCACCCATCTCCTCAAAATAATCCCAACTATTGATTTCTCAGCAGTAGTCCCAAGTTTTGGGAAGGCCTTCTCAAAGAAATTCGAAAATTAGGAGTACTTTGAGAACACCACTGAAAGTTAAGATTATCATGTCAATCATATCCCAAGTTTCACCCATCTTCTCAAAATAATCCCGACTATTGATTATTCTGTAGTAGTCCAGGTTTTTGGAAGGCCTTCTCAAAGAAGTTTCAAGTTTAGGATTATTTTGAGAACACCACTGACTGTTAAGATTTTTCATGTCAGTCTTTCCTTTTATTGGGTGTGTGTATATTAGTTTGTTCTGCTACTGATGCAGCTTGCACATCCATGTATGTGGTCTGTGTTGATCCTCGGACTACACATCGCCAATTACATCATACAGCCAGGTTTTGCTCGACAAAGACTTAGTCCCTTCAAGCAGTGATGGAGAATGCAAAGAGATCATGCATGACATACAGATTCAAAATTTAACTTTACTGATCATAAGTTCAGATCAGGAATACATTCAGCTAGCAGCCTGTTAGTTGGTGATTCGAGACTTCGAGCTCGAAGACAGAACATTCCTTACTCTGCCTGGTGCTTTTGTTTTATTTACTCAACCAAGCTTGAAGGACAAATGAATAAACAAACAAACAGATTCAGTTGAGAATGAGTTTATATCAAATTATTAGTGTGGTTCACAGGTTCAGCAATAAAATGCTGCAGAATTTGTATCTTTGTTAGTTGATAGGCCCCATTTTCTAGTTAGGAAGCCATTGCTTTAGGGATTTCCTGTAGAGAACATATTCATTTTTTCATTCTTTTTATTATGAAAATTTTTATATGTGTCTCTCCTTGTTAGATAGAGACCAATGGCTTCTTTATAAAATTTCAAATACTTACTGCTGAACTCTCTAGTTGTGCTTCCACAGTTCCATACACATTGGCGGCCTGTTTGGTAGGAGGTAATGAATGGCGGTAATGGTAATGACTGTGTGTAATTTTGTAAGGGAAGTCTTATGTCAATGGTAATATTGCCTATCCCCGTAACATCTTGTTTCTTCATAAAGTTTCTATCATCCGTTACCACTTTGGGAGGTGACGTTGAGTACTCCTGCAAGTTTATATCAAATTATATTTCCTTGCCATGTATCAATATCGAGTTTCTCTTATAAGATTACATTAAAATTCATTATCATTTTTTTTAAAGGGAACCCCAAAAGGGAACTAATTCATTAAATTTTCAACTGCAAAACCAACAATAGAATCTGGGAAATCCTCCTCCCAACACCTTTTACCAATTTCCAAGGGTTGGAAATGAGCTAAAGCATGGGCAACTCTATTCCCTGTTCTCTTAACAAAAGACCAAACTACCGACGTAAAACAAGGAGATAAAGCAACAATATCATCTAAGACTAAATGAGAATCACTAGAGCCTCCACTTCTCTTCTTCAATGCTTGAATAACTTGAAGATTATCACTCTCCACAACCACCCTCGCGAAGCCTTGATCCTAAGCCACAACAAACCTTCGTAGACCGCTTTGGCCTCCGCCACCCTCGTCTCCCAGCTCACGGTCGACTGCACAGCAGCACCACACAACAGCTCGCCCAGCTCGCTACGCCCAACAACACCCAACCCGGTACCAATCTCACCCAACATACCTACATCTACATTAATTTTTACCCAACCCGCATCAAGAACCCTCTAAGCCGAGGGGTGTGAAACCCCATCCCCCCGCCAGCTTCCTCGTCTCGGCCATGGCTTCAATGGCCTCCTTGCATATGAAACAATCTAATCCGGAGCTGAGACATCGTTCTCCATGATAGCTTTGCACCTTGCCCCCAAATCGCCCAACACATAATTAAGAAGAGACATACTCTAGCACTTTAAAAATGCTAGTCCACCAATCAGCCACCTTAGTACAGCCCCTAGGCACCGTGTGCGCTAATCCGCAAGCCTCCCACGCCCCAGCGCCCACCCACACCCAGCCAACGTGTGCAGCCCCGATTCCTCCTCATCCCCGCACAACACACACCTCGAACCAAAGAACCAGGATTCTATGGCTTAGCCCTGCGCTCGTTGGGAGTGCATCCAAACACACCCGCGAAGCGAATAGCTTGACTCGAGGGATTATCTTCGCACTCCACACTTTCTTCCACAATTTTGTAGTACATGACGTAGACTCCTCCGAACTACTCCACACATCACCGATCAAGGCTTTATACGCCGACCTCACCGAGTAAGACCCATCCTTCTCCAAATCCCAACACAATCTATCCTCCGGAAGTCTATGACTAACCGGAATGCTCAAAATTCGATCCATCTGAAAAGGTAAAAACAAAGAAGTAAGAAGATATTTCTTCCATGTCCTACTTATTGGATCAATCAAAACACCCACTTCAGCATCAATATTCGCTTCACCTCTAGGAGACAAGATCTTCTGAGATTGAGTGCCCAGAATCCAAGGATCATACCATATCTTTATACTTTCTCCATTCCCTACTCTCTAGCGTAACCCTCTCCTCAACACCCAACGCGCCTCCCAAATGCCCCTCTAAGTGTAACTAGGCGAAGAACCCAACTCTGCTTCCATGAAAGTAGAGCGCGGATAGTATCGAGCCTTTAAAATCTGTCAGCAAGACTTCCCTGTGACATAGCTAGCCTCCAAGCTTGTTTGCAAAGTAAAGCCCAATTAAACATTTTCATATCGCGAAAACCAATACCTCCCTCTTCTTTAGGCTTACACAACTTCTTCCAGGCAATCCAATGAATTTTTCTCTCATTATGCTTTTGACCCCACCAGAACTGAGAAATAAGGGCCCTCATCTCATCACAAAAAGAGGATGGAAACTTAAAAACACTCATCGCGTAGGTAGGGAGAAATTGGGCCACTGCCTTTATCATAACCTCCCGACCAACTTTAGATAGAACCATCCCCTTCCAACCCTGGAGCTTCTTCCACAGCTTCTCCATAACTCCTCTAGTATTCACCTTCTTCGAATGACAGACCACCGTAGGCAAACCAAGATACCGATCATGAATATCCACCTCCCGAACTCCAAGCGAATTTAAAATAGACTGTTGCCCCGGCACCCCGCGGCTAAATGAAATGGTAGTCTTTTCAAAGTTCACTTTTTGTCCCGAAGAGAGCTCATAAATATTCAAAGCTTGCTTAACGACCTCTAAATCCTGCAATGAAGCTCTAGAAAATATTATGCAATCATCAGCAAATAACAAGTGATTAACAGATGGAGCTGTAGGAGCCAATTTGATGCCTCTCAAGGAGTTATCTTCTTCTGCCCTGCGCAACAGATGAGAAAAAACCTTCGCACACAAGATAAAGAGATAGGGGGACAGAGAATCTCCTTACCTAATCCCTCTATTAGGAGCAAAGTCCTTCGTAGGCTTCCCATTCACCAATACAACAAAAGTGACTGAACGAACACAATCCATAACCTTATTCTTCCAGCCTGTATCAAAGCCAAATCTCACTAACACAACATCTAAAAAGTCCCATTCGATCCTATCATAGGCTTTCGACATATCAAGTTTCATTGCTAGTCCCCCCTTCCGCACTTCCAAGGTGCTTCATATGATGAAACAACTCAAGAGCAACCAGATTATTATTTGTAATCAAACTCCCCGGAGTGAAAGCACTTTGACTAACAGATACAATCTTATCTAAAAACAACTTGAGACGATTAGCAAGAACTTTCGAAACAAGCTTGACACCACATTACACAAAGAGATAGGCTTAAAATCCGTCATATACATCGAATTACCCTTCATAGGAATAAGAGTAATAAATGTACGATTAAGATGACTAATAATCGAGTCACCTCTGAGGATTTCAAGCACCATATCTAACACAGAAGGTCCCACAATATGCCAATATGACTGAAAGAATATCGGACACATACCATCAGGGCTCGGGGGCCTTAATCGGGTGCATCTAGCTCTAAGCAACTCGGATCTCTTCCTCCTGATATTCAGCCTGCAAAATTTCATTCATCTCCCCCGTCACACGACCCCGAAATTGATGAAGAGCTTCCTCGATCATCGGAGGATTAGAAGAGGTGAATATGGTCTTGAAGTAATTCACTACCACACTCCCCACATGCTTATCCCCCACAAATTCAACATTGTTTTCATCTTTAATGGATCGAATGGTGTTCTTCTTTTTTCTTCCTGACGCTCGTTGATGAAAGAACTTAGAATATTTATCACCTTCAGCAAGCCACAGAACCCTAGATCTCTGCTTCCAATAACTCTCCTCAAGAGCTAACAGATCAGCTATCTCCCTTAGAAAGCACTTCCTCCTTTCCATCTGATGACTAGTAAGCCCTCCAGAATTCAACTTTTTCAACTCTTTTCTCTTCTTTTTTAACTTCTTAAAAGCCGGCCCAAACTTCTCATTCCCTCACTGCTTCAGATCAGCAGCGCACATCTCAAGCTTCGAGGCCAAGGAAGAGCCCCCAAGCCAAGCATTAGCTATCACATTCTCACACTCATCCTCCTTCACCCAAACTGCTCAAAACAAAACGGTTTCTCCCCCAAAACAGCCCCGGAATCACGGTGCCACAATATGAGCTTAATCGGAGCATGGTCCGACCACTCACGATCAAGATGGAGAAGATGACCTGTCGGAAACATATCAAACCAGCTGCCAATCCCAAGAGTTTTATCCAATCGACACTGAATATTCTCCTCCTCCCTACCATTATCACATGTAAACTCATAGCCCAGAAAAGAGACCTCCCTAAGCCCACACACATCCACAGCTTTCCTAAAATTAGTCATCCCCCCTTCTAACTCCAACGCAAAATCTCGTTAAAATCACCCAAACAAAGCCATGGAAGCTCAGAATGAGAAGCAAGAGTTCACATCAAACTCAACGAAAGATGTCTGTTTTGAACCTCCAGCCACCCATGGAAACCAGTACACCTCCACTTCTCCTCACCCAAAAACCTTATCGAATCTCCACATCGATATGATGAACCGACATAGAGAGCAACATCACATCCAACTCTTTCCTCCATAGCATTGCAATCCCACCCGACCACCCCATAGAATCAACCGCCAACCAATGAAAATCACCAAACCGTGTCTCAACTCTCTCAAACTCCGCCCTACTCAGTTTCGTCTCTAATACATATACCATCGACGGGGCCTCTCTTCGGATTAGATCCCAGAAGCTATTAACTGCAGAGGGGTTGCCCAACCCTCTATAGTTATAGCTCATGATACTCATTGGGCTCGGCGGGCCTGATCCAAGTCAGACCTCGCTTCGCGCCATCCCGAACTATTAAAATTCAAGCACAACTTCTTGGACATCGACGGAATCTCTCCTACTTCATCCACCATCCCCCACATATGCTTCGCACCCTCCACCTCCACCACCTCATCTGTTTTGACCCCCTTCATCACATCCACTTTCTCCTTGCCAATTTTCGCCATTTCTTCCCGCCCTTTTTTGCCCCCTCCATTCCTCCACTTCTCCCAGTCGTGAGCGCCACATTGACACCCCTTCCCCAACTAGCTCTTTCCCTACCTCCTTTAACCCTCCATGTCCCGCATCCTCCTCACCATTACTCACACGAACAGTATGCACCTTCTCCCCACCATCACCTACGTCTTGCTCCTCCCCGCACACCGCATCACACTCCACCCGATTCTTCCCGCCCTCCCTCTCACACCTCTCTTCTTCACCTTCTGTCCCCCACCCCATCAAAACTGTCTCCATCCTCTCCCATAGCAGTAGTGAAAAACTCCCCTCCACTACACACAATAGTGTCCCCTCCCTTATCAACCTTTCCCACCCCAGTTGGGCCCAAAACTCTTCCCTTCCTCTCAATAGTGACTGGATCATCCTCGGACGAATGAATCGTCTCCCCATCGATATTCGGTTTTCGGTCTTCGGACAAACAAAACCCGTCGACACGCCTTCACCTCCTCAACTTCATCCAGCATTTTTTGCACTCCCCTACGAGGTGTCGCCCTCAAAGCTTTACTCCACCCCATTATTTTTGCTTAGTCATTTTCATCATCCACGTTACTACAATCACGTTCACTATGTCCAATGGTTCCACATAAAAAACAGAAAAATGGCAATCTTTCATAAGCAAGGTCAACATGGATAATTCTCCCATCCTTTCCTTTAACGTTTTGGAAACGACACAAAGGTTTGGTAATGTCCATGTTAATTCTTACTCTCTGATAATTGTCAAGGTGCACACTATTATCTTCTATGTCCATAACCTGACCTAAATTCGAGGCTAGCGCCTTACATATTACAGTTGATCGGCAATTAAAGGGCAAATTTTTAAGCCGAATCCAGAAAGGTGAATGATTTAAGATTACCTCCGACGGTTGTTCGTTGCCCGTAATCTCGTTAAGCACCAAAAGTTGGTTATCGAAGCACCACGACCTACCCTCCATCACCTTGTCCTTATCCCTCCAATAGAAAAATTGGAACACAAAACGATTCGGACCAATCATTCGGATTACTAACCGCTTCGTCAAACCCCACACATGCGTCATGGTACGTTTGAAAGGCTTCTACATTGAAATTCTTCTCAATCACCACACGACCCACCAACAATAAAGATACTTGTTCTGTCTCTTTGTCGCCTTCTAACACAACAGTATCAAAGACCTCGATCTCAGCATCATTGATTTTAAGGCGTTCACATCGTTCAATTAATTCCCCCTCCATGATTGAAGGAAGAAATTAACCCATAGGGTTAGGTCATGCCGGGAAAAGGCGAGAGAAAACCTATCTTTCAAGGAGAGCTTTAGTTGTATATTAGGATCACTGATTAAAATTCATTATCGTTAGTGCAAAGAGATCGTGAAAGTAGAATAATCTCTTGTAAGAACTTAGAAGAAGAGAATATTCCCCTCTATTCATAACTAGTTATCACACGAGTGCTTTCATTTCTTTCAACAATTATAAAGTAAATGTAGCTTACATAATTAGCTTTCTAATTAAATCCTTATTAAAACAAATGAGTACTTTGTAGATCATGTTACTTATATTCTTAATCACCAGAGGTTGAAACAATAAGACATATACCCATGAAAAGAAATTTTGTGGCTATATATTCTTAAGGAATGACTCTCAATCTCTACAAAGGCGTACCTACTAAATCAATTCTTTGTCTGGAATAAAGCAAACGTTCCACAGTGGCTCTAGGTCTCATGTGAAGACAAAGATTCATCCAGATTTCTTTAACAATTAAAGGAAAAATCTATTGAGAAAGCAATATCTGAAAAAGGAGATAAGTATTTATTTGCCAGTACTAGCATATTTAGGGATTGTGGCAATCTCACTTTCTCTTAAGGAGAAAAGCAAAATTTGTGTGTTCTTTTTTTGGGTGTGTCATCAGAGCCTCAAGGCAAATGTATGTTACACCTTTTATGGCAGAATTATACTCAGTTCATCTCTCCATAATACTTGTAAAATTTTGCATTTAGTATGAGTTGTAAAAAAGCAAGTTTATCTAAAAAATAAAAACAAAATATGTATATGAGCGCAGATACTATATAAACAATTAGTCTTAAATATCTTAAACACTCAAATTACTTCCTCTATTATATAAATATTTTGCAACACCAGTTTGAAATTAGTTGCTATATTATCTTTTTTGGCGTTTGTTTCCCTTTTTTGCTCTTTTATCACATGAGCTATCAGCTACCTATATATCTTTGCCAATTATGTTTCCTAAATTTACTGACATATTCGGTATACCCATTTGTTTCAAAAGATAAAAAAAAGAGTATGTACTTCCTCCGTTCCAAAATAAGTGAAACACTTGTGTCAAAAAGCTCTCACATAAATAAGAGAAGTGTTTCACTTATTTTGGAACGGATGAAGTATAAAGTATCCAACTTATGTGTATCTCTATTATATCAAGAACTCTTGAGGACTTGGTTTATATATACCGTTACAAAAAAAATTCCTCAAAAACACAAACTCAATTTTAACAATAATTTCTTTTCTTTAAAAAAAAACACCAACACACTAGAACTATCTCTAACTCTCTTACCCTTCTATTATCATGAACTGTTATACAAATTAAACTTTCTCAACTTATTTTTCTATAGAAAAAACACAACCAACACTCTCAATTTAGTTGCTTTGAAAGTACATTGTTGCACCATCTAGATGTTTGCTAAACATAGATTATGTCAAATTTTTGCTTACAAGAACTTTTTGAACAAGTTTTCTTACATGTTATTTGATGTTATTTGATTCAACACAACTTAGCTTCATTTTTGCTTTCGCACGCATCGGGTGCATGTAAGACTATTAAGAATTAATATATCCCGTGAGCATCATATCCAAGTGAGGGGAACATTATGAGAAGAATTATTAATACTTCGGAAGGTACATGTTCTAGCATGGTTCACCTAAGAGTCTGTTATATTTCATTTATTTTTCATTAATTTTTTTTATTATCGTAAACTAACTAGTGACACTCTTAATAAGAATAAAGTTGGTGGAAGAGTATGAAATAGTGTGAAAGTTTGCAATTTTAGCTCACCTAATGTGAATGCTAGTAGTTAATAAAGTAGATGTAGGCCAAGCAAGTGAAAACCCAACTAATTTAGAAAAATTAGTGTTGTTGCCATTACTCATTACCTAATGCTGTAACACCTTTCTCTTTCGAACATAGCACTTGTACAGCTGCCATAATATTCTTGTATAAGCATGGTCCCAGCAAGTCCAATTACCAAGCTCTTAATTAGAATTCAATGCTATGAATTTGTTATTTGTTATATACTTTGGAAATGGCTTGAGTACAGCTTTATTCACTCATTAGCTAATTGCCTATTTTAATGTTCAACTAGTATTTTGGCTCGGGCGATGCCCCGGGTCAGTTACAATTATCAAATATATTATTATTTATAAATTTTATAATTAATTTTATTTGCTTTTTGTAATATTTAGTCTAGTGCGAAATTGAAAAATTGACGTTATAGCATAATAAGTTGTTTAAAGAAAACTTCTAAGGAATTGGGGTAAAAATAATAATTTTAATGGAATTGGGTAAAAGAATGTTATTACTTAATAAAAGTGTTAGAGATTAAAAAGCTTGTTTATGTCTTTATAATTACATATAATTATAAGAGTTTATTATGTTTTACTTTGAAACATTAAGCATTGAAATTGTAGTGGATTAGTGGTTAAACTCTCACATTTCATTTCAAAGGTCATGTGTTCGAATCCTAGAAACTATACACATTGTTAATATTTTTGAATGAGATTATAATTACATATGATTATAAGAGTTTATTATGTTTTACATTGAAACATTAAGCATTGAAATTGTAGTGGATTAGTGGTTAAACTCTCACATTTCATTTCAAAGGTCATGTGTTCGAATCCTAGTAACTACACATTGTTAATATTTTTAAATGAGATTATAAACATGTGTATTGGAAGCTTGAGAAGGGTGCCACGTGGCACTGTTCCTTTGATAGGAACGCCTTTTAATATATTTGTAGAGATGGGCCTGCAATTATAGTTTCCCTGCTTTTCGCAAATTATATCACGGTCCCGAAATCATAATGAGTATTAAGGTGTTGGATCACAATTTTGAACATATAAAACAATGTCGCTAGATATATTTTAGCCATTCGTTTCATTGTGGAGGCACATATTGATTCTAAAGTCCTTAGTAGTGGTCGTATATCTATCTATACTAATATATTAAAAGGTGTTCCTAAACCAAGAATGGTGTCACGTAGTGCTTTCCCCTAAGGTGTTTTATTCCATGTGATCCACATTTAACAAATTGAAATAGGAAATTGCATAGTATTAGATATGATCTCTTGATCACAGGCAGTCAGGCACCTAGACTAAAGTCTTAATTATTAAACCAAATGATACTTGATGTTATCATTTCGAAGGGAAAAATATTAATAAATGAAAGACATAATTACTCGAGAAAGTAAAATATTGATACATGAAAGATATAATTTCTAACGATAATTATAGTGGCAAAGGACATTATGCACTGTGGTAAGAAAATTGGGATAAGGAGGATCCTTGAGAATTTTTGAGATGCCAAGAAGGGTAGACTTTAACCCACTTGTTTACATAATAAGTACTCCCTCTGTCCCATATTATAGTGCTTGATTCTATTTTTGCACGGTTATTAATGTAAATAGAATCTAAGAGAAATGTAAAAAGTGTTTGTGTATTGAAAATAAATGTTATGGGGAAAAAGCCGATTTTAGGAGAGTAGAATGACAATAAGTGGTGAAAGAGTATTAAATGCATTGACTCATTTAACCCTTGAGTTGAATAAACAAAGCAAAAACTATTTCCATAAAGCAAATAAGTAATGGTGGCAAAATTTTTCTAGGAAAATCATGGAAATATGTGAAATAAAAAATAGAAACAAGAATTATATTTTGGGACACCTTAAAAGGAAAGAAGCACTATAATATGGGAGGAGGGAGTATTACTTACCTATTCTCCTGTCAAAAAAAAAGTATTACTTACCTATTCTAATGACACATTCTGTAATGCTTTGTGTAAAGTTGAGTCATTGAACTCTTATTGGATCTAAAATTGAGGAGATAAGTGCTTATTGAGATGCATTTGAGGGATCCACCACTTGTAATTGAATGAGAATTGAGTATATTCTAATGAATTCATCAACTTATGAAAGCGGATGCACTTATTGGATTCACCGATTAAAATAATTGAGAGAGGTTGAGCATATTAGTATATATGGTTATAGATGAATCTATGGTCTTGTGGGAGTTATTAACTAATAAGTATCATTTGATGAGTTCAGATACGTCAATATATTCTTAACCCTATTGACTAAGACTAAGTGTTATTTTTGTGCATCATTTGAGGATTCACTTGTTTAGATATGAAGCTTAACCATCATATCTCCCATTACAATACTTCTTACTTATCAATATAGTTAACAAAGACCTAAAGTTTGAGTTTTCTTAGGTTAAGGACCTAAATTTTCAAAACTTATCACTAATGACCTAAGATTGGATGTCAGTTATAACGGTGTTAGTCACTTTAGGTCCTTAACTATAAATATAATTCAAACTTTAATTAAGTCCTTTACTATAAAAAAACACAAATTCTCTACCTTTTTCATTTTCTTTCCTCTTCATCTTATTTTAGTAATAAATTCATAAACTTATAAATCATAACAAAAAATAAAATATTTGAGGATTATATTTCGATTATTTGTAAGTAATACATCAATAATGTTAGTAGGCATCCAGCTAAAAAAAAGAAGAAGCATCTTAGTATAAAATTTAATCCACGACCCTTCAAAATCGAAATAATAATTCATTGAATTGGCTCGAATTTATTTTCATTTACATGGAGGATACGAGCCTTACAATGTATAGTGATGATGTAAGTATAAAATTTTGTTACTCTGTCGCCATACTAACAAGAATATATTTTGAATGTCAACTAATATCATTGTAAAGTCTTGGATGGTGATACCTAACATTTCATATTGAATGATGTTTGAATCATTTTCTCTTTCATTATAAAAGAGGTTATGTTAAATTTGAATAGAGCCTATTTTGGAGTTTTCTTAAGGAGCAAGTACTTGAAAACTTTTAAGTTTTTTATATAATTATTAATTTTTGGGATTATAAGGCTGTCGTAATTATTTTTTTTTTAAAATGAAGAATGGAGTAAAATTAAAATGGACCTGAAGTTTCTTTCCAAACTAAAAAGATATGAAGTGTGTTTTTTTATAATTAAGTCTTTAAGACTTAGGGTCTATTTTCTCCAAACTTATTTTCGCTTCGTTCGCCCATTCGGTTCAATTCGGCCTCCTAAATTATTATCATTACTATTAATTAGTTATAATTTAATTCAGTTCAGTTCAGTTGTTTTATGCCGAAGAAAACAGACCCTTAAAGTATGAAACTTTTTTATTGTTAAGGACCTAAAGTAATTAACTTTGTTAACACTGTATATAACTTATATCTAATTTGAGATCCTTAACAATAAGTTTTGAAACTTTAGGTCGTTAATGAAAAGAAATCCCAAATTCTAATTCCTTATTGTATGATTAACTCACTATTAGGAGTACTTTATTAATTAGGCGTCTTACTTGATGATTTGGGAGAAATTAGCATTGATTACAACAATAATTGTCGGAAACAGCGGGCAGCCTACCATTTGTTTTTGTTTTTTTTGCAGGCAGCAACAAACTTTTGATCTTGGAAGAATGATGAGAAGATCATGGATCAGAACATCCTCGCTTGCAGTGTAAGCTGATCACTTTGGATTACTTTTGTCTAAAAATTAGACCCACACTACAAAACTATCCTCTTTATTGCTACCTCTTTTCCTTTTTCTATACCTTTGTTTTTCTTAGCTTTCTGTGAGAAACTGAATTTTTGAGGTGTATATGAAAGCCCTGAAATGAGGAATTAAAATAAGAATTTGCAAAGTGTCTTAGGTAATCACATTAATAAATTCAACATAAGTTGCCTAATTTGTTCATAGAAGAAACTAGCTATAAGGAACAACTTGGTAGAAAGATTAGCTCCAATGACTTCCCACTACTTATATCTGTGTATGAGGGGGTTTTTTTCTTTTTGAAGGTAATGTATGAGGATTGTTTAATTATTCGCTTAAAGTGTTTTTTTTATAGAATATAAAATCAATCTTGATTGATTTTATATTCTAGTCCCTTTGTATTTTTTTTTTGTTCTTGCTACTTGAAAATTTGACATTATCCTTAATTAGAGAAAATCTTCTATATTTTTCTCAATATTTAAGAAAAAATATAGTCATGTTAGGTACTGTTTGATTTATCTCAATGAGTACTTTATTGATATTCAATTGTTATAATTTTAACTAATATGTAATGAAATATATTTAAGGTCAGGACATTGACAAACGCACACAGTTAAAGTAGGAAGAACAAAAAAATACATCTTATGTAATGAAAAGGTTGATTTCAATTAGAGGTGGTAAAAATTAACCCAACCTGCTAACTCAAGTTACTCAACCCAAACACGACACGGGATTAACAGGCTTGGATTTCAGTTTTCAACCCGTTTAATTACTCGGGTTGACTAGACTTGATTATTAAGCGGGTTGGGTTAGAGTTGACATTAACCCGACACGATAATCTATTAACTATTGTGCTACTTTTAATATTATTAGTTTGACTTGAAATATTTGGAATATTATTCTTAACTATTTAAAATTTATTCTTTGGTCTATTTGATTTAGTTTAAATCTAAAAGATATTAGTATATAAGAAGAGGTTTAAGAAATATATGAGACTGATTTGTTAGGTTTATGCATTTGTGCGCGCTTGATAAACGGGTCAATAACCTAGTTTTGCGACCCGTTTGAATACTCCACTTTTTGGTATATGACAATAGGGGAGGATATTTTTAATAGTCAACATTTTGGTAGATAAGGGCATTTAATCAAATTTCTACAAAATGTAGCAGCTGATTTCATAATCAAAAGTAGCAACTTTTTTCATTATCAAAATAGTATCTTTTTCTAACTCTTAGGAGAAGGTCAAAGATAAATTTTCAAAGCAACTTATATAATAATAATAATAATAATAATAATAATAATAATAATTATTATTATTATTATTATTACTATTATTATTATTATTATTATTATTATTATTATTATTATTATTATTATTATTATTATTATTATCAATTAAACTATAATAATTATTGGTATGAAAATAATTAGTATTACCATTATTTCTATTATGTTAAAATTATTATCGTCATCATCATTGTTAAGTCCATATTTTACATCTTATTTGGCGCATTTTGATGGGAAAATTGACGTAGTTGGTGTTGGTTTTAGTGGATTTGTTCCTAGGTTGTGGAATTTGGGGAGAGTTGGGTAATTATGTCGAATAAAAAGGATTTTAGGCCTTTTTGGAAGCCTAAAGAATGTCAATCTCATCTAAGTTATGATTGAATAACTGGGATGTGAGTTATGTTCTGATTAATTCATATTAGTAGTAATGTTTAATCTTAGTGTTGTAATTATGATAGTTATTATCATTAGTCATTCTTTTGTTATTAGTTTAGTTTTTAGTTACTTAAAACCCATTTTGATTTCGAATTGTGTAGCTATTTCATAGTCTAAAATCAATTAGTATTTAATCTTGCACCTCTCTGAGTTCGACCCGTATGTGCTACAATACCGTTCACTTGCAGTATTAAAATAAAACCCTAACAACCATCATTATTATTAGGGTTAATTGGCTAGAAAACATGAACTATGGCCTAAGTTCACTGAGCATCAGAACCTTTGGCTAGTGCAGTCCGTAGCACGACCTATAACTCGAGGTGCAACACATAACATAAATGTTGTCGAAGGTTGAAGATTCTGCCTGAGTATCATAATCTTGATTAAAATATTAATTTCTTCTCCTTTTCCCTTTTTCCCCTCATAGCACGTGCCTCTCTTTTTCTCTCTCTTCTTCTTCTGTTTCAACTTCCTTTCTCATCCTCTAAAAAAAACTTCCTTTCTCTTTCTCAATTCCAACTAAAATTCTCAATTTCAATTAACTCAATTGAAAAATTGTGAAGGTATATCCAAATAACAGATTGCAACATCGAGGAACAGATTATGGCGATCAATGTGGTATGTTTGCAATGTTGTGCCAAACCATCTAACAGCTCCTATAAAACCCTTGACTGATGATAATTCCTCCTTCTTTTGGACTATCGTGCTCCATGGATGAACATCATCATCCTCGCACTCGAGCTTGGTCACAACCTCCTCTTCCGCTACCAGTGCTGCCCCATCTCCACAAAGGTGACCCCCACCCTTTCGTGCCCCTATTTTTCGGTGAAATTGGCACTCCTTTACAATGAGCCCCGCCTTTGTCACAGCCTACCTTGCCATCCTCGCTATATGGACTATGGTGTGCCCCCATCGCAGCCCTTGCTGCCCAGAGCCTCTGTATCTGGCGTCACCCCCTTAATTATTAGTATTATTATTATTATTATCATCATCATCATCATCATCATCATGTATTACTATTATTTTTATTATGTTTAGTTTTTCCGTAGTTTAATTAAATATCCTTCATTTTATTTCAGCTTAGTTCAATTCAGCTTAATTAATTAGGGCCTAAATCTTTAAACAGATAACATAAAAAGCAGATAAGATATAAGTTCAACTGAAGTTTCATTGACAAAATATTGAAAATATGGGTGTAATTCACTACACTCAAATACTTCTATTAGTTAATGTTCATAGCATAATTAAGTTTTCAATATTGTATTTCACCTTTATTTGGGAACGGATAAATCTTAAGTTGAAGGCTTGCTTTTCAATATTCAATAGGCCAACTTCGACGGATCTAGCCATAGGGGCAGTTAAAGTATATGAAATGGCAGTCAAAAATGGGAAAGCATAATATTCTGGTTGCCCCACAATTATCAAGACATATTTTCTTTTCTCTTCCTAGCTAAACTGCTCCTAATTGCTTTTGTAAACTTTCATGATTACACTTTAGTGCCTACTACTAATTTATGTATCTCTCGGGACTATATGTTCACACAAACACAAAATGATTCTATATGAGTTACGAAGAGGTGGAATTCCAAAAACAAAAGCAATAAAAACCTTATTCTTATTATAGCTTGTTTAGATACCAGTACTTCATTTCAAATTCTTGGAATTTGATCAATTCCATTGTTTGGAAGAGCAAGCATGTGAAATAATTTTGGCCAAATTCAAAAACGGTTGAGTAAGCCCATAAAATAAGAAATTTGAAATGACATAATTTTTGAAGTCACTTCAAATTACCCAGCAATACTTTCAAACTCTCTCTCTCTCCCTTGAAATCTTTTCCAAACAAGATATTTGGAATTGATATCAAGGATCTCAATTTCTAGATATAAATCAATCACTTGAAATGATATCACCATTACCAAACACAACCTTATTATTATTATTTTTTAGGTAAGAAGAAGGAGACTCACTTGAGGGGGGATAAGGGGAAATCCTCAAATGAGTCTCATGAGGTTTGATCCCTAGACCTTAGGGATATGAGGTGGGAAACGATGCAACTACTCCATCACCTCAACCTCGTTTAAAATTATTATATAACAAAATCACATGTTGATCCGTATAAAAATACATCCTACTTTTAATTTTTATATCTAACTCTCCAAAGTAAGTTTAATATTTTCTTTAAGTGAATATATTTATTTATTTTGGTGTTAAAGAGGCCATAAGGGCAAGTGTAACACCCCCGCCAAGCCGAACCCTTTTTCATTTAATAAAACTCGAGATGGGGGAAAATCCACGAAGGTTCGACTCAACGGGCGTGTTACCGCCGCACTTATCTCCTTGGAAATAAATGCAAGGCTACATTATTCACCTACTTACATGGACATTTAGTCCCTTTTTGAAAAAAATACTTTAATAATAAATTAATATTTTTCAAAATTTCGCAGTAGTCTCCTTTGTAAATTGGACAACCCAAAATGGGAAAATGTTTGAAAAACCTGTTACAAATAAAATATACCAAATCCCAAAACTCAACGCTTTCGCGGAGTACCAGCTAAAGAAAATCAGGAGCACTATTGCTCAACTAGAACTAGAAATGAAACTAAATCAATTAATTATTAAACTATTACAAAATGGAACATCTTCGCCTCAAAGAAAACATAAAACATTCATAGCTGAGATCGTCCAGAACTTCAACCTGAAACTATTGTAACACTGCCACCCACCAAGTGACAGGCCACAGTAGTGACAAAACAAAACATTGACATACACATCAGCACAACGCTGAGTACTAACCCATAAAACATTCTTAAAACATGCTTTGGTGTCTACGATTCTCACGTAATCAATACATGTTCACATCATTCATAACCATATCACAACAGCATAGCAATATTCACATAATCCATACGTTCACATGTAGATATGTATATACAATGATTAATTACATAGTTAATCTTAATTAATCCAGTTATTTAAGGAGAGGAAAGAGAACGCCAGTAAAGCGGGGGTCAATCCCCGTAACCACTTACTTCAACATTGTAGGCCTAGGGTCAATCCCCGTAACCACCTACGGATAACATTGTAGGCCGGGGTCAATCCCTCGTAACCACCTACGGATAACATAATGGCCATAATAACGGAGTCCCTAGTGTGCACACCCCTTCTACTTGGATCACAACAAGATAGAAGGAAGACAAGTAACGTAATAATCGGCATAGTAACCGAGAGAACCCCGTAGGGGCCATTGAACCACTCATACAGGCAACTCGTTCATCATTTCCCTCCGATATTTCACTTTACGTGATTAACATCTTTTAATTCACGTCATCACATAAATCACGTATACAATTACGTTATCATTGTTCAATCCAAGGTGAACATATTTCATCCATCATAATCTCAATCCATTCATAGTGGTTTCAATAATCCATTTCATAAACACGGTTCATTTATCACTTCGATTCATAATCATTTCATAGCATCGTATCATCATAATCATCATAAAACATTTCATACATCGTCATTCATAAGAACAAAAGTCATCTTTATATACCTCCGCACCATTTAAGGAACATAAGACGTACTTGTTATGTGATCATAAGCCTTTCAGGGTATGTAACGTTAACTCTCTAACTTCAATGGAGGTCAATTATAATAACCATAAACTAATAGATCTCGTTATTACATAGAGTGAATCAAACTCGTATCTAATAGGATACTAGTCAAACTTATAGTAGAAGCTTCCTCGAGATTATTATAACTTATACTTACTTACGTGCTCAAACTCGTGACTAACTTGTTATCGAAAATTAATCAAACAACCGAACTTTCTTATATTACTTCATTTGCATATATTAAAGTACAACCCCTTTTTATTCAACCTCCATCATTTAGCCCATCATCGACATACCGACTACAATTATTCGATATTATTAACAATAATTAGTCAACCTCTTTTCTAACTTTAAGTAAGGAAACTATTTAAGTTAATTCACTTTTAAGTCTACTCCAATGCTTCACAACTATACTCAATTATATCCTCTTATACTCTTTAGATTTCCAAATTCATCTCAACAACATTCATACTAACCAATTCATTTATTTTATAACCAGACTCCTTATTTCCATTTTAATTATATCCATAAATTTTGCTATGTATTTTAGTTTAGCTTATCCTTCTTAAAACCAACTCTTGCACCAACTAACGAGACATCATTTAGAAACTAATCAAACTGGATCTCTCAAAGTTAACTCTAATTAACTCAGGTGTTAGCTACATAATATAGACTAATCACTTGATAAATAAATGATTATGATATGCTTTAGACATGTAACTCACATCCGATTTCATTGATCTTGCAACTTATTTAAACTAACTTATAAAATCATTTTAGAATTCTTTTCCAAAATCAATAAAAATAACAACTATGATTATCAATTAACTCAATCTACTCCAAAGATCTCGATTTCTAATCCAACAATAAAAAAAATAACTTGGAAGAGAACATTCAACCAACTAGCCAACTAACCAATAAAACACCATACTTAGTCCATCTTCCAACACAACCGTTTCAACATCATCAACAATATCAAACAATCGGCATCAACTAATCCAACCCAATACAATTAATCATGATTTCATAAACCAAGTATAAATTTGTATCTAAAGTAATTAGAAATAAAATCAAGGAAAGAGAGGAGGTGTAGTACCTCTCGCTCACTTGGAGCAGGGGACGAACACAGGGGAGGGGACGGAGCTCCGGCAGCGGCGGAGGAACACCGGCAGCAACAGTAGCGCAGCAACGACGACAACAACAAACAACAACAACAATGGCAGCAGCAACACAACCCAACAACAAGCAGCAGCGAACAACAACAATAGAACAACAACTACTACAACACCACCACGAAGAGGAGAGAGAAGATGCGAACAGAGAAGCAAAGCGTAGCAAAGCAACGCACGGGAGCAAGGAAGCTCCGACGAGCTCGAGGAACGTCGGCGAGGCGACGACGCAGGTGAGCGAGAGGCAGAGACGGGGGGGGTTGAGAGAGGAATCGAGAGAGAGAAAGCTTGGGTTTGGGGTTTCTTTCAAGAGAGAGAAATGGGGTCTTTGGGTTTTGGGGCTTTTTTCACGGGAGAGAGAAAGGAATGGGTTGGGGTATTTGGGATTTCCCACGAGGGTCACGAGGGTGAGAGAGAAAAATGGGGGGTTTTGTTTCCCAACTTAAACCGACAAACATAAATGGAAGGAAGGAAAACTGACTTTAGTTATTTAAAATCCAAAAATATAATTAATACTAATAATCTCATAAAACAAAATATATTACAAACACTACAAATATTCCAAACTCAAATAAAATAAGAATTTTCAAAACATAATTAACTTTATAATTACAATTAACGCTAATTAAAACGCTATTAAAAATCGGGGTATTACATCCTACCACCCTTATAAAAAGTTTCGTCCTCGAAACTTGCAATAAGTTGATCGAGGAAACAACAAGCTAAATTCATTTAGACAAAACCAAGATCTCAAATTTCCATGGCTTCGTTAGATATTCAGCCTCCATTCCGCCATCTGCTTTTGTATCTCTACTTCAACTCGACTCGCGAAATCGAGGAGCAAAGAAAACAAAAGGAGCAAACTTGTTGGCAATGAACTTCAACTAACTCATTCAGTGAGATCTCGTTTGAAATTCAGTTGGTTTCTCAAATCATATAAGTTTTGTAAAATACATACTTTGAATAAATACATATCAAAAACAAATACAAGTCAATGCACGATACATCACACATAAACTAGTAATCAACATAAAAATCACATGCGCCACATCTTTACATAAACAGGTTCACATTGCACACGCAAAAGCGCAAACGCTCAAACGGCTTGGTTCATTTACACCTAACTTTTTAGCCAATCCATTAAACCTATTTAGAACCTTTACGCCATGATATGGAGATCATAGCGTACCTGAATCTAACCTTAGCTCTGATACCAACTTGTAACACCCCCGCCAAGCCGAACCCTTTTTCATTTAATAAAACTCGAGATGGGGGAAAATCCACGAAGGTTCGACTCAACGGGCGTGTTACCGCCGCACTTATCTCCTTGGAAATAAATGCAAGGCTACATTATTCACCTACTTACATGGACATTTAGTCCCTTTTTGAAAGAAATACTTTAATAATAAATTAATATTTTCTCGAAAATTTCAAAGCAGAAGTCTCCTTTGTAAATTGACAACCCAAAATGGGAAAATGTTTGAAAAACCTCGTTACAAATAAAATATACCAAATCCCAAAACTCAACGCTTTCGCGGAGTACCAGCCTAAAGAAAATCGAGAGCACTATTGCTCAACTAGAACTAGAAATGAAACTAAATCAATTAATTATTAAACTATTACAAAATGGAACATCTTCGCCTCAAAGAAAACATAAAACATTCATAGCCGAGATCGTCCGTAACTTCAACCCGAAACTATTGTAACACCGCCACCCACCAAGTGACAGCCACAAGTAGTGACAAAACAAAACATTGACATACACATCGCACAACGCCGAGTACTAACCCATAAAACATTCTTAAAACATGCTTTGGTGTCTACGATTCTCACGTAATCAATACATGTTCACATCATTCATAACCATATCACAACAAAGATAGCAATATTCACATAATCCATACGTTCACATGTAGATATGTATATACAATGATTAATTACATAGTTAATCTTAATTAATCCAGCTTATTTAAGGAGAGGAAAGAGAACGCCCAGTAGTCGGGGTCAATCCCCCGTAACCACTTACTTCAACATTGTAGGCCTGGGTCAATCCCCCGTAACCACCTACGGATAACATTGTAGGCCTGGGTCAATCCCCGTAACCACCTACGGATAACATAATGGCCATAATAACAGAGTCCCTAGTGTGCACACCCTTCTACTTGGATCACAACAAGATAGAAGGAAGACAAGTAGAATAATCAGCATAGTAACCAGAGAACCTGTAGGGGCCGCTGAACCACTCATACAGGGCAACCTGTTCATCATTTCCCTCCGATATTTCACTTTACGTGATTAACATCTTTTAATTCACGTCATCACATAAATCACGTATACAATTACGTTATCATTGTTCAATCCAGTGTGAACATATTTCATCCATCATAATCTCAATCCATTCATAGTGGTTTCAATAATCCATTTCATAAACACAGTTCATTTATCACTTCAGATTCATAATCATTTCATAGCATCGTATCATCATAATCATCATAAAACATTTCATACATCGTCATTCATAAGAACAAAAGTCATCTTTATATACCTCCAGACCATTTAAGGAACATAAGACGTACTTGTTATGTGATCATAAGCCTTTCAGGGTATGTAACGTTAACTCTCTAACTTCAATGGAGGTCAATTATAATAACCATAAACTAATAGATCTCGTTATTACATAGAGTGAATCAAACTCGTATCTAATAGGATACTAGTCAAACTTATAGTAGAAGCTTCCTCGAGATTATTATAACTTATACTTACTTACGTGCTCAAACTCGTGACTAACTTGTTATCGAAAATTAATCAAACAACTGAACTTTCTTATATTACTTCATTTGCATATATTAAAGTACAACCCCTTTTTATTCAACCTCCATCATTTAGCCCATCATCAGACATACTGACTACAATTATTCGATATTATTAACAATAATTAGTCAACCTCTTTTCTAACTTTAAGTAAGGAAACTATTTAAGTTAATTCACTTTTAAGTCTACTCCAATGCTTCACAACTATACTCAATTATATCCTCTTATACTCTTTAGATTTCCAAATTCATCTCAACAACATTCATACTAACCAATTCATTTATTTTATAACCAGACTCCTTATTTCCATTTTAATTATATCCATAAATTTTGCTATGTATTTTAGTTTAGCTTATCCTTCTTAAAACCAACTCTTGCACCAACTAACAGACATCATTTAGAAACTAATCAAACTGGATCTCTCAAAGTTAACTCTAATTAACTCAGGTGTTAGCTACATAATATAGACTAATCACTTGATAAATAAATGATTATGATATGCTTTAGACATGTAACTCACATCTGATTTCATTGATCTTGCAACTTATTTAAACTAACTTATAAAATCATTTTAGAATTCTTTTCCAAAATCAATAAAAATAACAACTATGATTATCAATTAACTCAATCTACTCCAAAGATCTGATTTCTAATCCAACAATAAAAAAAATAACTTGGAAGAGAACATTCAACCAACTAGCCAACTAACCAATAAAACACCATACTTAGTCCATCTTCCAACACAACCGTTTCAACATCATCAACAATATCAAACAATCAGCATCAACTAATCCAACCCAATACAATTAATCATGATTTCATAAACCAAGTATAAATTTGTATCTAAAGTAATTAGAAATAAAATCAAGGAAAGAGAGGAGGTGTAGTACCTCTGCTCACTTGGAGCAGGGACGAACACAGGGGAGGGGACGGAGCTCCGGCAGCGGCGGAGGAACACCGGCAGCAACAGTAGCGCAGCAACGACGACAACAACAAACAACAACAACAATGGCAGCAGCAACACAACCCAACAACAAGCAGCAGCGAACAACAACAACAGAACAACAACTACTACAACACCACCACGAAGAGGAGAGAGAAGATGCGAACAGAGAAGCAAAGCGTAGCAGCAGCAACGCACGGGAGCAAGGAAGCTCCGACGAGCTTCAGGAACGCCGGCGAGGCGACGACGCAGGTGAGCGAGAGGCAGAGACGGGGGGGTTGAGAGAGGAATCAGGAGAGAGAAAGCTTGGGTTTGGGGTTTCTTTCAAGAGAGAGAAATGGGGTCTTTGGGTTTTGGGGCTTTTTTCACGGGAGAGAGAAAGGAATGGGTTGGGGTATTTGGGATTTCCCACGAGGGTCACGAGGGTGAGAGAGAAAAATGGGGGGTTTTGTTTCCCAACTTAAACCGACAAACATAAATGGAAGGAAGGAAAACTGACTTTAGTTATTTAAAATCCAAAAATATAATTAATACTAATAATCTCATAAAACAAAATATATTACAAACACTACAAATATTCCAAACTCAAATAAAATAAGAATTTTCAAAACATAATTAACTTTATAATTACAATTAACGCTAATTAAAACGCTATTAAAAATCGGGGTATTACAGCAAGAGATGAGAATCGGTCCCAAAATCTTCTGAAACCGGAAGAGAAACTCTAACTTCTTTTAAGTTAATATATAAATATAGTTGGCCATTTCTTCTACAAAGGAATGCGGGATGCCGCATTATGAGTTTTTTAAAGTAAGGGTGTGTTTCTCTTCACCTTAAAAAAAATAAGTTTGCGCCCAATAAATTTCGATCGAAGTCGATTAGGTTTGATCGTGCCTAAAGACAACACTCATGAATAAGTTCCATAAGGGTTAATCGTGCCTAATACAACACTCGCGACTAAGTTCCAATAAAGGTCAATCGTGCCTAATAGCTCGGTCGGATAAGTTCGGGTGAAAAGAACACACTCTAAGTCTGGAATTTTTTTAAGAGTACATTGCCCGAACCCCGCATCATTTGAACATATTTTAGGCAATCAATTAGCTTACTACAGGAGCACAGGACAATCTCTTTACTACCCAAAACAATTATTAAAAGTTGGAAACATGGGTGTTCTTTGGATCTAACCCCATGTTTATTTGTTCAAGTTACAGGTGCAAGCCGTCCTCTTACAAAAAGGTTTGGGGTCTTATTTTGTCTCCATATTAGACTTTATAAATCTCCTTTACTATACATTCAAAAAAATTACTCTCCTTTAACATAATAAGCAATCTTTACACTATTTATTATCATATTTTTTTTTAAAAAGTCACGAAAACACATAACTTTCATTAATAGAAGAATCCATTACAACAAGTTTCAACGCTAGAAGGAAAATCATCTAACCGAACTCTCCTGCCAATCACTCATGGCAAACTCATGGCAACTCTATTACTAACATGAAGAATATCATCTAATATAAGGTGGAAGCAACTGCTTTCTTTCTCTTGACACAAGATTGCGGTATTTTTTTTTTCTTATTTACACTAATTAGGTTTTGGACCCGTGCATAATGCACGGAACTTTTAGTTTAATAAGAATGTTTATATATTAAGCTACATTGAAGACATATAAACGATTCTTTATGTCTACTCGATCGATCAAAAACTTTTTTGTATGATAAAAATGCACCTTTATATTAATTATAAAGTTGTTTATCAGATATATAGCTCACATATTTTTGGATGACTTCTCTATATGCTACATTAATCGTATTATTAGACATCATATGTTCTTTCTCATAAATTAGTACTATTATGCACTTTTTACTCGTGACTCTAGATGGCTACATAAAATTGGTCATGGGCCGTGAACCGGTGTCTCGGGAGACACAAACCCACCATGCGATAGAGATTGTTCTTGACTTTTAACACCGCCAAAGGAAACCGTCTTTTTCGAAGCCTCATACGAAATTTTGTTTCATCTCGACTCATAAGGGGTATAAGTACCGTATTCCCCGTTGCTACCTGCAATGACCACAACTTGGATGATTCGATTTTTTACATACTTGATTACCAACCTAGTGCTGTCACATAAACCAGATGTTGGATCAATATTCCTCAGTAGCATCACTGGTGTACCAAACTTCAATCTTATATAGTGATTCAATAGACCGGAAACATCTAATGGTATTTTGGAATTCAATGGAGTAGATTTTCAAGCACTTCTAAGTTGCAGTTATCCTTAGAAATTGCATTTAAACTTAAATATACTCTATTAATCCCCCGGTAATTTGGACAGCACATGAACATTCACCATCTCCACTATCTCATGAGTCGAAGCAAGAATATCCATCATTTGAAAATAATTAGGTTCCTCAAAATGATCCTCTAGGTGGTCGAATATAAGTTTTTCATTTAGCTGATATAAGATCATTTCCACCATCTATATATAAATTGACAATGAGCATATAGTACCCGTGCGATGATATTAAACCAGATGTTGGGTCAATATTCCTCATTAGCATCATTGGTGTACCAACCTTCAGTCTTATATAGTGATTCAATAGACCGGAACATCTAATGGTATTTAGGAATTCAATGGAGTAGATTTTCATGCATTTCTAAGTTTCAGTTTTCCTTAGAAATTGCATTTAAACTTAAATATACTATTAATCCCCGGGTAATTCGGACATCACATGATCATTCACCATCTCCACTATCTCATGAGTCGAAGCAAGAATATCCATCATTTGAACATACTTAGGTTCCTCTAAATGATCCTCTAGGTGGCCGAATATAAGTTTTCCATTTAGCAGATATAAGATCATTTCCACCATCTATAAAATTGACAATGAGTATATAGTACCCATGCATTAAACCAGATGTTGGGTTAATATGCCTCAGTATAGCATCACTGGTGTACCAACCTTCAGTCTTATATAGTGATTCAATAGACCGGAACATCTAATAGTATTTAGGAATTCAGTAGATTAGATTTTCATGTACTTCTAAGTTGCACTTTTCCTTATAAATTGCATTTAAACTTAAATTCGTACAACACATGATCATTCATCATCTCCAATATCTCATTAGTTGAAGCAAAAATATTCATCATATGGAAATACTTAGGTTCCTCTAAAAGATCTTCTAGGTGGCCGAATATATGTTTTCCACTATAGCTGATATAAGATAATTTCCACCATCTATAAAATTGACAATGAGTATATAGTACCCGTGCGATGATATTTACATTCTTTTCCAAAGTTAAATAACTTTCATATCATCCTAATTGCAATTATGATAAGGATGATGATTTAAATTTCAAATCGAATATTGATCAACTCGTTGCAATACAAAATTTCAAGTCCTTATTTTACGTTACTATTTACAATGTAAGATTAGCCTGTACACGATTTTAAGATAACAATATAAAGTTAGCCAATGCACAATATAATATAATTAATGGAATAAATAGTTAATGGCTAATTTATTATAAAACTCATTTTATTAAGATAACAAATTCAATTTTATTTTTGCCATTCTTCGTACAATGATATTATATACCTTAGACATATTCTATTTTCACTATTTCCACGCCATTAAGTTTTCCCTTCCTATATCTAATAACATAATCATTTCTTTTCACTCCAATAAGGGCAATTTTTTTAATCTGAACTTGTATGAATTAACAAATTATTAGGCGTGATTGAAGCATATCAACCATGGTTTCACTTTATTTTTTAAACTTGATTGGATCTGACCAATCTTGATCACACTTGATAACTTTAATCTTAAATTAAGATGAAAAACACACTCCTAAGACACTTATTCCATGTTTCATATTATCAACTATAACTGAAACCAAGATCTTATATAGTTGCAAGACTGACATACAGACCAGCAAGCTGAAATTATTTATCATTAGATTGGATTTTTTTATTAAAGCTGAAAAATTAAAAAATGGAAGATTTTTTTCGCATGATCGACCTTTTCACATGTTATTATATCATAGATGTCCTTACACGCATCTTCTTTGAGAAAATTATGTGATTAGTTTACATTTTTAAACCGTTACAAATCTTATACTTAAAGATAAGGTTTAGAAAAATGAAAGACTACATATCTATTGGCCTTTAAAACCCAACACATTTAATCTTTAAGATTTACATGTATAAAAATACGGTGTTGATAAAAAAGAATCTAATTCATAGACAGAGCAAGTGTATGTTGATTTAATTTAGATGACTTCTAAATGTTAGAATCCATTGTCTATAATCATGTAATTTTGTTGCCAAAATATAATTTTATATTTAAAATTCTACTACTTAGAGATCATGTTACTGTAAAATAGTCAAGATATATATATAATATTTCCTTTATATATAAACATACTAACTTATTGTTGTATTTGTGTAAAAAATTCACAATGCTTAAGGTGATTGATTGAATGAATAAATACTTGATTGATATATTGGGAATAATTAAGTCACTAACTTATCCTCTAAACATAAAAGTCCCTAACTTATATTATGAATAAATAAAAAAGATGATTAAGTCACAGTAAGTGACAGCTCTAACATGACTCATTTAACTTTACCTCTTTTTTATATGCGAAGATGAATAACATTCAGGGGGTGTTTGGTATCATGTTTTTTCACAAAAGAAACGGAATCAAGTAACAAAATCCGTTTCTACTTGTTTGGTTAGTGTGTAAAGTAACAATTACCGTTACTTGAGGGAAACACTTCCCCCCAAGTTGTTTCCAGTCAAAAAACTAAGGAAACAAATAACGTTTCACTCCTCAAACAAAACCCTAGCTTGCAGCCGCCATTCTCTCTCCTCTTCAAGATGGAAATCATTGAGAATTCATCATAGCATTTCGATTTTTCAGCATATCTCTCACGCTCTAACATCAGTGTAAGTTTTTGATTGCAAGTTTTGATTGATTTCTTCGTATGGAAATATTTTTTCGTATAGAATTTGCGAGTTTTCATTCGATTCTGATTATGGTGTTGAAATTTTCAATTCAGCGTTTTATATGTGTTAATCATCTCGGTTTCTTGCAAAATAATCTCAATTTTCGATTTTGTGTATTCGACTTGACGATGTGGAGGCCAATTCTTTGTGTGAAATCGCCACATTTTATGGCCTTGAATTTTTTATTGCGACTTGAAGTTTTCCTCAATTTTTCACGCGATTTTCGGTTTCTCTCACCTCAATTTTTCTGGCGATTTTTTGGTTTCTAACAACTCGATTTTTTTTTTTCATATTGCTTTGGTTATAATCGTACTCATTTGTCAAATTTGGTCCTCTTTGTTCTTGTAATTTGTTGTCCCGATATTGTTATTCATCTAAAAAGATGATTCGGATTGACGGGTTTTTTAATACCCTCCACCTGGTTGTCTATCCTAGTTATGGAAGTAATTTGTAGAACTAATTTTAGCAATGATTTGTCCATGGTTAGAAATTAGAATACCCTGGAGTTTTATTGGGCAGGTATATATAGTAATTTGAATTGTATAATATTGAAATCAAACTACTGGTGACTATATGATTGTTGTTGCTGAATTGCAGCTCGCACTGAAGTTCATAGATACCGAGCAGGTGACTGGTTGAATACTGTAGTTTATTTAAGGCTAGTGCAAATATAAGATCTTATTACCTTTAAAATGCAAATCATTAAATGCTAGTTTAAGTTCAAAGAATCAGAAAAGTTTAGGAAATAAAGCATACCCATTCCTGCTTTTCGTTGCATATTTGTTCCAGCAAACCTCTGGCAATTTCATTTTCATGATCCTTGATGTTATATATTATCTTATCCATATTGAGTAGTGCTTCTGTCAAAAATATGTTTTGAGTTCGTATTGCTTGGTGCAAAGGTGTTGCTCCTCGAGAATCTTGAACATTGATTAGATCCTTCATGCGTGGAATCTTTAGAAATTCTTCAGACTCCCTTAAATTTGAGAGGTTCTTTTGTATATGATGCAAAGGCGTATCCTTATGTTTAATACAATGATCTTTAAATTTTCCTGGACAATTGTCGATGAAGGCATGAATAGCTGAGATGTGACCTTTCTTACACGCTTTAACCCAAGCCAACGGTGCCTTACTAAACGCTGAAGGATCCTTTTCTAGCATTGCTTGTATAATCCATGCAGTAACATTGTTAACTCAGAGATTTTTTTTGCTCTTTTTCTATGTTTTTGGCCTTCTGCTTTTTGCTATAGGAATTTGCATTCATAAATCCTATATGTTTAACTCATTAATTTATACAAACTCACGTATATTCTTCTTCACTTTATGAGACATTGTTTGAAATAATTGTATGCTTTTCATTAGCTTGAGAGTCTTTCTCATATGCAATTCATTTTCATTATAAGGTTTGGAGTCAATTTCGCAATTGCTTATTTTATTTTTTTTGGACTCTTGTTTATTAGGTTTCTATAATGCCTCGGCTAATGCATTCCATAGAGAGAAAAAGAAGAATAAAACAACTTCAACTAGTTATGTTGATGGTTATTATAGTTCTGATGATGTATTGGATATGGTATATGATGAGTATTATTACAATTAGGGGTGTTCGATTGAGGCAAAAGAAAAGAGACAAAAAACTTTTACGCTTATTAGTCTTGAGCGGATTATATAAAGAGAATGATGTGAAATGCAAGAGTGAACTTCGTGTTAATAGGCGTACTTTTAACATTATATGTGAGATGCTAAGAGATATTGGAGGTTTAAGTGGAACAAAGAACATGACTCTTCAAGAGATCGTAGCTATGTTTTTATATACTTTAGCACATCATAAGAAAAATAGGTCGATTGGACATTACTTCTTTAGAAGTGGAGAAACAGTGGCTGTGGGTGAGGGTTTGGGGGGAGGGGGTTGGGGGTCAAAAAATTTTTTGACCTGTTTCACAGGTTACCAGTCAATCCCACTTGTTGTAAGAATTTTTTGTTAAAGGTTGCATTATTTAGGAATAACTAAAATGTTAGCTTATTCGCTGCAAAAGGCTAAAAGGTTGCATTATTAAAATCAAAAAATCCTAAAAATTAAGAAGAATTTCTTTAGGCTACCTTGCCTAGGGCTTCCACTTAGAGGCCGGTGACAAGCTAGACACCCCCAAATCCCAAGTAAATTGTTTGAAGTAGAAATTGAACCCTAGACTTAGCTAGAGAAGATGGAAAAACTCATTACTTGTGCCAACCCCAATTCTTATGAAATTTAAACTCAATTGTAGCAGACCTAATGGGTGTAAGGCCTTCCTTCCACCCCTGTAACAGGGGTTCGATTCTCACCCCTTGTAAGAAAGATCCCTGATTTTCCCCCTTCTTGCAAGGAAATTCTCTTTACCCTAAAAAAAACCATGGAAATGATACTTCCATAAACTTACACGTATATATAATTATATATGACTCTAATAGAACAATTAAACTACACTACCTCCGTATTTTTTTAGTTGCACCATTTCTTTTTTGGAACTACTTATCAATCAACTTTATTAAGTTTATCTTTGCGCCATTATATAAGAAAAAAACTTGGTCAGTGGGGCCTCATGAGATTCATTTCAATACGATGATTCTAAATATCAAATTTTTATAATTTATACTTACACCCAATAAAAGATATTAATGTTCAAAGAAGCATCTCAACAAATGTGAAAAATCAAATGGTGCAACTAAAAAAATAGGGAGGTGGAATAAACGTATCTCATAGATGTGCATATATTCTGCCGAAAAAGAGGGAATAAGATAGAAGCTTCTATCAATTTATGAACCTCTTGTACTCGTAATAAGTTAACAATGTTATTTCCAAAAAAAAAAAAAAAAAAGACTAACGAAAAAGTAATAACTAACAAAAGGAAAACCCAAAATTGCCAAAGAAATTATGCAAAAAAAAGTCATAAACTATGCAAAAATACCACCATGTTCATAATATACCAATTGGAGAGTTGCATCGCATGAAATATCTTACATTGAGTTAATTTGACCACCATGCCCATAATATACCAATTCCTCTTGTTTTTTTTTTTTGCTAGTATACCATTACATTCCACCCCAAAAAGATAACAAAATAGTACAGTTAATACCCACTTCTCCAATTAATAACCTTTATACCCCCAAAAACCAAAATTACTCAAAAAAAACACCTTGTCAACTAGACTTCTATCCCCACCCAGTTAACAGGTTCTTAAACCTAACAAATTTAGAATAAACTACAACTTACATTCTTTTCACATAATTTTTTCTTTTTCATTTTTTTTGGAGTGGAGGGTAAAAAGGGAATTTTGCTCCTCAAACTCTAAGCAAGTAGATGCTTAACTCAGGAGCACCATGATAATCAGGATTCACCATGTAGAAAGCTTCAGAATCTCTGGACCCCACAACCCTCTCAAATTGGGCCCTCATATACATAAGCTCACCATCTGGGCTTGACCCAGACCCATTAAACCCAGGAAGAACACCAGCCCCCATTGAAATGGGCTCAACCACCTTCAATATCTTAGCCTCATTAGGCCCAATCTCTCTTTTAGTAGCAAACCCACATTTTTTCCCATTACAAAAAGTCCTCCAAATCTTTTCTTCCAATAATCTTCTCCTCTTATTGTTGTTCTTTTTTTGTTCTTCTTCTTGTTTATCACATTCCAGTGCAATTCTGACCAACCCAGATGCCATTTCTTTGACAAGATTAGTAATTGGTGTTGCAAGTTCAATGAAAAACACTGGAATTGTGTTGTGTTCTCTTTGAAACACAAAATGAACATGCCCTTTTCTGTACCCAAAAAGGGTACCTATAACTTTAGGGGATGACCCTAAATTTGGGAAACTTGATGATGATTTGTTGATGTTTAAGGCTGTTAAAACTGACCTGATTCTTGAAACTGCAACTGCTTGTATTTTCCTCCTTCTTCTTGATGCTAAACTCTTGTTATTATTATCATCAATAGTAATTTTTGGGTCATTTGGTTGAGTTTTGCTCTGTTTTCCCTTGTTTTCCTCTGTTTTTGGGGTGGTCATTTCATCTAAAGTTTCTTCATTTTGGACTTTTCTTGAAGATGACCAAGGGAAGTTGGCTTTGGACATGTTGAGTGGAGGTGTTTTCCTCATTTGGGTAGGAAAGGAAGGATTTTTATTAGGGTAATTTAAGAGTGTTTTTGATGTTCTTAAAAATGGAGTGGAAGAAGAAGGTTTTGAAAGAGAGAGAATGAGAGGAATGTGTTTGTGTTAAAAAGAGTGAGAAAGGAAGGAAAGGGAGATTCTGGTGTGTTCTCATAAAATACTTGTAGTAGTACTCTTTAATGAGGAATTTATGTTTTTCGTAGTGTTGGTGTAGGTGTTAATGATGGGAGAAACTATGGGTCTCTTTTTTCAATTTATTTTTGCTTATGTGAAAGACTGAATTTATTAGATATTATTAGACATTATCTGTATATAACTAGATTTTATTAGATCTTATTAGACCTTATCTCAATCTAATTTTTTTCCTTTTATAAAAACTGAAAATAAAGTGAATAGAACATATTCTATTAACTTTATATACCATGTGCATATATCAGTGACATTTATTAGTGGTTTTTGTAAAAATATGTCCCGAAAACATGCATATTTTTCTAAAAGAAAATGTAAAACCTCGTACTTTATATCTGAATGCATACATCAGTAACATTTATTAGTGACTTTTGTAAAAATATCGTCCCAAAACATGCTTATTTTTCTAAAAGAAAGTTTTATTTCCCATCTATTTCTTCAGATTTATTAAAAATATCATTGATATAATATACTTCCTCTGTTTCTTTTTAAGTGCAACATTTTGACTTTTGCACTATGCACACACGTCACTTTGACCATACTTTTTTACTAATTTATAAAAACAAAAATGATCATATAAAATATTGTTAGATTTGTTTCAATGAATATTTTCATAATATCAACTTTCTATAACTTTTACAAATACATAATTAGAGTAGTAATGGATAAAGTTGTGCATTGACAAACAGAAAAAAAAACTGTTAGACTTATCTAGAAACGCTAGTAATTATATATATATATATATATATATATATATATATATATATATATATATATATATATATATATATTTCCAGAACTTATTAATGGTGGGGTAGGAGGAGTTTCATTTACTACTCTTGAATACTAGAGGAGTCTCTTTGGCCTTTGAGGTCTTTTGTGGTGCAAAAAGCATAAAGCAAATTCCCTAGCTGCTGCTGGCTGTCCCCACTGAGCGTCTAAGCCCACCTTGAGAATATATGAGGATCAACAATTCAAGAACATAGTTGTACGACTAATGAATAATGATAAGAGGAGCATATTACTTAGCTTTAGTAAGTTTCTTTATTATAAAATCTAAGATACCTAATCATCTTCTAGATTGATTACCTTAAATTACTGTGTAAAACAAAATGTATTTTTATCCTTGTTTGTCATTTTATGCCTCCAAAAAAAGCAGTGTGTTGGTTGCGAACAATTCTGCATACTCTGTTAGCAAAAACACAAATTAGTGAAGTGACTTGTCAAATCTACAATTTAAGGTTAAATATGTTCTTTTTGTCATAATTTATTACCCCATATGTTATATATTAGTCCGAGCAAATTATAGCACGTAGGAAGGATGAGATAAGTTGTTGAAGATTCATCAATTGTTATTCTTTTTAAAAGTTAAATGTGATGGAGTATTTTTTATGAGAAGAATAAATGGCAGATTGTTTGTAAGCAAACAAGAGGGATAGAGGACATTAGCCATCTAAGTAATTTCACTTACATAGGTGATGGGCCTCATTCTATTTTTTTTTGTTTAATAATACTCATTCCTATTTAAGGAGAAAAAAAGCAGGGTATAATCTATACTAATATAATAAAAGACGTTCCTAAACAAAGAATAGTGGCACGTGGCTCTCTCTTTTAGGGTGTTAACTCCATGTAATCCACATACAACAAAAAAAATTAGTAATGGATTGTATAAGATTTGATCCCGTGATTTCAAATTTATATATTAATGTCTCAAGTCTCAACCAGTAAACAAAGTCATATTTGATGTTAATATTTTAAAGTAAAATATTAATAAATGAAAAATCTAAATACGGGCTAAGTTCGCCTAAAAACTAAGTTTTTAAACAAAAGAGGGTGTCATTGTGATGAATGAAAAGCGATGGGAAAGAGGTATTAAATTAGTGAGACCATTTCTAAAACAAGAGTGTTCAAACTATTTTGAGAGGAATGTAGACTATTTTTGGAAAGTGTACAAACTAATTTTGAAACAAATGCAGTGTTAATCAATGCTAGTTGTTTTCCTAAATCATACTCCTAAGATCTTCACATCATTACCTTCCTATTCAATTTTTTTATCCATTTCAGACTATTATTTATTGACGCATGTTTTAGGAGGATGATAGACAAAGTAAACAAAAAAATTAGATAAAATAATCTAAACACTTAATACTATAATCACTCCTCTTACGATTGTAAACTTACTAGTCAATATACTTGTTTACCTTATCTATCACCCTATTAAAATTTCGTGTCAATAAACTTAGTAACAATTTCTAAAAGAGGAGATTATAATCATCAGCTCACTCAAAAGACCTGTTAATGTACTATATCCTAAAAAATTTAATGAATTACATTACAAAAGAGAGGAAGTAAGGCAGTAAGCTCTCAAGCTACCACTACTTTATCTTTTTTTTTTATGTTATGGGTGCAACCACCACTTTATCGAAATACTTATGAATCTATGATACAATTACTAAAGCTTTCTTTTACCATAAAAAGAGATAAATTATCAGTAAATATTTAGAAAGCAAGAACCTCAAAAAAAAAAAAAAAAAAAAGCAAGAGCAGAGGAAGGAATCTAAAGGGGGAGGGACAAAGGAGAGTGTAAGTTCATTTTCTAGTGGGGTAGAGAGGCAAAGCACTGGCTTGACTACATCACTTTTGACCTGAAAAATCACCCAAAAATAAAAAAGAAGAGCAGTAAAGTTAAGGTGGTGGAAGGATGATGACCAAAGCAAAGGTAAAGCACAACGTCATACTGTTTATACTTGAACAAACATGCTCATTTTTAAGTTTCTGTCATCTAGCAAAAAGAAAAATGAAGAAACTGTTTTGATTTCAAAAAGAAGAAAAATGTGATTTAAATTGGGATTTGGTTTATTGAGAGCTTACCTCATCCCTGCAAAAATTGTTTGGAGCTAATACAAAACATTCTGAAGAGGCAGAGAGATAAAGAAAGAAAAATGGGGTGTTGGTCAGGGAACATCCTCTCTGTTGGATTCAATCAAACATGCTAAAATTGACATATCATTTGCTCAATAGGACATCAATTATGTCATCCATACCTCTCTCTATAGATCTTGTGGTCCCACTTTTTTGGAATCCTAATTTGAGCTATCTCCCTCCTATTTTTTCTCGTGGGTATCTTAGAGATCATATCGAAATTTCTATGAGTTATAATACACAAAAATACTCTACAATTTACATAATCAAAGGGCGGATCTAGGATTTCGATTCAAAGGGGTCTAACTAAACCAAGACATAGATAATGATCACAATACACAAAATGAGAAGTTCGGTTTAATGATAAGAAAACTAAACTTAATATTTGAGTCATTTATTAGATATAACTTCATTATATCCATGTTTTAAACTTTTAATAGCTATGTCCATTTTTTGCAAATTCAACGTATTGACTTCTACACTCGTCAATAGACGCGACTCTTACCTTTAATATCTTCTATTATCTGTTCCTAAAGTTTGTAAGAAGTTGATTGATATAAATTTAGTAAAATGTAAATAGAGACAAATCTAAAATTTTACACTGGTAAAATTAGTATTAAGTATTTGTAAATAAATCTTCGTCATACTTAATAGAGCAATAGTGTACAAAGTCAAATTGTTAAATTTATTTGGAAACAGAAGGAGAATAATCATTATATCACAAAAAAGAAATGGTTAAAACTAGAGATAAAATTAAGAGAGATGGATACTTTTCAGAAGAATGAAATGAAGATACAAAATAGAAAAGAAAAAATGGTAAAAGAGAAAGAACATAAACTAAAAATAAAAATAAAAAACAAAGCATCAAGGAAAAAAAAAGTAATTGGTATTCACTGTTGAAGGATCGAACCCACGTTATAAGTACCGCATGCAATAAGTTGTGAGAGTCTCTACCACAAGTTGCTTTGAATTGATTTGTTGCGCAGGTATCAGTTTTATTTTAGTGTTTAAGCTGTATGACGTTAAAAAATAAAAAGGAAATTTATTTTTTGGTGGGGCCCGTGCCACCCAGAACCCTTAGTAGGTTCGCCCCTGTAATTACATACTCTCCAAACCCTCTCCCCTATTTTCCTCAAAAGGAAATTTTTTTGAGGTTGGCCTAGCTGGTTGGAGGTCGTTCTTCCATCCCTGTGACAAGGGTTCAATTCTTGCTCTTAGAAAAGTGGGATCCCCAAATTCTCCCCCACTTGTAAAGAATCTCCATTCTACATTAAGAAAAATCCCCAAAATTTCATGTAATATTCTATCCGATTTTTATTAGTTTACCCATTTTTGGGGGCACATTTGTCGAGTTATTAATTTGAACCTTAATATCTCTAATTTTCTAGAACCAAAAATTACAAAAAAGTTGATATTTGGATAATATACATTGAGACGAATCTAACAAGATCTCACATGACTATGTTTCCTTAAGTACAAATTACAAGATATAGTCAAAGTCATGTATATGAATAGTGTCAAAAGTCAAAACGAATAAACTAATAAAAACCAGATGGAGTATGTTATAAGAGTTAGGAGCTTGAAAGAGATCAGTACCTTATACATAAAGTGAACCACTACAATGTAACATGATCTATAGACTATAGACAGTAGTTTCAAAATTTTGTAGTGGTTTACTTTTTTTATTTTTTTTTTACTCTTTCAAAAAAAAAAGTAAATCACTACAAAATTTTGAAACTACTATGTCTATAGTCTATAGATCATGCTACATTGTTATGAATACATAACTAATTAGTGGTACGAGAGAAATTTAACAGTTTTCGGAATGTTTTGTATCAGATATTTGGTGAATGTTGAATAGTGAATTTTGTATTAAAAAAGATGTTACTGAAAATGAGAACATACATCATTAAAATCATACTAGATTTTTGGCATGTGTACATCATGCATGTAATGTAAGATTTCTTAGCTTATCGTATTTGATGGTGGTGATGGTTGTTGAGGATGTGGGAGAGAGTTAGGTGGTGTTGTGGAGTGAAGGTGATTTAGGAATTTTAAAAAAACATTGGCGATTTCAAATAAATATGGATGTTTAATAACACTCCAAATTTATTTTCCAAGTGTTTCAGAATAATAGAAGCAAGTGTAACTTTTCTATTAGAAGATGGAGAAATTATAATTTTTTAAGTAAGATGAAGGGGGCTTATTTTAGAAGAGATAATATATAGGAATACTTCAAATGAGTTCCATGAAGTTTGATCCGCAGACCTGAGAGATACGAGATAAGAAGTGATGTCACTATAAAATAATAAATGATAAGATATATAATTGGCTCTATGCTACTCAATACTTCATATGTGTCCCCTAAAAGAACTTTGTATGTGTAATAGCGACATACTATTTCACTCACTTTAAACTCATTTCCCTTAAAATGGACTATATGCCATGAGTTGCAACAAATTAATTGGTTAATAATATGGCCAATGACCTTTAGATTCATTGACCTCTTCCTTGGCTCTTCCACAATATAATAGTAAAATTTAGGAGTAACATTAGTTTCCAATTTGCAGGAGCAACAAGTGATGGTGTTGTGATCACCGTGGATCCTATAAATCTTGAGATTGAGTCTCATCTCTTATAAGAGAATTATTAAATTTTTCCTATATATACTTGCAAGCTAAGGGACTTCAACTTACAATTATAAGAAAAAGGGACTTCAACTTATATCCACTGTTTTTTTTTTAAAGTTGCACACAAATTTCTTTTATTTTTCTTACGACAAGAATGGAGCCCTTTTATTCATGAAAACGCATATGACATCTACAATAAAAATAAATCCTAAAACGATATAGATCTAAAAAATCTACAAATTTATAATCAAGAAAATTAATTTTATGCATACTTGAGCGTGGCTCCGAACTCATGTGGTTTCAATTGATATCTACTAGCCTTATATGCACGCGATGCGTGGGAAGTCATTATCTAATTTATATTTATTGCATAATTACATCTAGCATTCCATTTAATTTATAAGAAAAATTGTTTATAAAGTTTTGTCAAAGAAAATACATCTTCATGGAGGAACAATGCAATGACAAAGAAAGTAATTGGACATATGAAATAATTTTCTTCACTTGTTTTATTTGCCTTCATTGTGCTTTCCTAACCAAATATAATTTATTAGGTTTAAATAGTCAGCACTTTTTCTCATCCTATATTCTCAATATGCATGCAAATTCATATAAAGAGTTAAGTAATTACATAATTATGTTTATGTCTAGTAACAATTTGTAAGGTAAAAGTAAAAAAATTAGTCAAGTAACTATTTGTAAGGTAAAAGTAAATAAATTAGTCTAGTAAAATCAATAACAAAGAATATGCTAGCTTGATAATCTTTCTAAAAGATTAAACCATTTATAATATTAATAATTTTACTTACGTATAATCCTTTATAATAATTTATGTATTTTTTAAAGTGCATTAATTATTTCATTTAATATGTTATTGTGATTTCCCAACTATTTAAAACAATATACCTATGTAATTCCATCTATATAATTTTCTAGTATTAATAAGTGTCAACACAATATTGTGTATCCTCATTTAGTAGATGAAACACACCACCGTCCTAATTGGTCTGGGCTAAAGAAAGAGCAATAAAATAAGCTAAGCCCAAAAATATTTTGAAAATATAAAGTCAATCTATTAAATCCAAGCCTAATTTAAAAGGCCCAATTAATTATTCCCTGATAATTAATTGTATTTTTGATATTTTAGTAATAATTATTGTAATTCTCCGTAATTTTATGAATTTTATAAATATATTTTGATATATATTTATTTATATTTTAATATATTTTAGTATTTAAATGATTTATTCTTCAAAGATTGACTATTTGAAAGTCAAAGGAATTATTTTCAAGATTTAAAGAAGTCAAATATTTTATTAAATCATGCTTTGAAAAATATTTGAAATGTTTGAAACGTTTTTGGATTTGGAAAAGGACTCCTAAATGGGTTTGAGGAACCCAAACACTCTTAGGCTTGGAAAATGATTTATAATTCAAGCCCAATTACCTTTTCCTAAGCCCACAAGGGGAAATCTATATAAACCCCATAAACTCCAAAATTTCCCACACAAGTTATTTTCTCTCTCATCCTTTCCTCCCAAAATTTCGGCCACCCCTATTTCTTTTCTCTCTCATTTTCTTTTTTCTCTTCCTTCGGCCTTTGCTCCTCTCCCTTCGCGCGTCCGCCGCCGCCAGCCCGGACCACCGGTCGCAGTCGGCAAGCGCCAGCCCGACAGCCAGCGGCTGCGGCGTTTCCTTGGTTGCCGCGACATTCCTCTCTCCTCTTTCCTTTGACTTGGTTTGATTACTTTCCTTCCTCCTCAAGTTTTATTCAAAGTTTGTATTTTTAAGTTTGTTTTTAATTTGTTTATGTTTAAAAGTTATAGTTTGATGATTTAATATTGAATCTAAGTTATATAATTTATGTATTGAAGAAATAAAATTCAGATTTGCATATTTGGGTTTAAATTAGAGTTTTAATTATCAAAGCATGAATTTTTAGGGTTTTGAAAGTAAGAAAAACATAGTAGTTTGTTATGAGTTATGAAAGTTATTATCTTTATGATTCTAAGCATGTTTGAATATGTTTTGGAGGGGTTTTAACTTATGTTATATTGCTGGAAATTTAAAGGGAGTATTTTTATGAAGTTTTATGATGGATTTTAACCACTAGTGTAGTAAATACTATGCTAGGAGGTTTAATAATCAAGTTTTATTATGGAAAAGGTTTTTAAACATGTTTAATTAAGAAGGATTTAAAGTATTTTATTAGTGTTGTAAATTCATAAAGGATTGATTGTGAATTTATATTGGTTATTTTAGGCGGAGAATTCTCTCTAGGCGACTTTTAAAGTTGTTAAAGTAGCCTCGAATTTTGTCTACACAAGGTACGTACATACCTATGTGTTGATTGAGATAGTATCATGATTTTAAGAAGGAGAATTATGTAGTATCATGTATAGGAACTATGTTGAGTTCATATATGATATTTATTATGTTGGATTTTACATGTTTCATGTTGGTGTGTAAACATGTTGATTATGAGATTTATATTATGAGATTTGTATCATGTTTGTATGGAAGATTGATGCAAGCATGTTGGTTGGGAACTTTATTTTTAAGGATTTTTCACCATATACCCCTGACAAATTTTTTTTTGCACCGTATACCCTCGCAAGTTTCCAAATTCACCATATACCCCTCACGTTTCAAAAAAATACACCGACATGCCCTTATGACTAACGGTGTTAGAGTTCCGTTAGTCATTAGGCCTTAATCCTACCCTAACCCTAATTAACTAACCTAAATCTACCCCTAATCCTAACCCTAATCTAGTACACTAAACCTAACCCTAACCCTAACCACCCCTCTCCCACCCCTTACCCCTACCGCCACGTCACCCCCTCCCACCACCCCCCACCACCACCACCCCCCCCCTTCCCCGCCGACCCCCTCATAGTACCGACTAACACCAATAGAGCTAAAATTCTCCAATTCAAAAAGATGCGAACTCGCACAACTTTCACCATCATCATCATCATCTTCTTCCTCCATTTCTACATCTCGAATCTCCATGAAACCTCGAAACATGACGCCGATTATCGCCGCAATTCGTATTAATCATCATCATCAACGCATCAATCTCTTTTCGTCTCCTCCATTTCATCTCGCTCTCCGGTTCAGATCTGTCCATTAATGGCGACGCGAGTTTTTTCAACTCTTCATTTTCATTCTTGTGCAACGATTTATGGCCGCAAGGTCTAGAATCTTCGTCGACGATCACACTAATCGGATAAAATCTCACCGATCGCTTCGTTGCGGGAGTTGATTTCTCGGCCGACGACGTTTTGTTCGTCAAGCATGACCTAGAAAACGACGACGCCGATGAACAAGTTGAATTCGACATCGCCGGAATTTTCATCTCCGGCGAACCTCTCGCCGGGAGAATTACCGGAGTTCGGAATATCGAATTGAGAAACACCGCGATTTTTCTTCCGAGAGAAATCGGCGTATTTTTCTTTGTTTCGATTTCTTCGTATCGCCATAAATCTTCAACGCGCGAGATTTCGTCTTCGTGAAGATTCTCGAAGTCGATTGATCTCGCGATGAAGAGCGAGGGGTGAGATTGGTGAAGCATGGGGTTACGGGTTGCGGGGGACGGGGAAGGGGGAGGGAGGGGGCCGGTGGTGCGCCGGTGCGATGCGGGCAGGGGAGGGTGCGGGCGGCCGGGGGAAGGGGAGGGGGGTGCGGGGGTGGTGGTGGTGTAGTGGGGGTGGGGTGGGGGGTGGGGGTAAGGGGGTGGTGGGGGTGGGGGTGGGGGTGTTAGGTGTTAGGGTTAGGGTATTAGGGTTAGGGTTAGGGTTAGGGTTAGGATTAGGGGGTAGATTTAGGTTAGTTAATTAGGGTTAGGGTAGGATTAGGGCCTAATGACTAACGGAACTCTAACACCGTTAGTCATAAGGGCATGTCGGTGTATTTTTTGAAACATGAGGGGTATATGGTGAATTTGGAAACTTGCGAGGGTATACGGTGCACAAAAAAATTTGTCAGGGGTATATGGTGAAAAAACCGTTATTTTTATTAATTCACATGGGGGAATTAATATATTTATTTGTTGGATCATGATTGATCATTGTTCCCTTTTGAGTATTTCACTGCTTTATAAGGACCGATAGCCTTATTTGGTAAGTTGATATTTTATACCTGTGAAAGGTAGTTTGGTTGTTGGCTAGGTTCAACAAATAAGAAGGATTGAATTAAAGTTGAAAAGTAATCTTGGATTGTTAAGTTGTGTGATCACTTATCTAATCCTAAGATAAAAATAAAAGTTTGTAACTGTTGCTTGATTGTATGTATGTTGTACTTGTGAGTCATAACAAGTAATAACTGGTAAATCATGTAAAGTGAAATTGGATAGCAATAGCTTTACACTGGTGCACGTCTGAAGTGTTGGACAATTAAGAGTTGGACTACATGGTGGTAGCCCATGGCTTTTTCTAGAGCCGGATTGATCACCGTGTCCTATTTTTATTTTAAAGGTTCCTCGATATCGTAGGTCATGGGAATACGGAGTCGCGCCCGTATTTCGTCTTCCAAAGGGAAGGCTGGTTTTAGTTAGACAACTCGGTCCATTGACTATTCCATTTAAAGTAATAAGAATGTTGTTAAAGTTTAGTTCAGTAAAAGTTATCTGCAAGTTATTATGTTATTATTTATTCCTGCTTACTATTTATTAGTATCATGTTTGGATTATCTATTTGTTTAGTATGTAGTACTCAGCTTTGCTGATTACGTGCTTTTGTTTGTGTATGTTGATCATGGCTATGCCTTATTGCTCCTGTGATGACCCATTTTGGTGAGAAGTCTCTAGGGATCAATAGTGCATTGTTTATCTACAGGTTTGAAGATGATGCATCATTGGGTTCTCGGGATTGGAGAGTTTGTGTAGTCTATTGATCATACTTTGAGTTATACTTTTTATAGTTGGTTTTGGTTTTAAGTTTGACTTTGACTTTGTTGGTTTGACTTTTGGGGTTCACTTTGTAGTTGACTAAGTTTTAGTTATAAAGTTTGTTATTATGTTTTCCGCTGCAAAATTCTGAATAAGCCGATACGTTTTCACACGGGCGATAATACTTTGATAATTCTCTAAGTTTTATATTTAAAAGGTATTTTAGAAAAGAGAGAATTGTCGGGGTGTTACAAAGTGGTATAAGAGCTTTAGGTTTTTATTGGCCTTTCGTGCCAACTTTAAGTCTTTAGGCGCCTAACTAGCTAGTTACTTAAAATGAATTTCTTAGAATTGAGCTCCTACTTATTCATTGTGTTCAAATTACCTTTCGAAAGTTTTTTTTTTCAAGATTTCAAGATTTAAAATATTTTATTTCAGTTCGAATTAATTTTTTTTCAAAGGGTCCGAAAAATTTTATTGTGTTCGAAAATTTCGAACTATTATAGTTATTTTTTTATTTCGTTTTTTTCGGTTCCTTCATAAATTCGAAAATTATATATATATTTAATTATTTTATTTTAATACTCTACCTTATTTTGATTATTTTATTATTTTGTGAGCGATGGGTAGTATAGGATGGGCATATAAGATAGAAACATTATACGTCTGCATTAAATTGTTAGTTCAGCATGATTATATTTTTCTTCCCTGCTAACTGTTATGTTATTCCTATGCTTTATATTTCTGTTATTCTTGCTTATTGCTTATTATTGTTGGGAGTATACGCTAAGTGAGAGTATAATTTGCTTATAGAGGTAGTATTCATCTGTTATGGGATCTCTAGACATGTTTGATAGAGAGAATATTCGAGTACAGAGCTACTACAACCCAATTGTATTGAGTGATGATGAGTATGATGGAGAGTCTGATAGTGAGACCTACACCAGCCTAGAGATCATTATGTGTTGTGTTTTGAAAGTAAGCATTCCTGATAGCAATGATGAGGTTATTTACGAGTTTGATCGTATTAGAGGGCAAACCTGAAAGGACATCTATAGTATTACTTGGAGATCTTATCTGAGCGATGTGAGTGATTCAGAGTTGGACGAGGATGGACATCAACCCAAAGGGATTCGAAGATCTACTAGACCTAGGATTCCAGGTTATTATTATTATTATAGTGAAGACTCTGGAGACTTTGAGGATGAAATGTTTACTCCATAAAAGTATAAAGAAAATAAGGATAGGAATGATAATTTAACTTCATAGAGTATTTATTTATGTTCTAAGGGTAGTAGTTGAATAAGTAGCTAAGCTACAATGGTTTAAATTTCCTTCATTAGCATCTTTATATTGTTGAGGAATAAGTTGGTTATTTTGGATTGAAAAAAAAAATATTCTTATTATCATTCGAGGAATAAAAGTTATTGTTCAGTTATTTGAGCTGAGTGAGAATATGTTCGTACGCGAAAAGGCGAATATTCTCTTTAATTATTGTGATTGGTTGCATTTGATCCTTATGTGATTATTAATGTGAATATTTATTCATGCGTGAATATATGATTGTTATGGTTCATAGTGTGTGAACTTAGTGTTATAGTAACTTCATGAGAAATTGTTTGTTGATGCGATCTTTATGGTCAAATCAAATGTTGCCTTCCTAGAGAATGTCATGAAAGTTATGTATCGAACCTAAAGTAGACTTGCGATGAATTTAAGGTCGCAAAGTAGAATGACCAATAACGATAACGTTTAAGCCTCTGCTATTCGCCTATTGGCAGAGAAATTGACTCAAGAAAGAGCTGAGCGTCCCGATCCTATTAGGGACATGTTTGAAAGACTTGCTAAGATTAAGCCGCCGTACTTTAAGGGGCAAGCTGACTCTACCTTCTTAGAGAGTTGGATTAAAGAATTTTAGAAGATTTTTTTCTGGGACTGTGAATTGTCCTGGAGCTGTAAAGTAGGTCAATCTATATTGTATTTGAAAGATGAGGCTAGCTTATTGTGGAAAGAAAATGGAAATAGACTTAGTATTGTGGAAGGGTTTAACTGGGATTCCTTTATTGCTGCTTTAAGAGGAAAATTTTACCCTGCTTTTATGAGGAATCAAAAGGCTCAAGAGTTCATAAACCTTAGGATGGGGAGTATGACCATTTCTGAGTATTATAGCAAGTTCATAGCATTGTCTAGAATTACACCTGAGGTAGTAGCTATTGAAGAGCTAAAGGCTCAAAGGTTTGAGCAAGGTTTGACTGAGGAAATCCAGCTGGGGTTAGGTGGTGAAATTTTTTCACCCCTAGATATCGTGTATGGGAGAGTCGCCCACATTTATGGTCTTCAGTTGAGGCGTGACAAGAAGAATGTTGTAGTGGGTGAGAAAAGAAAGGATTTCAATGCTGGGGGAAATCAAGGGAATTTCAAGAAGAGCATAAATGGGAATGGGAATTCCCAAGGGAGGAATAATCATGGCTACAATAATAAGGGTCAATTTGGGAGAGTGTACCAATGTAAGAAGTGCAGTAATAACCACCCTGGTAGAGACTGTAAAGAGGATCTAGCAACCTATTTGTTTGTTTCGTCGTCCGTTATTAAAAGTTTAGGGTTGGCAGACTTTGAAGTAATTAATTTGCCTATTAGTATACCTACTGGAGAGATCGTAAGGTGTACCAAGTTGTTTAATGGTTTGCCTCTGAAGATAGGAGATTGTGTGTTTCCTTCTGATTGATAGAATTCAATTTGGGAGACCTAAATGTCATTCTTGGGATGAATTGGTTAGGTTTCTACAAGGCCAAGATAGACTGTGAAGCTCATAGAAAGTAGTATTGAGAAGCCCTTTGGGGAAGTTGACCTCGTATAGACGTTTTGGAAAGTCCAAGAACTTTGGGGTTATTTCTGCGATGCAAGTGAAGAAGTTGATGAAGAAGGGGTGTGAGCTATTTTTCTGTAGTGTGCAAGATGTGAGTAAAGAAGTTGGAGTGAAGATCGAGGATGTTCCAATCGTGAATGAGTTCATGGATGTGTTTTTGAGTGAGATTTCGGGTATGCCGCCTGCTAGAGCTGTTGAGTTCACCATAGACTTAGTTCCTGGCACTGCACCTAGTTCTAAAGCACCTTATAGAATGGCACCTCCGGAGATGAGTGAATTGAAGATGCAGTTGTTGAGCTGTTCGATAAGGGTTATATTAGGCCTAGTGCATCACCTTGGGGAGCTCCTGTATTGTTTGTTAAGAAGAAAGATGGGAGTATGAGGTTGTGTATCGATTAGAGGGAATTGAACAATGTAACCATCAAGAACAAGTATCCTTTGCCTAGGATAGATGACTTATTCGATCAATTGAATGGAGCGAGCGTATCACCATTTGAGGGTAGCTGATAAGGATATAATACCTAAGACTGCGTTTAGGACTCGTTATGGTCATTATGAGTTTACGATAATGTCATTTGGGTCAACCAATGCACCTGCCATATTTATGGACTTGATGAATAGGATTTCCCACGAGTTCTTAGATAAGTTCGTTGTTGTATTCATTGATGATATTCTGATTTATTCGAAGAATGAAAAAGAGCATGATGAACACTTGAGGATTATATTGGAGACGCTTAGGAATAATCAATTGTATGCCAAGTTATCTAAGTGTGAGTTTCGTTTGGAGGAAGTAGCATTTTTGGGTCATTATGTGTCTAAGGAAGGAGTCTCGTACAGTCATCTAAGATTCAAGTTTGTGAGTGAGTGGCCAACTCCAAAGAATGTGTCAGATACCAAAAGTTTCCTAGGTCTAGCTGGCTATTATAGAAGATTTGTGAGAGATTTCTCGAAGATATCAAGGCCAATGACCAACTTGATGAAAAAGGAGTCAAAGTTTGAGTGGAGTGAGAAGTATGAGGAAGCTTTTCAGATTTTAAAAGAGCGTTTGACCTCCGCACTCATTTTGACCCTGCCTCATGGGAATGAGGGATTTGAGGTGTATAGCGATGCTTCAAAGAATGGTTTGGGATGTGTGTTGCAGCAGAATGGGAAGGTGATCGCGTATGCGTCGCGTCAGTTGAAACCTTATGAGGCTAATTACCCTACCCATGATCTAGAGTTAGCTGTGATCGTGTTTGCCTTGAAAATTTGGAGACATTACCTTTATGGGGCAACCTGTAAGATCTTTACTGACCATAAAAGTTTGAAGTACATTTTCACCCAGAAAGACCTCAATATGAGGCAAAGGAGATGGTTAGAATTAATAAAGGATTATGACCTAGACATCCAATATCATGAAGGGAAGGCAAATGTAGTTGCCGATGCGTTGAGTAGGAAATCGAGCCATAGCATGAATGCCTTGGTAGCACCTGAGGAGTTGTGTCGAAATATGCAAAGACTTAGCCAAGAAATCTTAAATCCTGGGGAGATCGAGACAATATTGAGTGCTTTGTCGTTGGGGCTGTCAGTTTTCAACGAGATCAAAGAGGGTCAAGTTGGGGATGAGCACCTAGAGAAGATTAAAGAGAAGATGAGGCAAGGTAAGGAAGTTGATTTTAAGATCCATGATGATGGTAGTCTGAGGTTCAAGGGAAGGTGGTGTGTACCACAAAAATGTGATGAACTTAAGAGGCATCTTATGGATGAGGGGCATAATACTCCATATTATGTACACCCTGGGGGTGATAAGTTGTATAAGGATCTTAAGGAAATCTATTGGTAGCCGAATATGAAGCGTGAGGTCGCTGAATTCATGTCAAAATGTCTAGCCTGTCAGAAAGTGAAGATAGATCATAAGAGACCAATGGGGAAAGTTCAATCCTTAGAGGTAGTACAACAATAGTTATCATGCGAGTATTAAGATGGCTCATTTTGAGGCGTTGCATGGAAGAAAGTGTAGAAGTCCCGTTTGCTGGAATGATTTTAGTGAGAATATAGTATTGGGGGCAGAATTTATTGAGGAGACTGTTAAGAATGTCAAGTTGAGTCAGACTGCTCAAGATAGGCAAAAGAGTTATGCCGATTTAAAGCGAAGAGAAGATGAGTTGCAGTAGGTGATAAAGTGTTTCTTAAAGTATCACCAACTAAGGGTGTGATGAGATTTGGGAAAAAGGGAAAATTAAGTGCCAAATATGTAGGTCCATATGAGATTCTACAAAGAATTGGGAAGGTAGCTTATAGGTTGGCGCCAATGGAGTTCGAAAAGATGCACGATGTATTTCATATTTCCCAACTCAAGCGTTATATCCCTGATGAGCGTCATGTCTTGGAGCCTGAGAGAATCCAGATTGATAGTAGCCTCACATATGAGGAAAGGCCTGTGAAAATTCTTGATAAGAAAGTGCGTAGTACACGCAATAAGGATGTCAATATCGTGAAAGTGCTTTGGTCTAACCATGAGTCTGAATAGGCAACGTGGGAAGCTGAAGATGAAATGAAGAAGAAATACCCAGAATTATTCCTTGAGGTGAGTTACGAGGGCGTAACTCGTTTTCTTTAAGGGGGGTAGAATACGATAGAATTTCGCGCTTTTTACCTATTTTTATGATATTTTTATGCATTTTTATGCTTACTTTGGCGATTTGCACATGTTGGTGCAAAATAAATAGATTATCCGCATAAGAAAACGTGTTCATGAGTAACACAAGTGATTTTAAGTTGGAAAAAGAGTGCACATAAGTGGCACAAGTATTTCTCCAATGGGAGTTGAGTTGAAAAACTTTTGAAAATGTGTGAGTTTTCGTGTCAAGTTTCGGGACGAAACTTCTTTTAAGAGGGGTAAACTGTAATCCCCCGTACTTTTATGAATTTTATAAATATATTTTGATATATAGTTATTTATATTTTAATATATTTTAGTGTTTAAATGATTTATTCTTCAAAGATTGACTATTTGAAAGTCAAGGGAATTATTTTAATGATTTAAAGAAGTCAAATATTTTATTAAATCATGCTTTGAAAAATATTTGAAATGTTTGAAACGTTTTTGGATTTGGAAAAGGACTCCTAAATGGGTTTGAGGAACCAAACACTCTTAGGCTTGGAAAATGATTTATAATTCAAGCCCAATTACCTTTTCCTAAGCCTACAAGGGAAAATCTATATAAACCCCAAAATTTCCCACGCAAGTTATTTTCTCTCTCCTCCTTTCCTCCCAAAATTTCGGCCACCCCTATTTCTTTTCTCTCTTCCTTCGGCTGTAACACCTCAATAATTCTCCCTTTTCTAAAATACCTTTTTAAATATAAATAGTAGAGAATTATACCCCAATAATTCTCTCTTTTCTAAATGGCATTACAGTGAACTCATAGTGACCATAACGCGTTCTAAAGGCAGTCTTAGGTACATCCTTATCAGCTACCCTCAATTGATGATATCCTGAACGTAAGTCAATCTTTGAGAACACACTCGCTCCATTCAACTGGTCGAATAGGTCATCTATTCTAGGCAAATGATATTTTTTCTTGATGGTTACATTATTCAACTCCCTATTTCAATACATAGCATCATGCTTCCATCCTTTTTCTTCACAAACAACACAGGAGCTTCCCAAGGTGATGCACTAGGCCTAATATAACCTTTATCCAATAGCTCTTGCAATTGCATTTTCAGCTCACTCATCTCAGGAGGTGCCATTCTATAGGGTGCCTTAGATATAGGTGCAGTTCCAGGAAGTAAGTCTATGGTGAACTCAACAGCTCTTGCAGGTGGCATACCTGAAATCTCACTTGGAAACACATCCATAAACTCGTTCACAATTGGAACATCCTCAAGCTCCACTTCAACTTCCTTACTCACATCCTGCACACTACAGAAGAATAACTCACACCCCTTTCTCATCAACTTTCTTACTTGCATAGCAGAGATAACTCCAAACTTCTTAGGTTTCCCAAAGCGTCTATAGGAGGTCAATTTTCCCAAAAGGTTTCTTAACATTGCCTTTCGAATCTCACAGTCGATATTGGCCTTGTAAAGACTTAACCAATTCATCCCAAGAATCACATCTAGGTCTCCCAAATTGAATTCTATTAAGTCATATTGGAAAAGCATAGTCTCCTATCTTCAAAGGCAAATTTCTAAACAACTTGGTACACCTTATGATCTCCTCAGTAGGAATACTGATAGACAAGTCAATTTCTTCATAATCTACTAACCCCAATTGAATTTCCTCAATCAAACCTTGCTCAAATCACTGAGCCTTTAACTCCTCAGTGGCTACTACCTAAAAACCTAGACAATGTTATGGATTTGATATAATACTCAGAGATGGTAATGCTCCCCATCCTAAGGTCTATGAACTCCTGAGCCTTTTCTTTCTCATGAAAGCAGGGTAAATTTTTTCCCTTAAAGCAGCAATAAAGGATTCCCAATTAAACTCTTCCACAACACTAAGTCTATTTCCATTTTCTTTCCACCATAAGTCAGCCTTATCTTTCAGATACAGTACAACTTGACCTACTTTCATACCTTCAGGATAGTTTACAGCCCCGAAAATCTTTTCAAACTCCCTAATCCACTCTTTAAGAAGGTAGGGTCAGCTTGCCCCTTATAGTACAACAATTTAATATTAGCTAGTCTCTCAAACATGTCCCCATCAGAATCGGGACTCTCAGTTCTTTCGTGAGTCAATTTCTCTGCCAATAGGCGAATAGCAGAAGCTAAGGCATCATTGTTGTTTGACACTCTACTTCGCGACTGAAATTTAACGTAACTCTACTTTGGTTTCGATTCACACTTACTTGCCATTTCCTACGAAGACAACATTTGATTTGACCATAAAGATCGCATCAACAAACAATTTCTCATGAAGTTACTATAACACTAAGTTCACACATTATGAACCATAACAATCATATATTCACGCATGAATAAATAATCACATAAGGATCAAATGAAACCAATCATAATAAATAAAATATTTCCCTTTTTCACGTACTAAAATATATTCTCACTCAACTCAAATAACTGAATAATAACTTTTATTCCTCGAACAATAACAAGAATATTTTCCAATCCAAAATAACCAACTTATTCCTCAACAATATAAAGATGCTAAAGAAGGAAATTTAAACCATTGTAGCTTGACTACTTTCCAACAACTAATCTTAAATCATAAATAAATACTCTTATGGAGTGACATTATCATTCCTATTCTTATTTCCTTTATGCTTTTATGGAGTAAACATTTCATCTTCAAAGTCTCCAGAGTCTTCACTATAATAGTAATAATAATAATAATAATAACCTGAATTCCTAGATCTAGTAGATCTTCGATTCCTTTTGGGTTGATGTCCATTTTCATCCATCTCTAAATCACTAACATCGCTCAGATAAGGTCTCCAAGTAACATTGTAGATGTCCTTTCAGGTTTGCGCTCTAGTACGATCAAACTCTTGAATTACTTCATATATCGCTAACAGGGATGCCTACTTTTAACACATAACACATAATGCTCTCTAAGCTAGTGTAGCTATCACTTCCAGGCTCATGACATCGAACATTCTCATCATCACTCAATACAATTGGGTTATGATGGCTTCCTACTCTATTAACTTGCCTGACAATTCTATTAACTTGCCTGACATACATGGTTAAGGATCTATAACAAATAAATTAAACCTATTCCAATGGATATACTTAGTATTCTCCCTGTACGCATTCCCAAAAATAATAATACACAAGTTGCCATTAACATCATAGGCACAAAAATATAACACTTAGCAGGCAAGAAAAATACAAACGGTTTGCGGGGAAGAAAAAAATAATCATGAATAGTTAGCAGGGAAGAAAATAATAATCATGCTGAACTAACTATTCAATGCAGGCATATAATATTTCTATCCTATATGCCCTTCCTATACTACCCATTCTCACAATGCAACAATTAAAACTTTGAAGGCATGAAAAATAATGCAGGCATCCTTATAAAATAATACTAATTAATTGTCGAACTAAAAAAATTTCGACTAAATAACAAAAATTTCAGACTTCTAAAATTCGAAATCCTAAAATTTTCGAATTATCACAAAAATTCGAAATAACAAAAATTTCGAGCAAATAAAATTTTCGGACAATGATAAAAAAAAATCGGACCCCTAAAAAAAATTTCGGTCCTCTGAAATATACATATAATAATATATTTCTATAAGTTTTTCAAAGCGAACAAGTAGGAGCAATTCTAAGAGTTTATTCAAATAACTAGTAAGTTAGTTAGGCACCTAAAAGTTTTGAAAATAACCTAAAGCTCCCAGATAACACTTTGTAACACCCCAATAATTCTCTCTTTTCTAAAATACCTTTTTAAATACGGTTTTTCTAACCTATGCACCTAGTGCAAAGGTTAAACCTTATCTATTTAGCAAACTAATTAAATAAATAAGAAAATCCTTCCTATAATTATGCTTATTTAGTTAGGTTCCTTATTTAATATATATTTTATCTTTTTTTTTAATTAATCAAACCAAAATCACGTACAAATCAAATCTACTACTTCCTACTTTACAACTTCCTTCTCAAAGGTATATTTACCCTCAAACCTATAGTTGGCGCCACTTTTGGCGCCACTTTTGCATTGAAACTATGACTAAGACTGACATTTTCCCTTGAAACTAAAATGTCAATATTCAATGAAAAATTTCAATTTTTTTTATCAAGCTTTGTAATGTCTTTTATGCTCTCACCAATAAAACCCAGTTTACCTTTGAGCTATAATATTGACTTAGGTCATTATCATGCTTGGATTCATGAATTGACATTTTCTACTACTTTTTAAAACGCCACCTTTGAGCTATAAAATTGAAAATATACCTTGAATCTATACTTTGATGTATTATGTATAATTATTAGATAATAATAATGTATCATACTATCATGATATGCCCATATAAAAGTAACAACAATAACGTTATAACACAACCAAAATTAAGTTCTTAGAAATATATTGAAAATAGAAAACATTTCAGAAAATTGAAGAATAATAGCTTATATAACGTAAAGATGGATATTATTTGATGAACTAATCTAAGACTTTAATGACAAAATAGGATTCAGATCATCTGATTCTTGGGAACCCATTCTCCTCTTCTTATTCGTTGTCGACGACGGAACAATGTGATTTACATCATAATTCTTCTTATCTGGACATGTTGTGATATTATGGCCGATTTTCTTGCAGAAACTACAACTTCTAGATTGTTTGGCCTGTTCTCTCCCACCTACCGCTCGCTTATGCTTGGGGCGACCTTTTGTCTTTGACAGTGTAGGATTTCCAATAGCTAAAATCGGCTCGATCCTTTCATTGTTACTAGGAAATCCTTCATCTGTAGAAGTTACTCCACCAACCATCACATCCGCAGGAGTTGCTCCATCAACCACTTGAACAGTTCTTTTTTATTCATGAAACTCGTCTCTTTGCCAACGCAAAGGCAAATATTTAAACGGAATCTCAAAGCAGTCTTTATGAAGAAATATACTCAGCACATGGTGACAAAGAATACCCCAAAACTCAAAATTATTACAACTACAACTTATTTCATCACCAATCCATAAAACATTATGCTTTTGTGCCTTCAGTTCTTTGTAATGTTGCACTATGAAGTTCCCATTATTTGTCTCACATACCTTATATTGAGTTGCCCTTTCAAACTCTTCTTGAAACTTTCCAAAAGAAAATATTGTGAAGATGTTATATACTTGCTCCTCCAAAGGTGACAAAGTTCTAAGAGTGGAACTTCTATATGTATCCAACATGGTATGATGCAGTTTTTTGTGCTCAATTTCCTCAACTGCTAGATCAAAACCTAAATATGGAGACACAAAAAAATTAGAATAAACTAACTTAATCAAATAATGAAATTATATGACTTTACAACTAGGAATTGGTTCTGGTCAAATAGGCATTAATCCAAAGGAGTCCAGGTTAGTAATACTCCCAATAACATTTGTCAAATTAAAGCCTTGGATTCACTAGGCACGAATATTTATATTGTTGTTACTTTTATAGGTTATAAGTTATATTAATATATTCGTGCCTAGTGAATCCAAGGCTTTAATTTGACAAATGTTATTGGGAGTATTACTAACCTGGACTCCTTTGGATTAATGCCTATTTGACCAGAACCAATTCCTAGTTGTAAAGTCATATATTTCATTATTTGATTAAGTTAGTTTATTCTAATTTTTTTGTGTCTCAATATTTAGGTTGATCTGGCAATTGAGGAAATTGAGCACAAAAAACTGCATCATTGTAATCCCCCATAATTTTAAAGGATTTTATAAATATATCTTATCATTTATATATTTATATTTTAGTTGAAATGATTTTATTATTTAAAGAAGGTTGACTATTTTAAAAGTCAAATGAAATTATTTTAAGAATTTAAGAAAGTTGAAAATATTTTAATTAGGCATGCTTTGAAAAGGTTTGAAATACGAATTTGATTTGGGAAAGAAGTCTAAGTGGACTTGAGGAGCCCAAATTCTAAATAGATTAGGAAAGAGGAGTTATATTGATGCTAGGAGTTCTAATTTATCAATCCTAGTGTCATCAAATTCTATTCAAACTCAATCTCCTTTTCCTAAGCCCAAAAGAAAACCCTACTTATAAATACCTTAAGCCTAATTATTTTTACCACACAAAGATTATTTTCTCTCTCCTCTCTCAAAACTCACGACACACTATTCTTTCCCTCCCTTCACTCGTTTTTTTCTCTCACCCGAATCTGATTGTCCAGATTTCTCATAGTTCCGTTTATTTTTAGCCAAAAATTTCTTCTGAGAAATTGTAGATCTCGAAAAGTTATTGAATTTAGGCTCAAGAATCACTTGATTCCGATTATTATTCTATCAGTTATAGCCTCTGCAAGTTTCGCGATTTTGCTGCCATATTTCACTCGCGATTTCGGTATTTCACTCTTTTTCTCCCTTTTTCTTTTGATTCTTTTCCTCGTTTTCTTATATATTGATTTCATATATATTGATCTAATATTTCAAAGTATTATTTTATTAAATTATTGTTTAAAGATTGTATCTTTAATTATGCCAGATTATATGTTTCATATTATTAAGCAAAAAAATTTCAAATTTAATATTTTATGTTCAAGGAGAGATTTAAATATTAAATTCTTGATTTTTGAGGTTTTAAAAGCCTATTTTAGTAGTACCATATTTTAGGGTTTGAAATATTTAATTTTTGGTGTCAAAAGAATTTTAGAAAAGGTTTTGACACGCTTTTAAGTGAAGTTTTATTGCTGTAAATTTATTGGTATATTGATATACCAATGTTTTGTATTTTGTTAGGCGGAGATTATTCCCTAGGCAACTCTTAGAGTAGAAAAGTGGCCTCTCAATTTGTCTACACAAGGTACGTACATACTTGTGTGATTATATGATTAGTATCATGATTGAAGGAAGGAAAAAGTTGTAGTATCATCATCATGTATGGGAACTTTATAAGTTCATATATGATTTTTAGTATGATTGATTTCTACATGTTGTATGCCTGTGAGCAAGCATGTTAATTATTAGATTTATTATGAGTAAAGAATTGTCATGTTTGTATGGATTTATTGATGCAAGCATGTTGGTTGGGAACTTTAATTTATTAATTCACATGAGGGAATTAATATATTTATTAGTGTTGGATCATGATTGATCATTGTTCCCTTTGAGTATTTCACTGCTTTATAAGGACCGAGGGCCTTATCTGGTAAGTTGATATTTTCTACCTATGAAAGGTAATTTGGTTGTTGGCTAGGTTCAACAAATAAGAAGGATTGAAATAAGAAGGATTGAAATAAGAAGGAATTAATCTTGGGTTGTAAGTTGTATGATCACTTATTTAATCCTAAGATAAAAAGGAGTTAAGTTGTGAATGTTTGATTATATATTATTTGTATTGCTTGTGTGTCATAACAAGTAATAATTGGTAAATCATGTAAAGAGTAACGTGGATAGTAATAAACTTTAGACTGGTGCACGTCTGAAGTTGGACAATCAGGAGTTGGGGTACATGGTGAGCGTGCCATGGCTTTTTCTGGGAATTGGATTGATCACCGTTCCTATTTTTATTCAAAGGTTCCTCGATATCGCAGGTCGCTATGGAATATGGAGTCGCGCCCGTATTTCGTCTTCCGAGGTGAAGGCTGGTTTTTAGTTAGACAACTCGGTCCAATAACTATTCCATTAAAGTAATAAAAAGATGTTTAGAGTTTAGTTCAGTAAAAGTTGTCTGCAGAAATATTATATTGTTATATTATTATTTATCCCTGCATGTTATTTATTTAGTATCATGTTAGGAAAGTTTATGTATTATTATGTAGTACTCAGCTTTGCTGATTACGTGCTTTGTTTGTATGTGTTGATCATGGCTTTGCCTTATTGATCCTGTGATGACCCAAATTTTGGTGAGCAGATTCTCTAGAGCATTGACATTTACAGGTTCGCAGATGTAGCATCATTGGGAATCTGGGAATGGAGAGCTTGTGTAATTTAGTTTATCATATTTCCGCATTAGTAGGAACATATTTTAATAAGTTTGTTTGAGTAGACATTTATAGAGTAATTGTTTTTGAAGTACTTATTTATTTACTTATGATAATAAAGTATAAAGTTTAGTTAGATGTTTTCCGCTACAAAATTCTGAATAAGCCGATACGTTATCACACGGGCGATAATACTTGGGTAATTCTCTAAGTTTTATATTGAAAAGGTATTTCTGAAAAGAGAGAATTATCGGGGTGTTACAATCATACCATGTTGGATACATATAGAAGTTCCACTCTTAGAACTTTGTCACCTTTGGAGGAGCAAGTATATAACATCTTCACAAAATTTTCTTTTGGAAAGTTTCAAGAAGAGTTTGAAAGGGCAACTCAATATAAGGTATTTGAGACAAATAATGGGGACTTCATAGTGCAACATTACAAAGAACTGAAGACACAAAAGCATAATGTTTCATGGATTGGTGATGAAATAAGTTGTAGTTGTAAGAATTTTGAGTTTTGGGGTATTCTTTGTCGCCATGTGCTAAGTATATTTCTTCATAAAGACTGCTTTGAGATTCCGTTTAAATATTTGCCTTTGCGTTGGCAACGAGACGAGTTTCATGAATAAAAAAGAACTGTTCAAGTGGTTGATGGAGCAACTCCTGCAGATGTGATGGTTGGTGGAGTAACTTCTACAGATGAAGGATTTCCTAGTAACAATGAAAGGATCGAGCCGATTTTAGCTATTGGAAATCCTACACTGTCAAAGACAAAAGGTCGCCCCAAGCATAAGCGAGAGGTAGGTGGGAGAGAACAGGCCAAACAATCTAGAAGTTGTAGTTTCTGCACGAAAACTGGCCATAATATCACAACATGTCCATATAAGAAGAATTATGATGTAAATCACATTGTTCCGTCGTCGACAACGAATAAGAAGAGGAGAATGGGTTCCCAAGAATCAGATGATCTGAATCCTATTTTGTCATTAAAGTCTTAGATTAGTTCATCAAATAATATCTATCTTTACGTTATATAAGCTATTATTCTTCAGTTTTCTGAAATGTTTTCTATTTTCAATATATTTCTAAGAACTTAATTTTGGTTGTGTTATAACGTTATTGTTGTTACTTTTATATGGGCATATCATGATAGTATGATACATTATTATTATCTAATAATTATACATCAAAGTATAGATTCAATGTATATTTTCAATTTTATAGCTCAAAGGTGGCGTTTTAAAAAGTGGTAGAAAATGTCAATTCATGAATCCAAGCATGATAATGACCTAAGTCAATATTATTGCTCAAAGGTAAACTGGGTTTTATTGGTGAGAGCATAAAAGACATTACAAAGCTTGAAAAAAAAATTGAAATTTTTCATTAAATATTGACATTTTAGTTTCAAGGGAAAATGTCAGTCTTAGTCATAGTTTCAATGCAAAAGTGGCGCCAACTATAGGTTTGAGGGTAAATATACCTTTGAGAAGGAAGTTGTAAAGTAGGAAGTAGTAGATTTGATTTGTACGTGATTTTGGTTTGATTAATTAAAAATAAATAAAATATATATTAAATAAGGAACCTAACTAAATAAGCATAATTATAGGAAGGATTTTCTTATTTATTTAATTAGTTTGCTAAATAGATAAGGTTTAACCTTTGCACTAGGTGCATAGGTTAGAAAAACCGTTTTAAATATAAATAGTAGAGAATTATCAAAGCATTATCGCCCGTGTGATAACGTATCGGCTTATTTAGAATTTTGCAGCGGAAAACAAACATAACTAAACTTCATACTTTATATATAATAAATAACAAAGTACTTAAAACCAACACTCTAAAAATTGTTTACTCCAAAACCAAACTTAACATAATATATACCTACTAAAGCAACAAACAAAACAATTTGTTACACAAGTTCTCCATTCCCAGATTCCCAATGATGCAAATCTACACACCTGTAGATGTCAATGCTCTAAAGAATCTGCTCACCAAAATGGGTCATCACAGGATCCATAAGGCAAAGCCATGATCAACACATACAAACAAAGCACGTAATCAGCAAAGCTGAGTACTACATAGTAACACGTAAATATTCCTAACATGATACTAATAAATAACATGCATGGATAAATAATAATATAACAATACAACATTCTGTAGACAACTCATACTGAACTAAACTTTAATCATCTTTTTATTACTTTAGTGGAATAGTTATCGGACCGAGTTGTCTAAATAAAAACCAGCCTTCCCTACGAAGACGAAATACAAGCGCGACTCCGTATTCCATAATGACCTGCGATATCGAGGAACCTTTGAATAAAAATAGGAATGGTGATCAATCCAATTCCCAGAACAAGCCATGGCACGCTCACCATGTACCCCAACTCCTGATTGTCCAACTTCAGACGTGCACCAGTCTAAAGTCTATTACTATCCAAGTTACACTTTACGTGATTTACAAGTTATTACTTATTATGACACACACACACACACAAGTAACACAGAAATAACAAATCAAACATTCACAACTGAACTTCTTTTATCTTAGGATTTAATAAGTGATCACACAACTTACAATCCAAGATTACTTTCTTTAATTCCAACCTTTCTTACTTTGTTGAACCTAGCCAACAATCAATCTTACCTTTCAAAGGCATAATTTGTCAACTTACCAAATAAGGTCCACAATCCTCATAAAGTAGTGAAAATAATAATATAAGGGAACACATGAATAAACATGATTCAATCTCAATAATATATTAATTCCCCCATGTGAATTAATAAATAAAGTTCCCGTCCACATGCTTGCATCAATAATTCCATACAAACATGACAATCTTTAACTCATAATCAATCTCATAATTAACATGCTTGCACACAGGCATAAAACATGTAAAATTCAATCATGCTAGAAATCACATATGAACTTATAAAGTTCCTATACATGATACTACAACTTTTCCTTTTTAAATCATGATACTATATCACATAGCACACATGTATCTACGTACCTTGTGTAGACAAATTGAGAGGCCACTTTTCTACTCTAAAAGTTGCCTAGGGAATAATCTTCGCCTAACAAAATACAAAACATTGGTATATCAATATACCAATAAATTTACAGCAATAAAACTTCACTTAAAAACGTGTCAAAATTTTTTCTAAAATTCTTTAGACACCAAAGATTAAATATTTCAAATCCTAAAATATGGTACTACTAAAATAGGCTTTTAAAACCTCAAAAATCAAGACATTAATATTTAAATCTGAAATTTTTTTGCTTAATAATATGAAACATATAATCTGAAATAATTAAAGATACAATCTTTAAACAATAATTTAACAAAATAATACTTTGAAATATTAGATCAATATATATGAAATCAATATATAAGAAAACGAGGAAAAGAATCAAAAGAAAAAGGGAGAAAAAGAGTGAAATACCGAAATCGCGAGTGAAATATGGCAGCAAAATTGCAAAACTTGCAAAGGTCATAACTGATAGAATAATAATCGGAATCGAGTGATTCTTGAGCGTAAGTTCAATAACTTTTCGAGATCTATAATTTCTCAGAAGGAATTTTTGGCTAAAAATAAACGGAACTATGAGAAATCTGGACAATCAGATTCGTGTGAGAGAAAAAACGAGTGAAGGGAGGGAAAGAGGAAAGAAGAATTAGTGGAAAACAAAAGTCAAATCTGAAAATATGAATCACAGGAGGTTTAATAAAGTATTTATAGGTTCCCTTTCCCTAATCCTAGTAGAATTAGGAGTACATAAGAATAAGAGTCTTATTAGGAAAAGAATTACTCCTTTGGGCTTTCAAATGGGCTTAAAAGGCTACAAATTGGGCTCCTCAACCCATAAGCTTAATTTAATAATTAAATATACTTTAAATACTACTCTTTAAATAATTAAAGTTCCACTTAATGAAACATTTAATTAATTTAAGAAATAAAAAAACCATAAAACTCTTTTAACTCCTCAAAATAGTCAAACATTAAAATAATTCGACTCATAAAATATTAAAATCATTTATAAATATACTTTAAATATATTTATAAAATTCATAAAATTACGGGGGATTACAGTCTATCCCTCTTAAAAGAAGTTTCGTCCCGAAACTTGGGCACGAAAATCAAAACTTTTAAGAAAACTCTCTTTCAAAACTTTTAAGTAGGCAAACTCGGAGATATTTGCGACACAACATGTGTACACTATTCCCAAAATAACTTGACTGCGCCACATAGTGGACACTAAACTTTGCACCAACATGTGCAAAACTCAAAATCAAGTATAAAAATATGAAAAAATACCATAAAAATGGACAAAAGTGCGAAATTCTATCGCATTCTACCCCTCTTAAAGAAAACGAGTTACGCCCTCGTAACTCACCTCAAGGAACAAGTCTGGATACTTCTTTTGCATCTCATCTTCGCCTTCCCACGTTGCCTCTTCAGACTCGTGGTTGGACCAAGGTACTTTCACGATGTGGACGTCCTTATTGCGTGTACTACGCACTTTCCTGTCGAGAATCTTGACAGGTCTTTCCTCATATGTGAGGCTACTATCGATCTGAATCCGTTCAGGTTCTAGGACATGACGCTCATCAGGGATATAGCGTTTGAGTTGGGAAATATGGAACACATCATGCATCTTCTCAAACTCCATTGGCAATGCCAATCTATAGGCTACTTTCCCAATTCGCTCTAAAATCTCATATGGGCCTACATACTTAGCACTTAACTTGCCCTTTTTCCCAAATCTCATGACGCCCTTAGTGGGTGATACTTTGAAGAACACCTTATCACCTATAGCAAACTCATCCTCGCGTCGTTTCAAATCAGCATAACTCTTCTGCCTATCTTGCGCGGCTTAGTTCTAGCCCGAATTAGTCTGACATTCTTGACAGTTTTCTCAATAAACTCTGTCCCCAAGACTATATTTTCACTAAAGTCATTCCAACAAATGGGACTTCTACACTTCCGTCCATATAATGCCTCAAAAGGTGCCATCTTAATGCTTGCATGATAACTATTGTTATAAGAAAACTCAATCAGGTCTAATTGGTCCTCCCAACTACCTTGAAAGTCAATAGCACATGCTCTCAACATATCCTCCATAGTCTGGTTAGTCCTCTCAGTCTGATCATCAGTCGCAGGGTGAAAGGTTGTACTCATCTTCAATGTTGTCCCAAGATTTAATTGGACCTTTTTCCAAAATTTCGAAAGAAACCTAGAGTCACAGTCAGAAATGATATCCTTTGGAACTCCATGTAGTCTCACCACATGCCTAATGTATGTCTTAGCAAGTTGCTTCTTTTTCTATGTCTCCTTAATGGGTATAAACACAGCGGATTTGGTCAATCTATCCACAAGAACCCAAATAGTGTCATTTCCACTCCTCGTTTTAGGTAAGGCAGTCACAAAGTCTATAGAAATAGAATCCCACTTCCATCCAGGAACCTCTAAGGATTGAACCTTCCCCATGGGTCTCTTATGATCTATCTTCACTTTCTGACAGGTTAGGCACTTAGACACATACTCGGCTACCTCTCGCTTCATATTTGGCCACCAATAGATACCCTTAAGGTCCTTATACAACTTGTCACCCCCAAGGTGCACAGAATATGGAGTATTATGCCCCTCATCCATAAGGCGTCTCTTAAGGTCATTACATTTTTGTGGTACACACCACCTCCCTTTAAATCTTTAACTTTCATCATCATGAATCTTAAAGTCAACTTCCTTACCTTGCCTAGTTTTCTCCTTGATCTTATCTAGGTGCTCATCTCCAACTTGACCCTCTTTGATCTCATCGAAAACTGACAAACCCAAAGATAGAGCGCTAAGTCTTGCCTCACATTCCCCAGGATTTAAGAGTTCTAAGCTCAGCCTTTGCATATCTCGACACAACTCCTCAGGGACTATCAAGGTACTCAAGTAATGACTCGATTTTCTGCTCAAGGCATAGCAACCACATTTGCTTTCTCCTCATGATACTGGATGTCTAGGTCATAATCCTTAATCAACTCCAGCCATCTTCTTTGTCTCATATTCAGGTCTTTTTGAGTGAAAATGTACTTCAAGATTTTATGGTCTGTGAATATCTTACAAGTCGCTCCATAGAGGTAATGTCTCCAAATTTTCAATGCAAACACTATGGCAGCTAACTCTAGGTCATGGGTAGGGTAATTAGCCTCATAAGGTTTCAATTGACGCGACGCATACGCAATTACCTTCCCATTCGGCTGTAGCACACATCCTAGACCATTCTTCGAAGCATCACTATATACCTTAAATCCCTCATTCCCATCAGGCAGGGTCAAAACAGGTGCAGAGGCTAAACGATCTTTCAAAATCTGAAAGGCTTCTTCACACTTTTCACTCCACTCAAATTTTGACTCCTTTTTCATCAAATTGGTCATAGGTCTTGCTATCTTCGAGAAATCTCTCACAAATCTCCTATAATAGCCAGCTAGACCTAAGAAACTTCTAATATCTGACACGCTCTTTGGAGTTGGCCACTCACTCACAACTTGAATCTTAGCAGGATCTACTGAGACTCCTTCCTTAGACACATAGAGATCCAAAAACGCTACTTTCTCCAAACGGAACTCACACTTAGAGAACTTGGCATACAATTGGTTTTTCCTCAATGTCTCCAAAATGATCCTCAAGTGCTTATCATGCTCAGCCTCATTCCCCGAATATATCAGTATGTCATCAATGAAAACTACCACAAACTTATCTAGAAACTCATGAAAGATCATATTCATTAAGTCCATAAATATAGCAGGAGCATTGGTTAACCCCAAATGGCATTACAGTGAACTCATAGTGACCATAACACATTCTAAAGGCAGTCTTAGGTACATCCTTATCAGCTACCCTCAATTGATGATATCCTGAACGTAAGTCAATCTTTGAGAACACACTCACTCCATTCAACTGGTCGAATAGGTCATCTATTCTTGGCAAAGGATATTTGTTCTTGATGGTTACATTATTCAACTCCCTATAATCAATACATAGCCTCATGCTTCCATCTTTTTTCTTCACAAACAACACAGGAGCTCCCCAAGGTGATGCACTAGGCCTAATATAACCTTTATCCAATAGCTCTTGCAATTGCATTTTCAGCTCACTCATCTCAGGAGGTGCCATTCTATAGGGTGCCTTAGATATAGGTGCAGTTCCAGGAACTAAGTCTATGGTGAACTCAACAGCTCTCGCAGGTGGCATACCTGAAATCACTAGTGGAAAAAAAGGCAAGGGCTGCGGTGTAAGGGCTGCGGTTAGCCGAAAACCGCAGCCCTTCACGCTAAAGGGTTGCGGTTAGCCCAAAACTGCATCCCTTCACGCTAAAGGGCTGCGGTTAGCCCAAAAATCGCAGCCCTTCACACTAAAGGACTGCGGTTTTGGGCTAACCGCAGTCCTTGGGCCTTGTTTAATCCACGTTTATTCATTCCCGGCCCAGTCCACGTTACTCACCTCTCTCATTTTCTCTCCGAGTGGTCGTGACTCGTGTGTACTCACCCAAACCCTACCTCTCTTCTTCTCCCCCACCCCGTTTCTTTCTCTTCGCTGTCGCGCTACCTCCCCCTTGGTTCCGCGGTGCTCCACCTCCTTCCGGCGCTCGCCGTGCCTGATCTCATTACTCCGATAATTCATGTTCTACTCTCTCTGCAAAATCTCCGAAGAAAATTACCTAATTTCAAAGTGTAAAAATGGCGAAACCTCGAGGTTCAATGGAGGTCGAAAACCATGGATTTGCTCTTATCACTCTTTCCAATCCTCCTGTTAATTCCTTGGCGATTCCATGTTAGTTTTTAATTTTCCGTAATCGAATTCCGTGTATTTTTCAATTTTCAACTGCGAAATATATATATTTGTTTGTTTCTTAATTTTCTTTTGTAGTAATTGACGGATTAAAAGAGTTATATGATGAATCTGTGAAGAGAAATGATGTTAAAGCTGTTATCACTGGTAAGATGGAAATCATTTGATCATTGATATTGTGTATTGTAAGTTTTTCAATTGTAAATTGTTATGTAGTAACCGATTTGATTTTGCGATTTAATTGAGTTATCAAGTAGTTGCTCGAATTTATATAATTATATTGATTTACCTCGAAAATGAGGATGAAGGAAGCTTTTCGATTCTTCTAGGGTTTGAGATTTTACTTGATCTTACCTTGTATTTTGTCGGTTGAATGTTACGTAATTACTTGTTTTGAGTCGATGATCATGTGTTTCTTGCTCATTATAGGTGAGAGTGGGAGGTTTTCGGGCGGTTTTGACATCAATGTCTTTCGGAAAGTTCACAAAATTGGTAAAACAAACTTACTTGATTGCTCTTCTTTGTGGAAGTTTTTTGTATTAGATTAGATTGGTTATGAAAGTTAACGTGACGATACTTGGTTTGGCAGGGGATGTATCTTTGTTGCCGGATGTATCAATTGATTTGTTGGGCACAATCGAAGGTAATTGCTGAAAAACAGCCATGTTTTAATTTTTTTTTTTGGAGTATCATACGAGAAGCATTTTTATAGAAATGATGTTGAATGTGGTGCAAAGGTGGTGATGGTAATATTGGTTTACTGACTTTAGATTCACGAAAGCCGTCTGTTGCTGCCATTCAAGGACTTGCACTTGGGGGTGGCTTAGAATTGGCTATGGTTCGTGCCATTTTACTCTCACCCTTCTTTTGTAAATCTACCTCTGTCCTTATTTTAATGTCTCATTTATCATTTGCAAATGGGATTAATCTTAATAAATAGCATGGAGAAAGCCAAAAAGGATTGGATTAAGCAAAAAAATTTGCATGACTATATTGTGGTGGTCCAAAATAAGAACTAGGAAGCGAGACATTTAATTTGGGGGGTGGAGTGCGTGTCAATATTGTCGGTTTTTCCCTTTAGTTCCCTCCCAAATTTTTTTGTCTTGTCTCCGGGGACGTCATGCACGCATTTCGCACCGAAAGCGCAACTTGGTTTGCCCGAGCTATCACTTGGAGTTATGCTAGGTTTTGGAGGTGAGTTAGAGTTGCCTTTTGAATTACACCCTCCTACTAAAGTTGGTTTTTACAATAGCGTGGACATTTATACAGGGGACACAGGCGTCTTCCCAGAGCTTGTTGGTCTAAAAAAGGTCATTGAGATGATGTTGGTAAGCCTTGTTTTTGCTTATCTATTTTCTTGTGAGAATACCTCATCATAAGGTGCATGCATGCAGGAAAGCCAGTTTCGATTTATCATTAGATTGAGCATAATCTCTTTTCTAAACTGTAACATGCAAATCCGTCTCATTGAGATAGATATTGCTTTTTCTTTGACATTATTATTGATGTAATTGTGATAAGTCTTAAGCTTTTCATTATGCTGGTTGGTATTCAAGCTAGTGCATCCAAGTTTATAAATCAGCGGATTGATTCTCATTTTAATTATTTGTTCCGGAAAAATGATTCATTAGATTCGCAGGTCCATCTATGCACGTGACTAGTTTGTTTATTTTCCCCCTCAAATTAGTTGTTGTAGAGACAAGTAGCATGATACATAACTATCTAGAGAATGAGCCAGAAGTGAGTGTTGAAGCAGCTCAATAGTTGTACATTGTTTGAAAGAACATGAGACCTCTTATGTTTTGTACTTACCATTTTGCAATTATTGCATGAACTGACAAAGCATCTGTTGATAAAACGGATTACCATCTCAAAACTGTAGCTTATAGAGTGGTTTCTTCTGGAGGAGTTATTGTTGTATCAGCGGCTCACATGCGGATTAAGTTTGAAAACTTTCTGTGGAAGTCCTTGGTCAATAACAATTGATAGCAACATGTAACTCTTTAAAACTATACTTTGTAGTTTTGATGTTTAATTCAAAAAAATGTTTTTAGGGTATATGATCTATTAATATTTGTAATCAAGTTGGTTTAGTTTCACTGCTATTTCACACAGTACTCAACCATTGAAGATGAGAGTATTAGGAAGGGTCAAACTGGCATAATGATAATATAAAAGCCTTAAGTTACTAAAGTCTAAAGTATTAGGGAATGGACGAAATTTTAACTCTTTCCTATCCAGACACAAATGCATCAGTTTCTTGCTTGAATTGATGATTTATGTTTCACATCCAGTTTCTTATACAAGATTGGTAAGAATGAAACTTTCTTATGGTCAAACTCTAACTTGTATATTTTGTGACTTTCTCTCGTGTATCGATATAATTTTAAAGTCATCAAAACCAATAACGTTTGAGGAAGGATTGAAGTTTGGCCTCATTGATCTTTGTTGTACCACCTCAAGAGTTGCTAAAAGTATCACGCATGTGGGCTTTAGATATTGCGGAGGGCTGAAACCTCCGGTACGCTCCCTCCACATGACGGACACAAGCTAGGTTCCCTCTCGAATCTCATGAATTCTCGATGATAGCAAGACGGAAGGCAAAACAGATCGCTCAAAACATGCCTCAACATCCCAACTTGTCTTGATGTTATCGAGGAGGGTATAATACATGGGGGCTATGCTTTGGGGTATTAAAGGTATTCTTTTGTGAATTTTTGAATGCTTATGATTGTTTTTACAACATAAACATGATCCGAGAAGTTACGCTACGGGAGGTAAAAGTTTTCAAAGAGCTAGTCCTAACGGGATACCGCTAAAGGTCTAGTGCATGCATAGCAACGGCCCTACTCTTGAAGCAATGTACAAGTTTCGATGTTGGTGAAACCAAGACGTATGAAGAAAGTTCTTTGTTATTGGTGGGGGTTTAATGGGTTTTGGCATAGCAACGGCCCTACTCTTGAGCAATGTACAAGTTGTTACGAAGGAAGTGAATGCTGAATTTCTTGCCAAGGGAATAAAATCAAGTGGAAGGTACTTTGATCTCTTTATCTAACAATGTGCTCTTTTTTTCTTTCTTTGCTAAATATCCGAGAAGGGTGGTCAAAATTCGATTTTGAGTATATGACTTGGCCTTTTCGATTTGCAATTAAGTTCTCGGCGTAACCTTTCCATCCGCAATAGTTGTCCATTATAGATTGTAAATATGCATTGACAGTTCTCTTCAAAAATTAGTTATTAGTCCGTTTTTCACATCGGGAGATCTTATATGACATGTGGCGGGCAACATCGGGGTTTGGTGACGAGAGGGAAGTTGGTAAAGGACAAGGCCAGAAAGCCGGCATTCTTTGTGAGATAGATTGTGTTCTTGCTTGAGTTTTAAAATAAACTTAAGGCCTTCCATTACCGATCCGAGTCCAATGATTTGGAAGTTGCTTATTGTTGTAGGGGGCCGACCTTCTTTCTTTTCGGTGTCGTTTCCATTAATGTGAGTTGTAGAATACCGGCTTTTATTGAGAGTGATCATCTACATCATCTTCTCGCCTCCCTATTGTGGCATTGTTCGTTTTCTCTTAAATATTACCTGTTCATAAAAGTCCCCTATTCATTGTCCGAACTCGAAGTCTCCCGCCGCAAAGTAGGGATACTCGTATCAAAATTCAACCTTTTTTATGTTTTTGAGGAGCACACCCCTCCCTCCATTGATCCCTTTTTTTCGTTCTTCTCGTGCTAGTGCTAATATCATTCGTATCTGCTTTCCCGTCTTGAGTCGGTTACTACGTCCTATTAACATGCATGTGTTTGTTCTTTTATTTCATCAATCTCTCTAAGTTGATTTTCAAACGTAGTTGGTTCGGGAAAATGCACAACTAAGATGCAAATGGTACATCGGATATGAAGGGTGTTTGCAAAGAGATCTAATGAATCGATCTTGGACTAGCTAGGAATTTGGGAGTTGTTTGGCTAATGTTCTTCGGTCTCACTCGTTGTTCATCATCTACTAAAGAAATTGCCACTGAAATAGTTAGATCTAATGTTACGCAAATTCTTAACCTTCTCGAGTGCGAATTGGTTATTCCTTTGATCGGGTGATTTACATCTCTCGAGTATCTCTCGTAAACTTGTGGGTGAACAAACATATTTTAATTTGTGATGTTAGGTGAACTTCTATTAATCAACTTCTTCTCACCTCCCCCACCCCCCTTTCCCTTTATATTTAGTGTATGAAAAGTGATTTGCCTTTCCGAGTTAATATTTTTTAATTCCTTTGTGTTTGGATAACAAGACTGTTGGGAATAAGATAACAACTCATGTTTTAATGAGTTCCTAAAATAGGTTAATGAATTCAATTCAGCAACATGTGTTGTCTTCAAACTGCCATCTCCTGCTCATTAATTTTCATTTCAGTATAAAGTTGAGTCTAACGGCGTCCATATGTTTTCAGGTTAATAAGAAATACAGGAGTTTGGAAATTAATCTGGATGGGATGTACAAGAGGATGCTGCTCCTCAAGAGAAAATATGAAGCTGTCAAATTGAATTCCAATACCATATTTTTGTAACTTCCTATATATTTGTATAAAAATAGAATTTGCAATGAAAAATGATACTTTTCTATATATATAATTGTTCGGGATCATTTTGGGCTAAAAAAAAAATTTCTTTTTGGGTCACAAGGGCTGCGGTCCGGGAAAAAACCGCAGCCCTTGGTGGGTAAAGGGGCGGTTAAGGGCCAAAACCGCGGCCCTTAACTCACCAAGGGCTGCGGTTTTGGCCATAACCGCAACCCTTTACCCACTAAGGATCAAGCGTTTTTTACTTAACACTGACCCTTAACGCTGCAAAGGGGAGCGCTTCGCGGTTAAATGCCAAGGGCGCTAGTCCAATGATTGCGGTAAAAACGCAGCCCTTGGACCCCTTTTGACCGCAGCCCTTGGGTTTTTTTCCTCTAGTGAATCTCACTTGGAAACACATCCATAAACTCGTTCACAATTGGAACATCCTCAAGCATCACTTCAACTTCCTTACTCACATCCTGCACACTACAGAAGAATAACTCACACCCCTTTCTCATCAACTTTCTTACTTGCATAGCAGAGATAACTCCAAACTTCTTAGGTTTCCCAAAGCGTCTATAGGAGGTCAATTTTCCCAAAGGGTTTCTTAACACTACCTTCTGAATCTCACAGTCGATATTGGCCTTGTAAAGACTTAACCAATTCATCCCAAGAATCACATCTAGGTCTCCCAAATTGAATTCTATTAAGTCATATTGGAAAAACATAGTCTCCTATCTTCAAAGGCAAATTTCTAAACAACTTGGTACACCTTATGATCTCCCGGTAGGAATCCCGATAGACAAGTCAATTTCTTCATAATCTACTAACCCTAATTGAATTTCCTCAATCAAACCTTGCTCAAATCACTGAGCCTTTAACTCCTCAGTGGCTACTACCTAAAAACCTAGACAATGCTATGGATTTGCTATAATACTCAGAGATGGTCATGCTCCCCATCCTAAGGTCTATGAACTCCTGAGCCTTTTCTTTCTCATAAAAGCAGGGTAAAAAATTTCCCTTAATGCAGCAATAAAGGATTCCCAATTAAACTCTTCCACAACACTAAGTCTATTTCCATTTTCTTTCCACCATAAGTCAGCCTCATCTTTCAGATACATTACAACTTGACCTACTTTCATACCTTCAGGATAGTTCACAGCCCCGAAAATCTTTTCAAACTCCCTAATCCACTCTTTAAGAAGGTAGGGTCAGCTTGCCCCTTATAGTACAACGATTTAATCTTAGCTAGTCTCTCAAACATGTCCCCATCGAATCGGGTCTCTCGGTTCTTTCGTGAGTCAATTTCTCTCGCCAATAGGCGAATAGCAGAAGCTAAGGCATCATTGTTGTTTGACACTCTACTTCGCGACTGAAATTTAACGTAACTCTACTTTGGTTTCGATTCACACTTACTTGCCATTTCCTACGAAGACAACATTTGATTTGACCATAAAGATCGCATCAACAAACAATTTCTCATGAAGTTACTATAACACTAAGCTCACACATTATGAACCATAACAATCATATATTCACGCATGAATAAATAATCACATAAATAATCACATAAGGATCAAATGAAACCAATCATAATAAATAAAATATTTCCCCTTTTCACGTACTAAAATATATTCTCACTCAACTCAAATAACTGAATAATAATTTTTATTCCTCGAACGATAACAAGAATATTTTCCAATCCAAAATAACCAACTTATTCCTCAACAATATAAAGATGCTAAAGAAGGAAATTTAAACCATTGTAGCTTGACTACTTTCCAACAACTAATCTTAAAGCATAAATAAATACTCTTATGGAGTTACATTATCATTCCTATTCTTATTTCCTTTATGCTTTTATGGAGTAAACATTTCATCTTCAAAGTCTCCAGAGTCTTCACTATAATAATAATAATAATAATAATAATAATAATAATAATAATAATAATAATAATAATAATAATAATAATAATAATAATAATAATAATAATAATAATAATAATAATAATAATAATAATAATAATAATAATAATAATAATAATAATAATAACCTGAATTCCTAGATCTAGTAGATCTTCGAATTCTTTTGGGTTGATGTCCATTTTCATCCATCTGTAAATCACTAACATCGCTCAGATAAGGTCTCCAAGTAACATTGTAGATGTCCTTTCAGGTTTGCGCTCTAGTACGATCAAACTCTTGAATTACTTCATATATCGCTAACAGGGATGCCAACTTTTAACACATAACACATAATGCTCTCTAAGCTAGTGTAGCTATCACTTCCAGGCTCATGACATCGAACATTCTCATCATCACTCAATACAATTGGGTTATGATGGCTTCCTACTCTATTAACTTGCCTGACAATTCTATTAACTTGCCTGACATACATGGTTAGGGATCTATAACAAACAAATTAAACCTATTCCAATAGATATACTTAGTACTCTCCCTGTACGCATTCCCAAAAATAATAATACACAAGTTGCCATTAACATCATAGGCACAAGAATATAACACTTAGCAGGCAAGAAAAATACAAACAGTTTGTAGGGAAGAAAAAATAATCATGAATAGTTAGCAGGGAAGAAAATAATAATCATGCTGAACTAACTATTCAATGGAGGCATATAATATTTCTATCCTATATGCCCTTCCTATACTACCCATTCTCACAATGCAACAATTAAAACTTTGAAGGCATGAAAAATAATGCAGGCATCCTTATAAAATAATACTAATTAAATGTCGAACTAAAAAAATTTCGACTAAATAAAAAAAAATTCAGACTTCTAAAATTCGAAAGAGGAAAACAATTCGATTTTTTTTTTCTTTAAAAAAAATTTCGGAATCCTAAAATTTTCGAATTATCACAAAAGTTCGAAATAACAAAAAATTTCGAGCAAATAAAATTTTCGGACAATGATAAAAAAAAATCGGACCCCTAAAAAAAATTTCGGTCCTCTGAAATATACATATAATAATATATTCCTATAAGTTTTTCAAAACGAACAAGTAGGAGCAATTCTAAGAGTTTATTCAAATAACTAGTAAGTTAGTTATGCGCCTAAAAGTTTTGAAAATAACCTAAAGCTCCCAGATAACACTTTGTAACACCCCAATAATTCTCTCTTTTCTAAAATACCTTTTTAAATATAAATAGTAGAGAATTATCAAAGCATTATCGCTAGTGTGATAACGTATCGGCTTATTCGGGAATTTTGCGGCGGAAAACAAACATAACTAAACTTCATACTTTATATATAATAAATAACAAAGTACTTAAAACCAACACTCTAAAAATTGTTTACTCCAAAACCAAACTTAACATAATATATACCTACTAAAGCAACAAACAAAACAATTTATTACACAAGCTCTCCATTCCCAGATTTCCAATGATGCAAATCTGCACACCTGTAGATGTCAATGCTCTAAAGAATCTGCTCATCAAAATGGGTCATCACAAGATCCATAAGGCAAAGCCATGATCAACATATACAAACAAAGCACGTAATCAGCAAAGCTGAATACTACATAGTAACACGTAAATATTCCTAACATGATACTAATAAATAACATGCAGGGATAAATAATAATATAACAATATAACATTCTGCAGACAACTCATACTGAACTAAACTTTAATCATCTTTTTATTATTTTAGTGGAATAGTTATCGGACCGAGTTGTCTAACTAAAAACCAGCCTTCCCTAGGAAGACGAAATACGGGCGCGACTCCGTATTCCATAATGACCTGCAATATCGAGGAACCTTTGAATAAAAATAGGAACGGTGATCAATCCAATTCCCAGAAAAAGTCATGGCACGCTCACCATGTACCCCAACTCCTGATTGTCCAACTTCAGACGTGCACCAGTCTAAAGTTTATTACTATCCAAGTTACACTTTACGTGATTTACAAGTTATTACTTATTATGACACACACACAAGTAACACATAAATAACAAATCAAACATTCACAACTGAACTTCTTTTATCTTAGGATTTAATAAGTGATCACACAACTTACAATCCAAGATTACTTTCTTTAATTCCAACCTTTCTTACTTTGTTGAACCTAGCCAACAATCAATCTTACCTTTCAAAAGCATAATTTGTCAACTTACCAAATAAGGCCCACAGTCTTCATAAAGTAGTGAAAATAATAATATAAGGGAACACATGAATAAACATGATTCAATCTCAATAATATATTAATTCCCCCATGTGAATTAATAAATAAAGTTCCCGTCCACATGCTTGCATCAATAATTCCATACAAACATGACAATCTTTAACTCATAATCAATCTCATAATTAACATGCTTGCACACAGGCATAAAACATGTAAAATTCAATCATGCTAGAAATCACATATCAGGCCCGTCCCTGACATTTTGGAGGCCCTAGGGCGAACAAAGAAAAATAGGCCCTCCCCAATGTCAACTACTATTCTTGTGACGTATATTAACTTTAACATATTAATGGTCAAAATTCGGTTGAATATGAGTTTCATAGCTCATGAAATCTGGATTCATTTTAGCTTACAATTTTTATAAGATACCCATTGGATTAATAGTTAATTAGTTATACTTTTATGACATGTCTTCCTAAATTAAGTCATATATTGCTTCATAAATTTATCATATCATCCTCTACATTGAGTTGTCAGTTGGAATCTGATTTTGGATTACGAAATAGTGTAAGCGCTTTGGCCTTTTCAATTACTTCTTTAATATTTTTTAGGGTTTGATATGTGAAAAAAGAAAAAGGAAACAATAGACCCCTCATTATTTTTAACAGTTCCACATTGAGATTTGCGTTTTTTATTAACATCTAGCTAGTATATTTGACTATCCTAATTTATTGATTCGTACAATTTTTGTAAAATTGAACATTTTGAATGTAATATACATTGAGATAAATATAATAACATTTCATATTAACATTTGTTTTTATATATTAGTAACTTTATAGTCCAACTAGAATAAAAGAATAATGTAAACATAAAAAGTGCACAATTACATAAGATCAAAGAGGGTGTGAAATAGCAAAAGCATAGTTACTCTATATGAGAAGGAAAAAAAAACAATCACTAAAGATGAATTAGCTATTTAAAATCACTGGAAACAAAAGAAAACCAAAAAAGAAAAAAAAAAGAAAACTTAAGCTATTTTGAAACCATTGAAAACAAAAGAAAAAATAGAAAGATGAAAGACACAACAGTGGGATTGAAAACAAAAGAAAAAATAGAAAGAAGAAAGACAGAACAGTGGAATTGAAAACAAAAGAAAAGATAGAAAGATGAATGGCACAACACTGGGATTCGAACCTGGGATACAGAATGCAATGGAATAAGTCATTATGTCACGCAAGTAAACCACGGAGGTAACTCTAGTACTTGACAAATATAATGCGTGTAAGTTTATTTATCCTTAAATAGAAGATTGCAAAAACAGCAACTTGGGCCTTTTCTCCCTGGGCCCTGGGCGGGCGCCCCTCCTGCCCAGGCTCAGGGACGGGTCTGTCACATATGAACTTATAAAGTTCCTATACATGATACTACAACTTTTCCTTCTTAAATCATGATACTATATCACATAGCACACAGGTATCTACGTACCTTGTGTAGACAAATTGAGAGACCACTTTTCTACTCTAAAAGTTGCCTAGGGAATAATCTCCGCCTAACAAAATACAAAATATTGGCATATCAATATACCAATAAATTTACAGCAATAAAACTTCACTTAAAAACGTGTCAAAATCTTTTCTAAAATTCTTTTGACACCAAAGATTAAATATTTCAAACCCTAAAATATGGTACTACTAAAATAGGCTTTTAAAACCTCAAAAATCAAGACTTTAATATTTAAATCTCTCCTTGTGTAATACTCCGTATTTTTAGTAGTTAATATTTATATTTTTTAGAAAAGTTTTGGTTATTAAAAAGGTTGTTATTTACTAAAAAGGCTTTTAAAATAGGCTTTTATAAAAGATTTTGGGTGTTTAAAATTAATCCTAGCTCAATTTGGATTTTGGGCCTGGGTTTACTAATTTTAAAATCTAGGTAGTTTGTTTAAAACAAAATTCTAAAATATTTTAAAGGAAAAAAAATCCAAAAGATTTTACAAAAAGATTTTTTTAAAAAAGAAAAAAACTAATTGCCGGTGCATAGCTCACGGCCATTGAGTTCAACAGTTATCATATATGGTTACTTTATTCTTTATCTTTTAATTTTAAACTTCTAGATTATATATCTTACGGGATAATTTATATCTTTCCCTAATCTTAGTTAGATGACCATAAATATTAGCTAGATCTTAGCTAGATTAGTTTATCTTTTTTGTTAAAACCATCTTTTAGTTTCCTAGTCCTACTTCGACTCTACCTATCCAACTAGTATAAATAGGGGTCTCCACCCATCATATTCTTCACACCAAATTTGAGAAATACATCTCTTTTCTCAAGTTTAAACTCTCTCTCCCTCTTCGCCTACCCTTTATCTTCTTCCCTAGTAGTTATTAATTTTCAAGGTGCATGTATATGTAGATCTTTAAATATTATTTTGCAAACTTAGCATCGTGTTACTAGGATTATTGTTTTAGATTTAAAAGCATGTTTTTTCCCTTCAAAAAAAAAAAAGCATGTTTTTATGAGTTTATTATGAAGTTCATGTTAACCTGCACTAGATTCATGTATTCCTAAGAGTATTATATGTCGTAAGTTGTCCGTGTAATTATAAGTTGGCCATGTAAGACCTTGTTCATTGTTATATATCAGGATTCATGTTAGTGTTGTATAATTTTACTACTATGTTAATTTCACGCCTATGTCCGGCGTCAAGTGTTCAGCGCCAATATCTTAGATGGAATTTGCATGACTTTTTAGTTGGCATCAATATTAATTTTATAATTAGTACCTTACTTTATCAAATATTATTAGTATGGTTTTATCTCTATACTTAGAAGTTTCAAGATTTTTTTATGAGCAAAATTTTATGCCATTATATGGCTAAGTTTATAAGTATTACTATTCTGTTTAAAGGAGGATTATTTCCGAAGGATTTTTTTATTAGATTTATGATCACAATTATAAAGAAGCAACGGCTTGTTATTTATCATCAAGAACGGTAGCTATTATTATTTACCCAGGCAACAGCTTGTTATCTTAGCAAGAACGGTAGCCATTATATTATTTACCCATGTACTTTTTGTATAAGTCATGTGGACAAGGTAGTAACCCCACGTAATAGACTCATTAAGGAATACTAAACTTGGGGGGTGTGCACACTTTAGGAAAGGTACCTAGGCAAGGAAAAAGGATTTTTATTAAAGTTATATATTTTATATTATACAAGTATTATCAAGTATCCAAGAAAGGTTTTTTCGAAATTTAAATATTTCAAATGTTTAATTAAATAAAGTGTTTAATATTCCGCATATACATGTACTCAGTATTTTTACTGACACGCGTTTTGTTTGTTTTGTTTTATGGCTTTGTCCCTGTGATGACCCTATTTTGGCGAGCAGAATTTACAGGTTGATATGATGCATACTTCATATGGGGGAGCTAGTGAGGAATCATAATTAGTCAAGGAGTTATCATTTTATTTTCTATATTTCCATTGTTATAGTTGTACAATAAAGTTTATATCAATAAAGAGAAGTTATTTCAGGTTATTCCATTGCATTAGTTTAATGTTCGGTTAGTAGTTAGTATTAAAGCCTTTAACGTTATCACGTGGCGGTAATACTCTCAAGTTTCTCAAGGAGTTTTATATTAAAATATCTTTTTAGAAATAGAGAAATTTGGGAGTGTTACAAAGTGGTATCAGTTTTCCAGGTTCTTTTTGAAAATAAAATAAATAGTCAATGAGAGTATGGGTAGATCTAGGAAGGGCATATAAGTTAGAGTTTCGCATTCTAATTGCATTTTCTGTGGCATTGTATGTGCAATTTTTTTCTTTTTCTGCATAAATACTTATATTTTCAAGTATAAATATTTTATAATCTATATTTTTGAAGAACGGAATAAGTGTGTGGAATATTAATCTGAGGAAAGTTCTGGCTAGGAAAGATTTGGTACTTAAGTTGGCCGTTTGTGCCGCACCTCTCTTTCCTGGGAACTCACTCAAATAATTATTCATACACTATGAACCTAGTACTCAAATAAATAATTTTTAATCATATACTTATATATGTTCTTTTCAAAAATTTCAAGCCAAATTTTTTTTTTTTTGGAATTTCGAATATTTTTTCGATTCATTTCAAATTACAGTTAAGATTTTATTTTTATTCTGACTATTCTGTCAACGTGTAATTCATATTTTTACTTATTTATCTATATATTTTTTTCAAATTATAAAGTTGCAATTTTTTTTTTAATGAAGTATTGAATTTTTTTATATGAATTATTTAGTTATTTATTGTTATCTTAGAAATATGATTATTATGAATATATTTCAAGGAGGTTTGACTTATTGTCAAGTTAATATGAAAATGTTTGTATTTTTCATAAGCAAAAGAAAGAGTTTATTGGTTATTATAAGAATTGAGTTATTATTCTGTCTTTCATGACATATTATTAAGAAGATTCTTGCAAGTTGTGATATTACTATCTCTTAAGGCATTTTTTTTGGCATCGATATTTTCTATGAGATGAATTTATTTATTTAACGTCTTATATGACATGTATGCATGTGATCTAATTCATGCAAAGTGAATTATATGTTTGTTTTGTTGATTTATAAGTGTTACAAGAACCTATGACTTCAAAGTAAGCCAAGTTGACTAGTTTTGGATTCATTAAAAGTGAAGATTGTTCTGATTTACTCTTTTAAAGAAAATAAGTTTAGTAGATTTTTTAAGGAATGAAGAAGACAATACCCTATGTTATGTGCTAAGGATTGTGAAATTAGTCATTTGAAGTTTTATTCAGTTGGATGACCTTTAATATTTAGTGACATGAATAAGGCAGGGAAAATTTATGATTTGAGGAAAGAAGAAGTAGGAGATCAATGGTTTATTTGGAGGAATTATCAAGATTTAGATAAGTTATATATTACGTTTATGGATATAGTTAACACTATTTTAGCTTCGATATAGATATAGCCTTAAAAAGGTGACAAAATAAGGAATATTATGAGGACCTTATAGGTATATGAGATACCACATTTGAAGTTTGATTTAATTAAGGAATTTTACCCTATGCTGAATTGCAAATATATTTAAAGGAGTTATCGTTGTTATAGTTAAGCAAAGAAAGTACGAGAGACCATATTTGTATTTTTAGTAGGTTCCTTTAGATCCTTTTTGTTTTAAAAGGTGGAAGTAAGATACTAGAGTTATCCAAACGTCATGCTAAGTTGATTTTGGGGTATTATTAAGTGTCAAGAGGAGTATTATTTTTGGAAGTAGTCTTGAACTCTTGATTGAATAGTAGTGTATTATTGTTGTTATAATGAGTTATAAAGGACTGGGTATATCAATTATCAAAGGAGTCAAGTGACTTTAATAATGGAAGAAATATACTTTTTTGAAAGAAAAAAAATCCAAAGTTTAATAAAGGAGAAACGGGAAGAAATTAATCAATCAAGGTAATTGATTTTGGAAATAGTAGTCGTATTTTTGTCTTATGGATTTAAGCATTGAGTATATATTATGTGAAGGAGTTAATTTTATTGAAATATCAATTTTGAGGCAAGATTGTTTATTTATTGTCTAAAGTCCTAGTTGACTACTGTCTGTTTTGAGAGAATATTGATTATGGTATTTCAAGGAAAATTTGAAAATGATTTTCGAGGAGTTCTAGTTTTGAGGTCCTAAGTAAGGAAGATTGCTTTTCTTGAAGTATGTGTTTTGTTATTATGTTAACAAGTTTAGCATATGAAATGATTTCATTTGATTTGTAATAAAGTATGATCAACGTTATTTTGTTGATATTCATTGTGAGTTCTTCATGAGTTTTTGAAGCTTTTTAAGGAGAAAGCAAGTCTACTTTTTTATTTAAATAAAGGCGTTTTCGAGTAAAACTTGCGAAGGGTTTTATAAAATTCTTTTGTTCTCACTATATTATAGCATTTTCAAAACATTTTAGTATTTCCCTCAAATATTTTCTTTATTATGTTGATCAATTATCGAAGGCAAATACTTTTATTATTAATACCTTGAAAAAGAGATTAATTCTCACAGCTCAAAAGATATTTTCGAAGGTATAATCTATCTAGTAATTTTGTTATTCTTTGTCAGCCAGTGTTTCTTATATTGTTTGTATTACAAAGTTGGTAAAAAAAATTAAGTCAAGTTTTCAGCCTTAGCGAGTTACGGGGGCGTAACTCCTTTTAAGGGGGATAGAATGCGATAGAGTTTCGCGCGTTTGACCTTAGAACGTTATTTTTGACCTAATTTTGACTTGTTTCATGAGTTATTAAGTGAGCCAACTTACTTTTATAGGAAGTTTATAGTATATGTGAATTACTTGCTTTATTTCTTAATTGCTTGCGTTAAGTTTCGAGGACGAAACTTCTTTTAAGGGGGGTAGTCTGTAATACTCCGTATTTTTAGTATTTAATATTTATATTTTTTAGAAAAGTTTTGGTTATTAAAAAAGTTGTTATTTACTAAAAAGGCTTTTAAAATAGGCTTTTATAAAAGATTTTGGGTGTTTAAAATTAATGCTAGCTCAATTTGGATTTTGGGCCTGGGTTTACTAATTTTAAAATCTAGGTAGTTTGTTTAAAACAAAATTTAAAAATATTTTAAAGGAAAAAAATCCAAAAGATTTTACAAAAAGATCTAAAAAAAAAGAAAAAAACTAATTGCCGGCGCATAGCCCACGGCCATTGAGTTCAAGAGTTATCATATATGGTTACTTTATTCTTTATCTTTTAATTTTAAACTTCTAGATTATATATCTTACGGGATAATTTATATCTTCCCTAATCTTAGTTAGATGACCATAAATATTAGCTAGATCTTAGCTAGATTAGTTTATCTTTTTTGTTAAAACCATCTTTTAGTTTCCTAGTCCTACTTCGACTCTATCTATCCAACTAGTATAAATAGGGGTCTCCACCCATCATATTCTTCACACCAAATTTGAGAAATACATCTCTTTTCTCAAGTTTAAACTCTCTCTCCCTCTTAGCCTACCCTTTCTCTTCTTCCCTAGTAGTTATTAATTTTCAAGGTGCGTATATATGTAGATCTTTAAATATTCCCCTCAAAAAAAAAAAAAAAAAAGATCTTTAAATATTATTTTGCAAACTTAGCATCATGTTACTAGGATTATTGTTTTAGATTTAAAAGCATGTTTTTATGAGTTTATTATGAAGTTCATGTCAACCTGCACTAGATTCATGTATTCCTAAGAGTATTATATGTCGTAAGTTGTCCGTGTAATTATAAGTTGGCCATGTAAGACCTTGTTCATTGTTATATATCAGGATTCATGTTAGTGTTGTATAATTTTACTACTATGTTAATTTCACGCCTATGTCGGCGTCAAGTGTTCAGAGCGAATATCTTAGATGGAATTTGCATGACTTTTTAGTTGGCATCAATATTAATTTTATAATTAGTACCTTACTTTATCAAATATTATTAGTATGGTTTTATCTCTATACTTGGAAGTTTCAAGATTTTTTTATGAGCAAAATTTTATGCCATTATATGGCTAAGTTTATAAGTATTACTATTCTGTTTAAAGGAGGATTATTTCCGAACGATTTTTTATTAGATTTATGATCTTTTATGATCAGAATTATAAAGAGGCAACGACTTGTTATTTATTATCAAGAACGGTAGCTATTATTATTTACCCAGGCAACAACTTGTTATCTTAGCAAGAACGGTAGCCATTATATTATTTACCCATGTACTTTTTGTATAAGTCATGTGGACAAGGTAGTAACCCCACGTAATAGACTCATTAAGGAATACTAAACTTGGAGAGTGTGCACACTTTAGGAAAGGTACCTAGGCAAGGAAAAAGGATTTTTATTAAAGTTATATATTTTATATTATACAAGTATTATCAAGTATCCAAGGAAGGTTTTTTCGAAATTTCAATATTTCAAATGTTTAATTAAATAAAGTGTTTAATATTCCGCATATGCATGTACTCAGTATTTTTACTGACACGCGTTTTGTTTGTTTTGTTTTATGGCTTTGTCCCTGTGATGACCCTATTTTGGCGAGCAGAATTTACAGGTTGATATGATGCATACTTCATATGGGGGAGCTAGTGAGGAATCATAATTAGTCAAGGAGTTATCATTTTATTTTCTATAATTCCATTGTTATAGTTGTACAATAAAGTTTATATCAATAAAGAGAAGTTATTTTTGTTATTCCGCTGCATTAGTTTAGTAGTTAGTATTAAAGCCTTTAACGTTATCACGTGGCGGTAATACTCTCAAGTTTCTCAAGGAGTTTTATATTAAAATATCTTTTTAGAAATAGAGAAATTTGGGGGTGTTACACCTTGAACATAAAATATTAAATCTGAAATTTTTTTGCTTAATAATATGAAACATATAATCTGAAATAATTAAAGATACAATCTTTAAACAATAATTTAACAAAATAATACTTTGAAATATTAGATCAATATATATGAAATCAATATATAAGAAAACGAGGAAAAGAATCAAAAGAAAAAGGGAGAAAAAGAGTGAATTACCGAAATCGCGAGTGAAATATGGCAGCAAAATTGCAAAACTTGCAGAGGCCATAACTGATAGAATAATAATCGGAATCGAGTGATTCTTGAGCGTATGTTCAATAACTTTTCGAGATCTACAATTTCTCAGAAGGAAATTTTGGCTAAAAATAAACGAAACTATGAGAAATCTGGACAATCAGATTCGGTGAGAGAAAAAACGAGTGAAGGGAGGGAAAGAGGAAAGAAGAATTAGTGGAAAACAAAAGCCAAATCTGAAAAAATGAATCATGGGAGGTTTATTGAAGTATTTATAGGTTCCCTTTCCCTAATCTGAAAATATGAATCATGGGAGGTTTATTGAAGTATTTATAAGAGTCTTATTAGGAAAAGAATTACTCCTTTGGGCTTTCAAATGGGCTCAAAAGGCTACAAATTGAGCTCCTCAACCCATAAGCTTAATTTAATAATTAAATATACTTTAAATAATACTCTTTAAATAATTAAAGTTCCACTTAATGAAGCATTTAATTAATTTAAGAAATAAAAAAACCATAGAACTCTTTTAACTCCTCAAAATAGTCAAACATTAAAATAATTCGACTCATAAAATATTAAAATCATTTATAAATATACTTTAAATATATTTATAAAATTCATAAAATTACGGGGGATTACATCGGCCTTTGCTCCTCTCTCCTTCGCGCGTCGCCGCCGCCCGGCCGGACCACCGTCGGTCGGCGGCGCAACGCCGCCGACCGCGAGCGGCCGGCGTTTCCTTGGTTGCCGCGACATTCCTCTCTCCTCTTTCCTTACTTGGTTTGATTACTTTCCTTCCTCCTCAAGTTTTATTCAAAGTTTGTATTTTCAAGTTTGTTTTTAATTTGTTTATGTTTAAAAGTTATAGTTTGATGATTTAATATTGAATCTAAGTTATATAATTTATGTATTGAAGAAATAAAATTCAGATTTGCATATTTGGGTTTAAATTAGCGTATTAATTATCAAAGCATGAATTTTTAGGGTTTTGAAAGTAAGAAAAACATAGTAGTTTCACTAGTAGAATAATTGCTTATTGCTACGGTCATTAAGTGGCCTATTGCGGTGGTTTTGGCCGCGCAACAATTAAGGGCGTAGCAATAAGTAATCAACCTATTGCTGCGGTTTTTAACCGCAGCAATATTCCAAGATATTGCTGCGGTTCCTAGCCAAAACCGCAGCAATATGTTACAAACCTATTGCTGCGGTTGTGGCTCAAAACCGCAGCAATAGGTACTGGTACAGGTAAAAAAAAAAATTTCTCTTTTCCATCAAATTTTAAAGAAAATTATGTAGAAACAAAATAATACAATACTTATTGAAACTCATGACAAAGAATGCTTATGCAAAATTCAAAAACATAAAAAAATACAAAAAAATCCAACACATATAAGAAAAGAGATTCAAAAGAAAAATATAAAAAAATAACCAAAAATTAGAAACCCTAACATATTAAATCTTAAAAAATAAAAATGAAGAAAAAAAATTGAAAACAAGAAACATGCTGCACTTCGTTCTTCGCTTCTCCTTCAAAACATCACCATCAACGCATAGAAAAGAAAATAGAAACCTAACATCATAATAAATTCAAAAAATAAAAATAAATAAATTCCACAAAAATACAATATCACCAACAGATCTTGAAACAAAATAAAAAGCTAAATACAAAAGAAACAAAAAAACAGAAGAAAAGAGATTACATGACAAATAAGCGAAAATGAGATGCAAAAATAAACCAAAAAAATTAAACAACAACCTAGACGAATCAACTGAGATGCAAAAATGAACTTGAAACTAAGAAACGAAAAGAAAATTTGAAACTGAGATTGGCGACTTCGAGTGGTCAAGCGCCGAGCAACCGCCATTAATGGCGATGGAGATTGGCGGCTTCGAGTGGTCAAGCGTCGGGCTTCGTTTGGGACGAACGTCGGGCTTCGTTTGGTTGAGCGAGGAGCGGCGCCGACCGTTCAATGTGGTGGAGATTGAGTTGAGTTGAGTAGATGAGGAGAGAGAAAGACTTGAAGAAGAAGGAAACAGAGGAAGCGTGAAGAAGAGAGAGAGGGGAACAAGTGGGAATGAGTTGTGTGGGAACGGCGAGCGAATGAAGAAGAAGGAAACAGCGACGAAGAGGGAAGTCCGGCGAAGTCCGGCTCAGCGAATGAGAGAGGAGAGAGGAGAGAGGAGAGAGAGAGAGAGGAGAGTGAGGAGAGAGAGAATAGTAAAACGGCTGATGAGTTGTTAAAAGGAAAGAAGAACAAAACCCTAATTGGGCCGCACAATTTTTTTTTACTTAAAATAGCCTATTGCTGCTGTTTTTACTAAAAACCGCAGCAATAGGTTCAAATTTTAATATAAAAAAAATAATATTTTAATATCTGGCGCAGACATATTGCTGCGGTTTGTGGCAAAAACCGCAGCAATATATTAAAATAATAATATTTTAATATATTGCTGCGGTTTTTGCCACAAACCGCGCAATATATCTGGTCAAAAAGTCAACTTGTTTTCAAAAAAATTCCGTTAAAAACCATATTGCTGCCGTTTTTGCCCGAAACCGCAGCAATATGTTTATTTTATATTTTACTTTTTCTTTCTACGTGATATATTGCTGCGTATGGGTAAAACCGCAGCAATACTACCGCATCAATAACCAATTATTCTACTAGTGTTTGTTATGAGTTATGAAAGTTATTATCTTTATGATTCTAAGCATGTTTGAATATGTTTTGAAGGGGTTTTAACTTATGTTATATTGCTGGAAATTTAAAGGGAGTATTTTTATGAAGTTTTATGATGGATTTTAACCACTAGTGTAGTAAATACTATGCTAGGAGGTTTAATAATCAAGTTTTATTATGGGAAAGGTTTTTAAACATGTTTAATTAAGAAGGATTTAAAGTATTTTATTAGTGTTGTAAATTCATAAAGGATTGATTGTGAATTTATATTGGTTATTTTAGGCGGAGAATTCTCTCTAGGCGACTTTTAAAGTTGTTAAAGTAGCCTCGAATTTTGTCTACACAAGGTACGTACATACCTATGTGTTGATTGAGGCAGTATCATGATTTTAAGAAGGAGAATTATGTAGTATCATGTATAGGAACTATGTTGAGTTCATATATGATATCTATTATGTTGGATTTTACATGTTTCATGCTGTTGTGTAAACATGTTGATTATGAGATTTATATTATGAGATTTGTATCATATTTGTATGGAAGATTGATGCAAGCATGTTGGTTGGGAACTTTATCTTTATTAATTCACATGGGGGAATTAATATATTTATTTGTATTGGATCATGGTTGATCATAGTTCCCTTTTGAGTATTTCACTGCTTTCTAAGGACCAGAGGCCTTATTTGGTAAGTTGATATTTTATACCTGTGAAAGGTAGTTTGGTTGTTGGCTAGGTTCAACAAATAAGAAGGATTGAATTAAAGATGAAAAGTAATCTTGGATTGTTAAGTTGTGTGATCACTTATCTAATCCTAAGATAAAAATGAAAGTTTGTAATTGTTGCTTGATTGTATGTTTGTTGTACTTGTGAGTCATAACAAGTAATAACTGGTAAATCATGTAAAGTGAAACTGGATAGCAATAGCTTTAGACTGGTGCACGTCTGAAGTGTTGGACAATTAGGAGTTGGAGTACATGGTTGTAGCCGTGGCTTTTTCTGGGGCCGGATTGATCACCGTGTCCTATTTTTATTTCAAAGGTTCCTCGATATCGTAGGTCATTGGAATACGGAGTCGCGCCCGTATTTCGTCTTCCAAAGGGAATGCTGGTTTTAGTTAGACAACTCGGTCCATTGACTATTCCATTTAAAGTAATAAGAATGTTGTTAAAGTTTAATTCAGTAAAAGTTATCTACAAGTTATTATGTTATTATTTATTCCTGCTTACTATTTATTAGTATCATGTTAGGATTGTTTATTTGTTTAGTATGTAGTACTCAGCTTTGCTGATTACGTGCTTTGGTTTGTGTATGTTGATCATGGCTATGCCTTATTGATCTTGTGATGACCCATTTTGGTGAGAAGTCTCTAGGGATTAATAGTGCATTGTTTATCTACAGGTTTGAAGATGATGCATCATTGGGTTCTCGGGATTGGAGAGTTTGTGTAGTCTATTGATCATACTTTGAGTTATACTTTTTATAGTTGGTTTTGGTTTTAAGTTTGACTTTGACTTTGTTGGTTTGACTTTTGGGGTTCACTTTGTAGTTGACTAAGTTTTAGTTATAAAGTTTGTTATTATGTTTTCCGCTGCAAAATTCTGAATAAGCCGATACGTTTTCACACGGGCGACAATACTTTGATAATTCTCTAAGTTTTATATTTAAAAGGTATTGTAGAAAAGAGAGAATTGTAGGGGTGTTACAATTATTGTCGATAATTATAATCTAAAAGATATTTAAAAAATTATATTTTATTTCTAAAGATAGCTGATTCCAGATTTCAAAAGTTAAAAAAAGAATCTTATAAAACAATCAGAACCCGCACAGATCTGCGTTACGTCAAGCGCACGCTGGTGCATTGACGCAACGTCGATGCCGCTTACAAAAGCCAGATTCGCGAAGTAGTTCAACTAAATGCACGAGCCATGCGCTAGGCGCAAGGCCCATGCGTGGAGCGCACGAGCTATGCGCCTAGCGCACGGTTTCTTCTTATCTCCGCGTTGTTTTCGGCTTTGTTTTCCTATAAATAGTCGATACTTTGATGCACACTTTCATATACTTCGAGATACTTTTCCCTACGACTCCAACACTTACTATACACATACATACACTTAACAACTCACATTCAAACACATACATTAAAACTACAATAAAATTCCATTGAAGCAAAAAGATTGATTCTCCTAGGGATCGTTACATAAGACCCAAGTGACAAATGTATACTTGTTTTAGGGTCAATTCCAATTTAATTCCTTTTGTACTAACAATCCAATTATCATAATGTAGATCTTAAAGGAATTACGCTATTCTGTCCATTCTTCTCTAATCTTCTCTTTTATTTTATTTTTTATTTTTATTTATTAATATTTATTCGTACCCATATGCATGTTGTATGCTTTAATGCTTTCATCATCGCACCTACTTATTATTGTTAATCAAAGACCTAAATAAATGTTCCAACGCTAAATTCAAATAATTTGGACAATTGAATTAGTTTTCCTGTAATTCGATTGCATAATAACATGTCACCAAAAATTAGTCTTTTGCGTGTTTGATGAACCAACATAGATTAATTATATATTCCATTAACATATTACTTGGTTATTTTGCAATCTGCCATAATTTTATGAATTTTATAAATATATTTTAATGTATATTTATATATATTTTAGTATTTAAATAATTAAATTCTTAAGTGTTGACTATTTTAAAGTCAAAGGGATTATTTAATATTTTTAAATAATCAAATATTTTATTTAGTCATACTTTGAAAATTATTTAATAGTTTTCTTATTTTGAGTTGTAGTGTAAAAGATTTTAAAATGGGTTAGAGGAGCCCAACTCAACTCAAGCATATAATCATTAATTGATTATTAAAAGCCCAAACACATTTCCTTAAGCCCACAAGGGGTTACCTATATAAACCCAAACTAAACCTGAAATTCCCACACTAAAAATTCACTCACCCTAATTTTCTCTCTCCTCACTCGGCTCCCCCTCTCCTTCGGTCTACTTCCTCTTTCGGCCAGCACCGCAGACCACTCGCCGGACCACCGCGGCGCAGCGCAGCGCCGCCCTCCTCCCTCTTGCTGTGTCTTTTCCTTTTCTCTTCTTCTTGGTTTTTCTCTTCCTCCTCTATTTTATTTAATGTTAAGTTTATGTTTTTAAGGATTGATTTAATGTTTTCATGGTTAAAGTTAGTAGTTTTGATGATAAATTTCAAATTATATGATTTGCATAATAAAGTAATTAAATTTCAGATTTATTAATTATGTTTAAGTTAGGGTTTTAAGTATCAAAGCATGAATTTTTAGGATTTTATGAGTTGGAAATTGTAGTACTATATTATAGTTTATAAAAATTGAGTACTCTAATGTTGATGATTATGTTCAAGTATGTTTAAAAGGGTTTTAAACATATTATAAGTTGCTGGAATTTTTATTAGTATGCTTATGATGGATTTTTAAATGTCAAAGTATGGATTTTTGAGGGTTTTTAATGACTAGTATGGTAGTACTATACTAGGAGACATTAATAGTTGAAGTTTTAATGATTAAAAAGGATTTTAAACACTTTTAAAGAGGGTTTAAAATATTTTAATGTTGCTGGAATTTTATTTGAGTATTGACTAGTGGTTGTATTGATATTTGGTAGGCGGATAATTCTCTTTAGGCGATTTCTAAGGTTGATAAAGTGGCCTCTCATATTGTCTACACAAGGTACGTACATACCTATGTGTTAGTAGACTAGTATCATATCCTAAGATTATGATTGATGTAGTATCATGTATAGGGAACTATTTATAGTTCATATGTGATTTATATTCAAGTAGAATTACATGTTTTATGTCGTTGTGTGAAGCATATTGCCTATGTTGGTTGAATTATGTTTGTATGGATGATTGATGCAAGCATATGGATTGGGAACTTTATTTTATTAATTCACATGAGGGATTAATAATTATGTTGTTATTGGATCATGAATTGGATCATGTTTTGGATTTATTTTATTTACTTTATGAGGATCGTGGGCTTTATTTGGTAAGTTGGTTATTCACCTGTGAAAGGTTGGTTGATTGTTGACTTAGATCAACAAATAAATAATGGTTGGTTATGGAACTAATAATGGATTATTCTTGGATTGTTAAGTTGTTGATCACCTTATCTAATCCTAAGATAAAAATGGAAGTTTCATGTATACTTGATGATTATGTTGGTTGTCTTACTTTGTGAGTCATAACTAATAAATAATTTATTAATCACTTAAAGTGGAAAGTGAATAGCAATAAGCTTTAGACTTGTGTACGTCTGAAGTGTTGGACTAGTATGAGTTGGAGTACATGGTGGTAGCCCATGACTTTTCTTGGGACCGGATTGATCAACGTGTCCTATTTTATTTAAATTAGTACTTCCATATCGTTGGTCATGGGAGTACGGAATCGCGCCCGTACTTCGTCTTCTAAATTGAAGACTGGTTTGGTTTGGACAACTTTTTCCATTGCCTATTCAATCTAATTATAATTAACATATTGATTTTGGGAGTTTAGTTCAGTATAGTCAATCTATTATTTATTATATCATTGTTTATAATTAAGTTTTTGTTTATTAGTATCATGTTAGGTTTTATATTTTATTTAATATGTAGTACTCAGCTTTGCTGATTACGTGCTTTTCTGTATGTCGATCATGGTTGTGCCTTATTGATCCTATGATGACCCATTTGGTGAGCAGTCTCTCAGGATCAATAGATTATCGACCATTTCAGGTATGAGGATGATGCATCATGGGTTCGGGTTGCGTGGAGAGCTTGTGTTTAGCTTCAATACTTTATAGTTGTTTTAATTATTGGTTGACTAGTTGACTTTGGTTTGGTTGACTTTTGACTTTGGTTTTAGAAGTTGACTTATGGTTGACTAAGTTAGTAAGTTTCTAAAGTTATTTATTTATTTCCGCTGCAAAATTCTGAATAAGCCGATACGTTATCACACGGGCAATAATGCTTTGACAATTCTCTAAGTTTTATATTAAAAATGTATTTTGGAAAATAGAGAATTGTCGGGGTGTTACATATTTAATTGCATAACACTTGACATAAATCGTTATTAAGTAGGGGTCATCAATTGACGAATTTGATTCCTGATCATATTAGTACCCTCACCCGCAAACTCAATCTTTGGTTCATTGATCATTTATGGAGTCATGGCGGGAAAATCTAAATTGGATAAGTCCCTAAGTTGTCCCTTAGATTTTCCAATATCCAATTAGGTTTATGAGTCTTCTTTCAAAGATTTGTTGGCGAATTCAAAACATTTTTCAATAAAACACTTCAATGAGGTAGTTAAATACGCCAATCCCGCGTAGGCAATAAAAATACGCCTACAGTTAGCTTTCTAAAATGCTAAAAAATATGCATGTGAAAAAATCGAAGAATTTTTCTGTAGAAAAATTAGTTGAATAGGTTAAAGTTTGGTCCTCACTGTTAGAAACTAAAAACATTTAAAAATTGGCTAATATAATATGAACTTTTACTCATATATGCAGTATAATACGAACTGAACAATTTGTTATAAATAGTATAATCTAACTCTTAGTTGTGCAAACTAAATCATGGCTCACCGACAATTCTTTTTATAATACACTGCCGGAAAAAAGTCTTTCAATAAGGCTATTTTAAACTTTTTGAATTTTTAAATATCCTTATGTGTATGTTTTCATTATATATTATTTAGTTTTAAATTGTTTCCAACATAATATACATGAAATGATGGAATATTATGCCTTCCATCAGTTCATAAGCTCCCAATCATGAGAATATTTATAGTACACATGGGTGTACCATGCTCATGGTACACCCAAGAATATTTTCTCCAAATGAGCAAAATGAGTAAAATGAGCAAATGAGCAAATGAGTAAACATTTCTACTCATTTAAGAAAATGAGCAAACACTTTTATTACAAAATGAGCAAAATGAGCAAATGAGCAAAATGAGCAAAATGCCCAAATGAGCAAACTTGGTGTCAAATGAGCACCTGAAATTCTAATTTATTACAAAAATACCCCTGGGTGTACCATGCTCATGGTACACCCGGATGTACCATGAGTGAACTCCCCTATCATTCTACATAACGAACTTTAAATATCATATTGATCATAACAAATACTTTTTTCGTTCTTTAAAAGATACAACATTTTGACTTGTACGAGTTCCAACATATAACTGTGATCTTCGATGTCTTTAATTATCTATTAGTTTAAGTTATATAAAGTGGATATTCTGTAAATATACATTAAGACAAACTCAAAAACACCTTCCATACTTAATTTTAATTTGTTGTACTTCTATGTTAGTCCAAAAATGCCGGGTTAAGTTGATACATGAATAATACAAAAAGTAAAAAAATGTTGTAGTTTTTTTTTAAAATATAAGAATTACCCCCGTCCTAATATATGTATTTGGATCCTCTAGAGTTCTAAAAAAACTCTACAAGGTAGAGTTTGAGCAATATCAACCATTGAATAAAAAATCAACGGCTCATATATAATCTTATTATTTCATTTTTTCTTATCAAAATCCACCCCTTTATTTTTCCCTTCCCACCAATATGAGCCCTTGATTTTAAAATGTACGGTTCAGATATAACTCGACCTTGTAGAGTTTTATTAGAACTCTAAAGGATCCGGATCGGACTCCCCAATTTATAGTGTTTGTTTCTTACTTTGCATGAGAATTAAGGAAACTATCATTTGCTTTAAATATTTGTAGTACTTACATGGAAAAGATTAGTATTTGCATTGGAAAGTACAAATATTAGATGTGGTTACAACTTTTCATGTAAAAACTAGTGTGTTGGCCCGGGAGTTGCCCCGGGTGTTACCTTTTTTCTTCTTCACAATTGATATGTATTTTTTCCACTCTTGTAAAAATTAATTTTAAAAAAATCTAACATTTAATTTACTTTATGTTTGCAATGAATATATAACATTATGTGGATTTATGAAGCACTAAAAAAAGTTGGTTGAGATGGTAAGGACAAACCTCTCTTTACAAGAGGTCACATGTTCAAATCTAGTAGCAAACAATATTTATTTTGTAAGATGACGTAACGATCTACACAAGCACATAAGATAACGTGGCGAAGCTACGTGACGCATATATAGTGAATAGTGCCACGTGGCACCGTTCCTATCACTCTCTAATATATGTGCCACGTGATACTCTTCTGAAGCTTTTAACACACATGTTTATCGTTTAAAAATATTAACAACTAGTTCCTGGACCCGTGCAAACTACACGGGAACTTTTCAGTAATTTTTTTTTGGCTAAAATCATTGAACAAATTAATATACAACATAGGCGTGATAATATTAGGATACATAAAAAGGTATCATCAATTTAGTAACATATTTAATAGCTATTTTATTCGAAAGAAAGTTAATAAGGTGAACCTTATATACTTAAGTGATGAATTTAAAATTAATAAATAACAATTTCCATAAATATCATTAAAATAATTTACATTAACAAATTAGGCAACTATCTTCATTAGTCAGTACTTAAACATTTTGAAACACTTCTTTGTACACCACGTTAGTGGTAGTATTCGACTTCGCTCGATCTTTATCACATATTAGAATCTTCAATCCTTTTTTGCTCGTAACTCTTGAAATTGCCACATAAAATTGTCCATGGCTGAAAACCGGCCTAGGAAGATATAAACCAACATGAGATAGAGATTGCCCTTGGTTTTTATTAATTGTCATTGCAAAGCAAACAACCAAAGGAAATTGTCTCCTTTGAAACTTGATAGGAAATTTTGTTCCATCAGATGGGGTTAGTGTCATTCGAGGAATAAACACCTTGTCGCCTACGTTACTTCCAAATATGACTACAGCTTCAACGATGCGATTACCAAGGTGTTTGACAACCAAACGCGTACCATTACATAACCCAGAAGTTTGGTCAATATTCCTGTAAAGCATTACCGGTGCCCCAACCTTTAGTCTCATATTATGATTTGGTAACCCAGAGCATTTGATTGTATTAAGGAATTCGGTTGAATACATCTCATGTACTCCAAAGTTTGCCTCCTCTTTTGAAATTGCATCAGAACTTAGGTAAGTTCTTTCTTCACCAGGCAATTGGGACAACACATGATCGTCAACCGTCTCAACAATGTCATGTGTTGGCGCAAGTATGGCTCTCTCTTGGAAATAAGTTGCTTCCCATAAATGAGCTTCTAGGTCGGGATATGTCTTTGTCGACTGCGGCCGCGATAGGGTCATCTCCTCCATCAATCAATATATCGTCAGGTATTTCTACACAGCCCTCCCCATCATTAGGCTCTCCTACCTCCCCATCCCCAATATTTAATATCCACTCTGAGAAATCTCGAATTTCAACTACATTTGTGATGTTGGACCCTGGTCTTAGACGCATATTTTTTGTTAGTCTGAGCACTCGGCAAAAATCCCACAAGTAGGAGCTATTGATTGCGAGAGAAGACAATGTCTTGTCCGCTTCCTCCCTGGGACAACAGGTAATATTTGTCTAACATCACCGGCCCAAGACCATTACCTTGCCACCAAACGACAAATCTTTGTTCATGGGATTCACAGATTGCATAACATCCTTTAGACTCCTATCCAGAGCTTCAAAGCAGTATTTATGCATCATTGATGCTTCATCCCAAATAATAAGTTTTGTCTTGATAAGCAGCGCTGCTAAGTCTGATCCTGCCTTCATACCTACACACGTCGAGTTCTCGGTGACATTTATAGGAAGTCCGAACCTCGAATGAGCGGTTCTTCCACGTGGGAGCAATAAGGAGGCAATTCCACTTGAAGCGACCGGTAAAATAATATCTCCATTACGTCTTAACGCAAAGACACAATATTCTCCAAAGGTAAGTCTTACATGTTCCTCCATAACCATAGACAAAAAAACACCTCCTCTTCCTTGCGAGACAGCGTCCATAATTTCTTGAAAAATTCCAGTTTGCTCAACAGTTAATCATTGGAAAAGTTGCTGAAACTCTTCATTTTGTTTTCCTCTGGCATAAGATTGCTCGTCCATTATGAGCTTATTTTGACCTTCTAACACGATTAGATCATCTCGGATATGGCATCTCGCTAAATCTACGAAGGGTGCTACCGTTGCTCGTACCTTAGCTTCAATCTCGGCCCAATGCATAAGTCGCGCAATTGTTCATCGCTCGGGTGCAACGCTTCACAAAGAAAAGCATTTATAAGTGAAAAGGTTAAAAAACAGTTGTCAAAGAATATACATGTCATAACATAGTAAGGAGGCTATAAATGTTCAAATACCTTGGTCTCGTAGAATAGTGCGTTGTCTATGTAGGATATCTTCCGATATATTTTCAGGTTTCGATAGACTACATGATAATAGCAGCATACAGAAAAGGTTACGTAGATAGTGTCCAGATTCTCTGAAGCTTGCCTCTATTATCGCATCAACATACTCCTTGTCATCATCTAACAAACCTCTAGCATAACATGCTTCTTTAAAGGTGGGATGTAGTACACCATCGACAACGCGTATGTCTTCATAGCAAGTTGCACCTTTCACAAAATTCAATAGAGTCCTCAAGTAGAATTTTTCACCAGCTCCAGGCGTGACATGATAAATTCTGCCAATTGCAAATCCTTATTTACGTGGAGTCCATTCTCTTTTGCGTGCTTGCCACACAAATTTTGTAGGAAACTCAACATAGCTTAATTCTCTTGCTTCAGCATGTTCTTTATTGCACTCCATCCAGGATAGGAACTTTGTTTTCTCAATGTGTGGTCTTTCAAGCACTTCCTCTACATCGGCATCGTCAGTGAAAAGGACGGTCTGTTCTCGTCGAGGTAGATGAAAACTTAATCGTTCGACAGCAGGGATTCTAAAATGTATGGGGAACCCGTATATTCTCCACATAGCTTCACATGGCGATATGTATCGACAATCATAATACAATTTGATTTCATCAATTTTTTCAGGATCTTCTGGATTTTGACGATTATGGTATGCAGTCGCAGTGACTCTATCGTATCACTTGTTTATATATTTAAATAGATACTTGATTGAGCGTGATTGATTACACCATTCAACATTGATATGTGCACGATACTTACAGAGTAATTGACAGTTGTATGGAACAACGAATCTATTATCAAGCATGACACCATTTTTTTCAACAGTTGCTCCATTATCTCTTCTTCTGTATACCGGATAACCATCTTCGTCCACTGTTGTTCGCTCACTAAACCTTTTTGGGAAATGTTTTGTGCACATTTTATCCACCATACATGGGGAGTCAAGATTAGAAGCACCACATGGGCCATGCATCATGTGTGTTGCAACTATCTCATACAAATCTAGATTTTCATCTTTGTTCGGTAACTCAGCACATATAATTTTGTCGACTGCTTCTGCGTCTTGGAACTTGTCATCCCGATGTAAGAATAACAGTATATGTGCATGCGGCAAGCCACGCTTTTGGAATTCTATTGTATAGACAACTGCATGTCGAAATGTCAGCTAATTAGTAAATTTTTCACGCCTAACTTAAAAAACTAATTATGTTTATGAAATTAAAATGTAAATATAGTTTATGTATGATTATGTGATTACCAGCTCTAACTCTGCCGAAAATATTCCGGTCCTTCAAATCCTTAACCAATTGGTCGAGCTTCATCTTAAACACTCGAACAATAATGTCTGGTCTATCTTCAGGTCGTAATCCCTTCTTGGAAACAAATCTTGTAATCTCAGGCCATTTTGGATTACATGTGAAAGTAATAAACAAATCTGGATAGCCATATCATCTGCATATTGCCATTGCATCTTGATAGTTCTCCCTCATATAGCTGTGTCCTCCAGTGAATGATGCTGGTATAACTACCCGACTACCAGTTGATGCTCCTTCTGTATCTCCTCTATCTGCTGCACCTCTTAAATTCTTAACATTATCAACTCTGAAACTTTGTTGATTATGTCTAACGAACGACAATCTTTGTGCTTCCATCATGGTGTAACCATCGACACTTAATTGTTGCAATAATCTTCGAGAAAGTAATATTGTCTCACTTCTCCACGACGATCATGTATGCGATATGCAAAGAACTCCCTCATAGTCAGTTTGTCCCTTTTATTAGAATTAGGGTTTGATAAATCTCCATCCCTATGTGAAATATCAACTCTATATCCATCTTCACCGTACGGAAATAGTAGTGGATATTGAAGAGCAAGGTATGAAGGATGGAGTTCAGAAATTTGTTTCAATTTTCCACCCTTTGTCTCCACAATTATATCTCTTTTATCCGCACTATCAATATCTCCAACTATGAGGGCAGCAACCTCGTTGGTTGTGGGCAAGTTATATGTCCTTCCATCCGATTCCCTCCTACCAATTAGTTTCAATTTGACATTCTGACATGCATTATTTTTAAAGCGATCTCTTGCCATTCTAAAAATCTTTGCTAGAGGATTGTGCTCATCAATCATATTTTGTAATTCAGCAATCAAAGGGTCTTCGAACTTTTCAGGATTTTTAGAACTGCGTTAATTAGGGGAAAATGTAATAAGTACAGTGAATTATACATGTAGCATGTGGATTAATAAATTACTAATCATAAATAGGTAACTTAATCGTATTTATTACCTTACTGCGTTCTTTCTATTGTTAATCTCATGCTCAGTGTCATAGATGTAAAGTTGGGAAAATTTAGGACGCGAGCCTTCGTTTGGCAACAAACTCCCTATCAAATGATGATTCTGACCACCTATCTTAAAATTGTATGGTCCTCGTCCTTGGGTATATGGATGTATAACTTTCCCTCCTATTGATGTAAAAGAATGCATCATATTATATGGCCTTATATTTTCAAAGAAGTGCTTGCTTCTAGGACGTTTTCCTTCTAGGAGATCTGAAAGGAGCTTCGGCGGAGGACGCAATAAAGGAAGTTGCACTTTCCCTTGCATGCAACATTGTGATCATGAGAACTTTGGCTTTGTCGTGTTTATATGCTTTTTTGTTCTTTCCTCGAACCACATCATGGCCCCACAATACTCGCACTCCCATATTGGATCACCAATATCCCAATAATCTCCTGACAGTGAAGCACATGTTAATTGTTGTTTGGAACACCAGATATGAAATATGTCTACAAAATGAAAATGATTACGCTCATTCTTACTTCATATTATTTTTTGTCAAATTTTAACTCTGAAAATTAAATACCATAACAAAGTTCATAACGCAGTACTATACTGTATAAATATTTGTATAATCAATTGCAACACAAAGCGTTGGTAGCTCATGTGATTGACCTCTTTAATATCCAACATACCTGCATAACTACTGCACTCTACATCATTGGCATCAGATTTTATTGGATTTAGATGGTCTGCCTCAAACGCAATTGTTGAATTACCCTCTTCAAGTAACCCACTACTATTTCCTGAATCGCTTCAAAAGTAGTAAACATAAATTTATCTATAGACTTAGTTGGTCATATATTGTATATATGAAGTATAAACTTATGTAGATAAAATACCTAGCTCAAATCTTCTGGTCACTTCATTCAAAACCCTTTTACTTTGTATGAGTTGCTTATTGCACCTAAGTGCAGAACTTCTTCGTTCTAACTCAAAGAGCTCTCTTCGTTGAATTGCAACAGCTTCATGATTATCTAAGATACAAAAAGCGTATTTATGGCATCGTAGACATTACTACCTTTTCTTTTAAATTCTTTTGCAATGTAGTAGAAAATGATTGGGCAATAATATGTACCGCAATTACGTCTTATAGCTAATATAAGCCTTCTTTTCTGCCTTGCTAACTTCGCATCATGCTGTTTAGCTTGATTTAAAAGATTAATATTAAATTTCAAGTCTTATTCAAGCTCATGTATATTACAATGTGGAAACAAAAATTTTGATATGATTATCACGGAAATGCTGTGCAATTTTAATTAGTATCGTAAAGACAAATTTCCTTACTATTTGGAGTATCATTATTGCACAACTTAGGAATTCTGTTTGTACTAATTGTAGACGTATATGGCAGTTGAACATCACGTGTAGTGGCTGTAAACACAAAAAAAGTCACTTTATAAGATAATCGATATAAAAATACTTCATAATCATATTTAAATCATTATATATATATAAACACACTATTGGTTCTCATACAAACTAACCTTTTTTTAGACGCTTCTTTGTAAGTAATACTCTTCGTTTATGGCGATTGTACATTGTAGTTGAGTGCTTATCTTCAGCAATGGTACGTTCTAAAAATAAATATATCAAATTTCAATATCAATAGGTGGATTAAATAAAATTTGTAAAAACTTATTGGTGCAGTTTGAAATAGACTGACCAATAGTATTGTGACTCAATGGTGTTACATCCGTGTGTAAATGATCAGGAGTTGTATAAGTGTAATTTCCAAGATTGAATGTATTAGTTCCAGCTATATAACCAGAAAATAATTAGTAAGTGTAGTCAAATGAATATTTTAGAAAATGTACATGTTCTAACAAACTAAAGTCTTACCATACATAGTTGGGTTGTAAATAAATCCGTAGTTATATTAGTAAGTCCATAACTATTAAGCGATCTAGTTGGTGTAGACGCTACCAATGAAATCATTCAATTAGTGCACATATATTGAAATCTTAATCAATACTAAAAGAAATTAGACAACGACCATTGATTACCATTTGAAAGACATGTGAGTGTAGATGATGAATAGCCAACATGACCTTCATTTTCTTTGTTACCGCCTCTCTTACAATAGCGTATTTCATGTTTACCTTTCAATATACACTTTCTTTTATGTCTTGCAATTTAGGAAGCTTTTTTTTTCTCATTTGATCACTGTATGAAATCATGTTTTTTGAGCAATGTTTATATAAGTTGTCAAATAAATAGTATAAATCATAATATAAACAAACATGAATGCTTTACCATGAAATACTTCCACTAATGGGCTTCTATCGTTGGATAGAATCGATGAATATTGTGATGGTTGTATAATTTGTTGCAATTGCAAATACTGTCCACCTAACATGACTACATAAATATATATCAATTAGCAAATGTTTCATATCATTTGATAATTTTATTCATTTTATGCTTTCATAAAATGTAAAAAAATTGTAAAAAGGTGTTTTACATCGGTCACTAATCGAAACTCCAGAGGAGTTGGAAAATGAAGATACGATGTGTGGCTCATTCTCTTTGTTACTCGTTTGTAACACATATATCTATCGGGTTTGTCTTCCAACAAACATTTTCTTTCTCGGCGTACAATTTCCGCAGCTTGTTTACCTAGTTAACTCACATAGATAGTAAACATCGTTCAGCAAGAGAATTAATTTTAAAAATATGTAAAACTTAATAGAAAAATTTATAGACATTATCTAAGGAGAGGTTGTATAATGAACTGACCGTTGGATATATCCATTAAAGGGCTTTTGCAACTAAGTGGTATGTTAGATATACTTCCACCTGGTAAGACATTAAACACCCGTGCATTATGCATCTGTTATTTGTAAACATATATCAGGTTGATAGATCGTATACAATGCTATACAAATGTTTGTATATGTATAATTACTAATTAGAAAAGATATTTTATAATCATAGTTAATTGTATTAATCACTTAAATAATCTTCTAAGCAACAACACATGGCAATAAAGTGTTTACAAAATAAAACAATACAACATTGCTATTACAAAAGAATTCAAAAAGTTGTGGTTTTGTCTATGTTGATCGGCCAATGGAACAACATTTTCTATCTCCTCATTACTACTCAGTACTCACCATTGATAAATGAGAAAGTCACCAACTCACCAACTCACCGTTGATTTCTTTCATCTTCTCACAATAAAATGACCTCCTCATTTCAAAAGTCTAATGACCTCCTCATTTCAAAAGTCTACTTCCTCATTTTCTATCTCCTCATTTTTGTCTCCTCTCTTTCTTCTCTCCAATAAAAGTTAATGAGGCAAATGATTCAATCACAAACAATTCACATAATCTCACAACAAAATGGCAAAAATTTGGGACATATGGCCGAACATATTCAAGATGCTTCATTGATTTGAAGAATTGGAATTGCTCATCATGGGTTATATCCAAGTTAAAATTGTGGGAAAATGAAATGCATGCAAGCTACTAACAAATTCATCCAACAAAAAAAGGAGAAAAGTTAGTAGTCATGTTTTCTAAAGTTCGATTGAATTAATGTGTCTCCAAATTGATGAATATTTTCGTTTTCTTACTTCGAGGATCAAAAGTATAAGTTTTGGGAATGGATTCACCATGCAATCGTGTATATGATAATGCAAGTAAGTTAACTTATTTTCAGAAATAATTGGTAATTAAAACTAAAATATGTAAATAAATCTGATTTTGTTTATTATGAGTCGTTTTGAAAATAATTGTTACTTTTTGAAAAGAATTATAGTATTTGATTGCATGTTGATACATCTTGATTAATTTCGTTTTTTTTTCGAAGATCAAAACTTTAATTTGGGGATGAAATGTAGTTGTTTGCATTTTCGTATCTATATATTCCAATTTATTCTTTTACTTGTTTTGAGGAGAAAAGTTATCAATTTTGGGGATACATGCTACATGCATTCGTGTATTATGACCCTAATGCAAGTAAGTTTATTGCTTTTCTAAAGTAATTGATAATTTAAAATAAAAGGCTATGATAAAATCTGATTGTATTAATTATGAGTCCTTTTTAAAACAACAGCTTATTTTAAAAAGAAGTATAGGATTTTATTGCATGTTCATATCATCCAATTTGTGTTTTTTTTAGGATCGAAATTTTAATTTTCTTTTAATTATTGCCGTCCACTTAAATAAATAATAAAAAATAGGGTAAATATTTAATTTGTTTGTCTGTCCTATACTTGCATGCATATACTTCACAAATCAAAGAATCTTACTTTTGTTTTAAAGTTATTGGTAATTGTTACATAATCTTCATAAAAATAAATTTGATTAAGTAAAATATGATTTTTTAAAAAGCATTGCATATTTCAAGTTGTCAAATTTACTAATATCATGATTATTTTAACTTTTTGCAAAAAGTAAGCAAGCTCAATATGTAAAATAATTTGAGAATTCAATTGTTTCTTTATTACTATTATTCGATTCGGCTTCCTTGCATAGTAGTTCTATAGTTCGATGTAAATGTTTTAGATAATACATACCTGTGTGTTGTTCACCTTTTCCTCGCGTATTAAATTTCCTCTTATTCCGTGCACCATCTTGATCATCCATCTTGTTGAGTTTCAATAAACAAAGTAATCTCTATAGTTTTGTTTATATGGTTAGTATTTATGTAATGAATGGCGAAACAGATGATTTACTTAATATGCACTATATATAATGTTTGCTAATAATATGTTTATGGCAATTGCCTTATATATTCCGATACTTTAAATTTCTGGTGTAATCAATTAGGTTATGGTGAATTAATTGATTCGTTTTTATATATGGTATAGGTTTGAGTGATTTAATCACTTAAAGTAGGAAATAATCTTTGTAATCAATTAGGTTATTGTTTGATATGTTGATTGAATGACTTGATTGATTTCTTTTCTCCTCAGTTGACTTCCTTCTATATTTTTTAGGCGTCAATTAAGGCAATAAATCAAAGCAAGAGGAGGCTGAAAATATGGCCACGTGGCATATTGAAAGAGAGGCTGGGAAATTAAGGGTGAAGGAGAGTAGAGGAAGGGTGATGGCTTGCCACGTAGGCTGAATTTTTCTTGCTTTAATATTATATATGATGTGTAGCTACTAGGAATTTAACACATGACCTTTCACTCAATGTGAGAGTTTAACCACCAATCCACTATAAAGATATAGACAAACTCTTTCGTCTCTAACACTTTTATTAAGGTAATGAACATTCTCTTACCCCAATTCCATTGAAGTTGTTATTTTTATCCCCAATTCCTTAGAAGTATTTATTTATAAACAACTTATCATACCATAACGTTCATTTTCAAGTTTCGCGCTCGACAGATTATTACGAGAAGCTAATAAAATCAATATGTAAATTATGAATAATAATATATTTGATAATTGTAACTGACCCGGGGCATCCCCCGAGCCTAAATACTACTTTCAAAAATATAAACATGAGAAACAAGAATAACATTTTGGGACACCCAAAATGGAATACAAACACTATAAATTGGGACGGAGGGAGTAGTACAATTCATATTATTTTGCAAAGTTAAACCTGTTTTTAGCTGATCATCCAAAATATCTTTATTATTTAGGAAAATTTGTCAAAAGTTACCTTATAAAAACTCATTTTTGCAAAAAACTACCTTATGGAAAAAGTTGTGAGAAACTACCTTTGACCGGATTTCGATTGACCACCTTTTTTCCGGCGTTGACCTTTTCTTTTCCCTTTGTATTTGACTCAATATTTACCGAAATGTTATAACCTTCAAGTTTCAGAGAAAGTAGTCCAATTCATATTATTTTGCATATATAAGTGAAATTTTTGGAAAAAAAAGAGAGGAAGTAGTTCAATTCGTATTATTTTACACATATAAGTGAAAGTTGAAATTAATTTAGCCAAAATTCCATAATATCTTTATTAATTTAAGTGGATAGTTTTGCGTGCATTTTGACTTTGTTCTACTTTAACCGCATATTGACTCGTGTAGAACTAGACCTGGTAGTGGTATGGGGATGACCCGACCCGGACCCGTTGCAAACGTGGCCCGGTCACGGGCAGTTTGCAAAAAATTTGGCGGCCTGTTTTTGGCACGAGCCCGCAGCCTGCCCGTCCAATGACCGCCTTAAATACGAGTGGCCCGCACGAGTGCCGCGGTTCATTTTTTATAAAAGTTGTCCTGGCATGGCACGTACTTAACAGGACGGGGTGCCCGTCCCTGCCCGGCCCGTGCACAAATTGTCAGTAGAACTGTAGAAGGTCTCCGCTCGGGGGGTTTATGGTCTGGTCGCATAAGGGTTTTTTTTTTTTTTTTTTTTTTGGCAACAAGAACTCAAAGGAACAAACACCTACACCCCACTCCTGGCTTTTGTAGCTAGTATATGGGCATGCTGGACTTCTGCTCTAGCTACTTTATTTATACTACAATACTCAAAAGCAGAAACTAAAACCTGAATATCCTTTACAATACTATCTATCTGAAACATACTCCTTTCGCCGTTTACTACCCTGCACCACCAGGTGCCTTGAGTCCGTCAAGCACATTCAATGACATGACCTGTTGTCGTTGTGCCTCCTGGATGCCTCTGAGGAGCGCGTAGGCCTCTGCTTGTAGCGAAGACGCCGCCATGATTGAATGTCCTCCTTCAAAAATCACAAGCCCGTGTCTCATTGCTTTCCACCCTATCCCAGCAAGCGGCAACCCACTCCGCGTGATCTTCCATGCGCCATCAACCTGAAGATCGATACACACCTGGTGTTGCATTCTTTTAGGGCCAGACTCCTGGGATTTGTCATCAAAGCGCAGGACATGCCCAACCTGACTCAGAAGGGATTCCGCCACACGCCACGAACCCAACACAAGTGGGATCCCTTCCACCTTAACCCAAAGCGCCATCTCAGAAAAATTAAAAGATCGCAAAGAATCCGACAACTTCCAAGGTTTAACAATAAGCATAGCGCGTCGAAAATTTAATACACCATACAACCCTACTAGATCCGCTCGATCATCCAAAGTATTACAAAAGAACAAATACAACTTACCCTCCTTTAAAACTTGAATCTTGCTTTGTGTAACCCACGAATCCACCCACGTTTGGATAGCTTCTTGCGAAAATTCTCGATCATCAATAAATCTACCCACAACTAGTAGATCAAGACTACCCTCAGTTGGTATAAAAGCCTCCGCGGGGGGCTTGTAGAAAGGCCCTTGCTTTCGATGAAAGATAACAAACTGTGCTGTAGATTGAGTGTTATTGGACTCCATACTTGACCCAGGATAAGGACTAAGAAACTAAGCTAAACAAAACAAACAAGAAAGACAGAGAGGGGACTGAGCATTAAGTAGTGAATCCTGAAAATTGATACAACATAGTATTAAATGGGATGACTACTTTAATAGTTTACTACTCAAGAATGCACTTTTGTTGTGCTTTCGTTGTGCTTAAATGTTTAGAGAAAGTAAGTAAAGGGAAGGTGAGTGTTAGGAGTGGAAAGCTTGTAGAGAGAAAACTAGAAAGAGAAACCTAGAGAGAGAACCTCTCGTTTTTTTTTTACCTTTTTGCATAAGGGTTTTTAACAATTGCTTTCTTTCAACTTTCAAGTGAATTCCAATTCTCAACTTAGTTTCAACAAGCCTCAGTACTGTTTACAGTAAAAAAAATGGAGGAGCGATTGAAGTGGGTTGTGTTCATAGGCGCTGGTGCTTTTATAGGCTCTCTCTCTACTCTCACTCTTCTCAAGCTTCTTAACAGGTTTTCTTTCACTCTTCTACATTTTTTCTTATTCTAATTCATGTTAATCTTACTGGAGTGATTATAACTGCTTCTTGTAAATCCATTAAAAAAAATACTGGTTCTTGTGAATTATATTGTCGCTGGAGTAATATGTAGTGGTCAACCGTCAATGTTATAAACCATTTTTAACCAATATGTACTAATATGTATGATAATTTGATACATGATTTTATGACAATTGAACATATATATATATATATATATATTCTCATTTTTGGTTGCCAAACTTGAGCATCTCTATGAAATCTTTGGTTTTCGTCTTCGGAAATCACCTAGTGATATGTAGTGACAACTTTTCGAATGCGCAAATGATGTTTAAGCATCGTACTGAGTATGATTTAAGCAGTAATTTTGAGTTCTGACTTTAGTAGGAATTGGGAATACCCATAACATTCTTAGGGGTCTTGTCAACTTTTGCACCTGAATCCTGTTGGTTGTTCAATTGTTCACCCTGAAAAACAGTCTTGTCTGTGGTTGAATATTGTTTTTCGTACTTCTCTCGAGAATTAAGAATGTTGAGATTCATTGTTAAACTGTAGGATACCGAGAAGGGCATTGATATTACTTTAATAAAATGCTTTTGTGGTTTTATTTATGAAAGGAAATTTATGAATTAGTTGAGAAGTCACACCAGAGTTTAGAGGACCAGTTAGTTGTACATATAGCTAATAATGCTAAACTTCGTGCCGGTCATGCTGGAAATCAGTCTAAAGAACACCCATTAAGAGTTTGAGAAGCAATAATTGAAATGTAGGCTGATTAGAAGAATTGATACCAAAGAGTTACTTGAGCAGCCCTTGTCTTGGAAAGTTTTATCATACCAAATCATGTACAAATCCTGATAACTAGCCATAAGAAGCAGCCATTGAAGGATCTTTGCGCCTTGTCTTTCTCAAAAATACCAGTGCAATGAAATTTGGAAATGCTTCATATCGTAGCTGCACACCAGCTCACTATTTGCTATTACTCTCAAAGGTTTTACCCAGAAACAATAGCTATTATTTGCACTACTGATAATAACTTACAATATTACATATCCCATCTCTACTTGAAATACACAATAGGAAAGATAGATTTACTAGCTTTGTTTCTGCAGATTTTATATGCTATTAACTTTATATGCAAACTGTTGTTGAAGCAAAATGTTTCCACCCTCCGTGGACAGTCAGTCAGTCACACTCCAAATAAAGTTTTGACATCGGATAAGAATCTGAATGTGAAGTAGTTTTTCTTTAATAAGTGCTCATAAATAAGGATACTTGAAAAATCATCTGATGGATCAAGGAAACCTTTGATGAAGGAAATTAAGGTGCATAAAGTCTTGTGTCCCTAACTTTTATGAGAACACATAATGCTATCATGTAAGTTCCTCTCTGTAACTGAAATAGGACAGGGGAAATTAATCTGAGACTGCATGGACACTGGCCAAGAAGTTCCAAGCTGCTCTATCATATGTCTAAAGATCAAAGTAGAACACAACATCCATATTTACGCGCTATCTTGTGTTTTCTCCTTCCTTTCTATTGAGGCTAAGTCATAAGTACATCCACCCTTATATAACTCTTATCTTCCAAGGAGGAACACCGAAGAGCCTCTCTGAAATCACCATAATGACTTAATGAGAATGTTATAAACTCCTATAAACACATTGATAAGAGAGACTCCAAGATTAGAGTACGTTGTTGATAAATGCCCAAAAAATTGACGCTAAACAGATATCAAACATCAGCTCTAACAAAAGCTTTACTAGTCCCTCCGTCCCTAAATAGACTTCCCATTTCTAATTTTGGCACTATTCCTAAGTAAGGAAAATCCCCAAATTTTTTTCCAATATATAAGAAAAAAACATAGTAATGTGGGGTCTTGTTTGATTCGTCTCATTATATACATTACGAAAATGAAACTTCTATAGTTTTTACTATTATGTAATTAAAGATATTAATGATACAAAATGTGCATTGGCAAACGTGAAAAGGAGAAATGGGAAGTCTATTTAGGGACGGAGGGAGTATATGGTTACTAATTCCTATATGTGTCGGCTTTATGAAAATTCCAATCATCTTCAGTGAATAACAGCCCTGGAAATTACCACTTATTTTCACAGATCTCTACTCCACTGATTTCTTAATTAACATCCTTCATAATTTTGTTCAAAGACACCAGACCTTTTATTTATTATTAAAATTTTGTTAGCAGATAAGAGACTTTTCATTTATTGCATTTGGTGTGTGAAACTGATTACTAATTTTTCAGTGGTCTTCCAAAGTGACAATTAATATTGCATTGGTATATTGAAGAAATCAGAGATGGACTAATAATTTGGATAAGTGAATAGCTAATAAAGAATGAACAGAGTATATTGTATATAGAACTCGGTACTTGTTGGATAAATGTCCACATGTAGTATGTTGGTCAAATTCCGAAGTTGTTGAACTTCTTATGTCTGATTCAAATGTATCTGACTTTGCTTCCCCCTTTTTTTCTTCTTCTTTTTAGTTGTACTCTCTCTTTTGCAGTTGGTGACTTTCCGAGAATGAAATGGATGAAATTTAAGGTTATTCAGTGGTAAACTTAATTTTTTGCAGAAGTGTACAAACTAAAGGCTGCACTCCACAGACAGAAAGATTTGATGGTAAGTGTGTTATATTTTCCAGCTAGCTCAAGGTTTAGCGTTAATTGCCCCACTTGCAAGTTGCAACACCTGTGCTTTGCATCTTTCACCGTGCCGCTCCCAGATGTATTGTGTATGGCTACGTATTTTGTATCTAAAGGAAGTTCTATGGATAGATGATCAGTTGTATGGCTACGTAACACATACCTTGGGAGAAAGGGTTTTATTTATATTCGTAGTTTGTTGAAATTGTTGAGTTTATTGAATAACAAAATACTTCGTAGTCTATTGGAATCATTGAATCTTTGTAGCTTAAATGAGGGAAATAGTTGGCATCTTATATACTTGAAATTACTTGGAAGTGTTTGGAAAAAGGATTCACAAGAAAAGGCCTATATGGCATTTATGAAGAAGTATGATTGGAAAAAGAATACAAATATGCTGCCCGCCTAACTAAGTCCGTGAAATTGCAGTATATCATGAAGTATGTCCCGCCAAAGCCTATAGCATAGCCCTAGCCCCATTCCGCACACCACCATTGCCAGTGATATCTCTACTACACCACCATTACCACCTTTGTCATACCATACCTGTCTCTATTGCATTCCTTTAATTTCTCCATCTATAATTCGCTCTCTCATCTCACAACTTAGCATGTTGCCTGCTGATTGCCAACCTGAAGTAGTGAGCTTTTTTGTTGACAAAAAAAACTTTGCATTGTGTTTTCTTGGAGAGGGTATTTGGCTTCCATAAGGAGTTACTTTACTTGCTTATAATTTTTCATTCAGATCTACGTTCAAAGTCCTATATTCTACATATAATATAGTTTTCTCCTTCACATCCAAAATATAAGTTATTTTGGCTAATTCTTTAAATCCAAACTACAAGTCATTTAACAATACCAAATACCAAATTCCGATGCAAAATTCAATGCCGAAATATAATATCAATATAGCATCGGTAGGTTATGTTATATTATGAAAATGTGTTACTTTATAATACCAATGCAATCTTAATATTTTAACTAGTTTCCTAACATGTGAATGAAATTGTCGAAATGACCTACAATTTGGAATTGAGGGAGTAAAAGATACTGTTGTGCTAGTGATAATTTGGTCATTCGGGCTTGCTATTCTTTGATGGTAGTTACCATTCTAAACGTGATCTGTAATATCCTATCTTGACCTATGATCTTCATTCTTCCGAAGCATAACACGTTGTCTCAGTAACTAGTATAGTCATGCTATTATGTCCAGCTGTTTGCTTAATATGTAATGGGTCTGGGTAACTGAAGGTTTATTGCTCTAAACAGACAAACAATTGATCCTAGAGACAGACGTGCATATGCAGGAAAGTCAAGGAGCTCCAGATCTTTCACAAGATGAGATAGTCTCGGAGCAACTGACTAGGTACTTTGACTTCTCCAAAACAATGGTTGCTAAGTTTGATTTCTTGCTCTAATCTTCAACTGCATGGAACTGCTCCAGTTTCTCTTTCTGTGTTCAGACTTCTTTTGGTGATTCAGTGTCTTATGACTTAGTGATCTGTTATGAGCTATAATACAAAACTTCTTCATAGTCATTTATGAATTTATCTATCGTAGGTGACATTATCCCTTTCTTTGATTGATGGATTAACATGGGCGTTATGGCTGGAGATGATATTTTCTTTGGTTAAATTTCATGACAACACTAGCCCTGAGATTTGAATGAAAGCCTTTAATTGACCACATAGGAGGCCCCCCTCTTATTTTGCAACGAGAATTTTCTCTCATTTACAGGCATTTATTGCGGCTTGGAAATTCAGAAGACGGGTATTGGGCAAATTGAATACCACCTGAATAGTTCTGTTTTAATTGTGTGCGAGTGTGATTGTGTATAAGAGAGAGCGAAAGACTTCTTAAAAATCTTGCTGTTGTATATTCACTAGACATTGTATGCAATGGCTGAGACCCTGAACTTGCTTCATGTCTTCCTATTAACAATGTTTTCAATCAATTTCTGCATGGATACATAGTCCTTACTGAGGCAAGCTTTCATAATTCTTTGGCGGATAATAAGCTTGTCAACTTAATTCTCACTTTTATGCAATGGGAGCCTATGGTTTGTGTGCACATTAATTCATCTGCACTCTTTTTTCCACATCATTCAGGAACATTCAGTTCTTTGGTCTAGATAGCCAGCAGAAAGTAACTGGATCTTTCGTAGTGGTGATTGGTCTTGGAGGCGTTGGGAGTCATGCTGCAGCTTTGCTTTTGAGATCTGGAGTTGGGAGGCTACTGCTCGTGGATTTTGACCAGGTTTAACAATATATGCAGCTTTATCTACCTTCTAGTTTCCCGTGTTCAGTGTAATTAGAGTGTAAACCTCCAATCTAGGATCAATTTCACCATCACTTGGTTCTTTACTTTTAGAAGCTTAAGTCATGAAGTTGTAACATATATATCATAGTGTAGGGACAAAATCTTATTATTGTTAACTCAGATAGATATAGGTCTAATTTCATAGTCACAATAATCCTGATCAAGATACGAATAGTATATGCCCATCTACTTGCAGCTTCACTTTTTCCGGCTCGGCGCTGTTTCTCAAAAATTTCTAGCAAGCCTTTTGTCATTTCTCTTGTGTGTGCGTCTGTTAGCATAATATGTCAGAATGAAATGGGCAGTACCTGATATTTTGGTCCCTAGATATGCTGCAAAGTGAACTTCGTGGTGAACCGTCCAATACCCCAATGCAGAAATTAGTGCAAAGAGTATATGGAAGAGAGAGGGGGGGGAGGGAGGGAGGGAGGGAGAGGGAGCGAGAAGGAGACGGAGAGGTATAGGAGAGGGAGAGAAGGGGGGGAGGCAGAAAGGGAAAGGGAGGGGGAGGGAGATAGAGAGTATGGAGGGAAGAGAGGAAGTTGGGGAGTGTTGGCGTTTTGAAATATGGCTTATGTTTGGTACGGCTCAAGGCAGAGTAAGGCGACAAGGTCCTAGAACCTGGGCACAAAGAGCGGGTGTGAGGCACAATATTTAGAATTATAATTCTGTGTATAATCAACATGAAGTTAATGCAACCACTACACCTTTTGCTCGCCTCATCGAAAATGCCTTGCAGGTCTTTCTAAGCGCTTAGGCAGTGACGCCTTGGGCACCACACACGTCTTTTGAAACACTGATATGCCCTTAAAAGGGTATATATAGACTCTCGTAGTGAGTCAAGTAGATGAGTTTGGCTGTTTGGGCTTATATACCCTTTGGTAGATCAGGCCCATGACTAGTATGCTGATGGTAATACACCAAACACATGTGTGTCCATAGTCAAAAATTGTCTTTTTGAAGATATTATCCATACTTTGTAGCTGTTTGTACCTTGGTATTCTTTGTTTATATCTTACCGCTTTCTATGGATCTGTCTTGACTCTCCTTTGTGTGTCTGTTTGTCTGTATGTGGCTTTGACGCTGTGTACAAAAGAAAATCTGATAAACTTAAAAGAAAAGTTGAAAAAAGGGGTTGTCATAATTTTATCATCAATATCACGAAATACGAATCAATAGGATATATGTTTTTCTTAGTTTTGCAGACTCGTTTGGTCTTAAATGTTTGGCCTTTGGTTTTTAGTTTTTCTCGTCAAAATTTCTTTTGTGGATAGTTTAATTTTCATCTGATCTTTCAGATTTTACTTCTTCTACTATTGGCCAATTTTTAATAGATCTTAGTTACAGGAATCTTGTTATGTGGTGGTACATACTGTGTTTGTTATATGTGCTGGTTTTGTTGTCTTTTTCAGCCCTAGGCTGGACCTGGATGGAAATATTCTCAGTGGCAGTGCCACTATTTCTGGCTTGCTTCCTTTTAATATGATATTACGTGGATATAGATATTTTTTTGATTTAAAGATTTGTATCATCAATATTTAAGTGTGAAATATAAAGAGTTCCTTTCTTGGGTTAACTAAATCTTTCAGTCGCATGAGATTATATCATTCAATATTTGTTATCATCATATATATAATTATTATATCAATCTTTTAAGGGGACAGAAAGAAAAATAAAAGCTTTTACTATCTGGGGAAAAAGATATCATTTTCTGAAAAAACGCAGGAAGATAGAAAAGTCAAGTGGAAAAGCTCCCTTGTCGTGAAACTTTAAGCTCTTTTATGCTATTGTATAGTTGGACACTTGGGAGTGTATTGTTGCACTCACTATGGCGGACGGCCCTTGTCGTTTCTTGTTTCTATGCATAGATTATTCTTTGTCATCATATGTGCATAGGAATTTCTTTTTCTAGCTACACTTTAAATGTGTAAGGCCTCCTTGCTAGTTCCATTAATATGCTTGCTATAATTTATTCCAAAAAAATCAAAAAGAAGAAAATGCCGCTATTTAGAAACGTGTTGTTTCTTTTGGGGTCAAAAAGTCTAAAATACAGAGATTGGAATTCATTTTTGCATATATGGCATAAATGTCTTTTTCTACTAAAAATTATTGCATGGTTTTGCAAGGTTTCACTTTCATCACTCAACAGACATGCTGTTGCAACGCGGGAAGATGTTGGTATGTCGAAAGCTCTATGCCTTAAAAAGCACTTCTTGAGAATTTTTCCTGAGTGCCAGGTTGATGCACAAGTGCTATTGTACGACTCATCGACAGAAGAAAAGATTTTGTCGGGCAACCCAGATTTTGTATTGGATTGCATTGACAATATTGATACGAAGGTAATTTTTCAGTTGCCACATTACCAACAAAAATGAGTAGAACACTGTCGTTTCATGTTAGACAGCTATGTTGTCATATATTGCTCTGTACAAGTAGACTAGTAAGACAATGTAAGACAGAAGAAAGAGTATATAATTGAAGAGGACGAGCTGCCCTCAATCAGCAGCAATTATGATAAACTCCAATTCTTCAGAATCTGCAAAACCGAGAAGCAATCAAATGTCTATACACACTATCTCTCAAGCAATCAAGATATGCCCTTGAGGAAGCTATAAAAATTAATTTATCACAAAGCAGGTTGCATTGGTAATGTGTTTCCCAAAATGATACATCGTTCCAGTTGCCATAAAATTTACACACCACATATTTTTCTCCTTGGTTGCTCCGATCCCCACTAAGCACATCTGGATATAGAGCACCTAAAGATAAAAGGGTCATATAACAACAAAAAGAGACATGCAAGCAAATTTTACTAATAGCATGGTAGATCATATAAACCTCCAGGAGGTAGCTGATCTTGGCTTTAATTTCTGGAGCATGTTATCTTTATTGATCTTCCCAAAGCTAGTGGCTGTGCAAAAGCTATTATTATAACGGTGTTTGGTAGGGAGTAGTATTTGATGGTAATGGTAATTAATTGTATGTAATTTTGTAAGGAGAGTCCCATGCCAATTCCATGGTAATGCTCGTTTACCCTAAATATCTCATATTTTTCATAGAATTCCATTATCATGCATAGCCACTTAAAGGTGGTATAAACTATCAAGTATAATGGAAATTTTGAAGGAAAACACATGTTTGGGGATGGAGTTCCATTACCATGTACATTGGCACAAGACTTTGTTTACAAAAAAAACGTATAGATTCATTACACTACCACCATCTTTTTTATTGCTTACCAAACAGGGTGTAAGTGGAACCTTAGCCTTCCAAATGAAACTGCCAACAAGGAAGCCCGGGTGGGTATCTTGATGCGAGGTTAAGCATACATAGTCTAACTTAATTCACATTTTGTAATTTTCTTTTACGGTTAAGTTTAAGAACTTGGTTAGATTATAATTGTACTATTTGTTATTTTAGCTAGTTGATTCACGTTACAGTGAGCCTGACATTTTTGGCAATTTCAGTGGTGAACGTATGGCATGGAAACTTGGACTCTATGTATTGTTTAATAGATGTCTTTTTCCATTGTAATATATGACAATGCAGGGGAATCGTTGTGTTACTGACTGATTTTTTCTTCTGCTTATGTTTTGCATGTTTTTGGCTGTCAGCAAGTTGTTATTCATGAATGAATTTAATATGAGCTTTTATCCAATACAATTGTTTTACAGCGTCAAATATCAAAATCCAAGTTTCGTGTTTTATGTGGTTGCATTTTGCACCCGTCTTATTGTTTGACATATCAATGTTGTAGGTAGCATTGCTTGCTGCATGTGTACGTAGAGGATTGAAAGTTCTATCTGCAACAGGAGCAGGAGCTAGAGCTGATCCAACTCGAATCCGTGTGGCTGATTTGAGAGAATCAATAAATGACCCCCTTTCCCGAGCAGTAATGCTTTATCTTCATCTTTTCATTCTGTACTTTGTTGTTTTAATGAAATACTGTGCCTGTATGTTTATGTACGGTGAATTACTAGAGTAAATTGGAGAAAATTACATATCTTCCCTGGTTCATTTTTGGCATAGATTGCATAGTTGGTCCAATGTAACATTCGTGCCATCTTTTTAGATAAAAACAATATAAGTTTATACAGCAGTACAGTAACCGGAGTTTTCCGTAGCTGTGTTTTGTTTTTTATTTTCTTGCTTGGAATTCTCTTGTTAATACATTTCAATGGGAAATCTAAATGATACTCTGGCCAGATCTCTGGCATATACGGTGCTATGGCTGTCTCCATAGTCCATAACTGTACATGCTCTCTATAATTTGCATCTAAATTGCATACCATCAAATTTTATCCATCAGGTCCGGCACCGGTTGAAGAGAGACCATGGCATAGAAGGTGGAATCCCTGTGGTTTTCTCCTTGGAAAAACCCAAAGTGAAGCTGCTTCCATTTAAGGGTCTGAGTGGAGAAGAGGAAAATCCTTCTGATTACCAAGTGAGAATTATTAGCTCCAGTTCTTTAGTTATGATGTACATTCTGACCTGCAAATTGTTTTGAAGTGCACCTGCACATTGTTTCGATCTCCAAGTCATGAATCAAGCCTTAGTTAGTTCAGCAACAAGGATCACTTCCATCCAATTGCATATGAATTTCAACCTAGAAATTATTGATTATGGTTTTCCCTCTTAAACATTTGAGAGACAGGCAAAAGAAAGAGAAAGGGAAAGGGAGTGGAAAAGCACCTGTATTTGAGGGTGTGACAAGAGACATGGAGAACTTAAGTTGGAAGAATTATCATGAGCACGGGATAGCACATAGGTTTTCCATAAATGGTTTCAAGGGGAAAAACAGAAAGGAAAACAACTATCAACAGTGTGCTCGAATTTAAACGTGCTGATGGTCATCTATGCTTGATTTTCTCCAAGGGTTGCTTTAACTTTCTATGGGATTTAATGTGGTAATTGAGAGTTGGTCGGATCATTGCCTAGTCATGAAGATAATATCTAAATTTTAAAATAAGCTTTCAGTAGAACTTGTTATTTTTAAATGAGTCTACACTTGGGCTATCCATCAATAAGGTGCAGGTGATTTACTTATATTGACAATAGGACGCACTTTGTAGGAAATCCTAGGGGAACACTAATTTTTTTCCAAGTTAATCTTGGGCCTGGCTAATATCTAGTGTCTTACCTTGAGTGATTATTGTAGTTTTTTTTATACATATTGGTAGTTAATGTTATTATTGCTAATGTTCAGACCTTCAACTCTTTCCATCAGGTTGTACCAGGGTTTAGGGTCCGGATTATACCTGTTCTAGGATCTGTGCCTGCAATTTTTGGGCAGATTATGGCTTCATATGTTGTCACCAAGCTAGCGGGACTGCAAGTTGAAACTGAGCCAATAGTTAATTTTGATATGGATCACTATCAAGTTCTCCATCAACGACTGATTGAGCATGAAGAACTAGTTTATGGCACTGCTAGCGAAGTACAGGTATGATGATTTTCTTAGGAAACTCTCGTTGTTAATGTCCTCTGCCTCCTCTCTTCCACTCCTAAAATGAGAATAGAAACAAGGACTATCGTTGAGTAAAGATTTTAGTTTCAGTAAGAAAAGAGGTGGCATAGTGCAGAGATACTCGCAAGTTTTACTGTGTTAGTGTATTGGTGTCCCAAAATTTTAGGAATTTGCCAAAAAAGTAGCTAGGTGATTAGTCGAAGTTGAGTTTTGTTACGAAAGGATGCATGTTGCAGTATTTTTTTTCATGTGCTAAGCTGGTGGAATTTCCTAATTTATATTTCCTCCGTCCCCTTTTGTTTGCCCCATTTTCCTTTTATGGGATGTCCCTAAAAGATAGCCCCATACTAAAAAGGACCATGGGGGGCCACTAGTTTACTCTCACATTTACTCTATTTGGTCCCACCATATTTTTTCCTTCAGCAACTTCACCCAACCAAGAATTATAAAATTAATCAAAACTCAATGGGGCAAACAAATTGAAACGAAGGGAGTAGTAGGATTGGTAAAGCTATGTGTGCCTTGCAGTAGAGGTGATTTTGTTGAAACTTTAGCTGTCTTTGTCTTGGCCACAATTTACAGGAGAACTTTGAAGAGAGATTGTGAGTTAAGGTTATGTTGCTAATACAAATGACCCTTAATCAATCACAATTCACTTTGGAATTGACCAATTGAGATAGTAATCATCACCATTTCGCCTTTGAATGACAAAATGGTGATTACTTAATGGTCCAAGTAGGTTACGTTTTGTTTGAAGGTGCTAATTTTCATGAAAAAAGTGTCATAAGTAATCTACACAAAGATTCTTCTGTGAAGTAGTGACTTAGGGAAAGGTGCTGTATAACTAGTAGCTGGTAATAAGATATCCTGTATGTTTTACGAATTTAGCCTTAAATTTTTATCTTCTTGGGTTGAGTTTTAGTAATGTGGTTCCGACCCAAAGGAGGGGAAGTGTAGATACCTCAACTTGGTGGGTTGAGCTTTGATTCCTCAACCTTGGGGATATGAAGTAGGAAGCACACAAGTGCTCCCTCACCCGTCACTCATCTTAGCCTTTAGTGTGTGTTCTTTCTCTAATAATATTCTTTATTGGCTGTCTTGTTTCTTCTTATTAAGGTAGATGTTGAAGAAGTGAGATATGTTGTAAAAGAGCTGTGGCATGGACGAAGTGCTAAAGATGATTCTGTTAGAGATGTGGGACGTGCAATGTGGCGGTCGGTTAACGAGTTGATGCTCGTAAGGTACTTGTCTCGCTTATGTCATCGAGTTGATGCTCTAGCAAACTAAAGACGTTACATAATAATTCGTACCTGTTACAGTTTTTGTTGTCTCCTGTTGAGTTGTTTCTTACCTATTCATTATGCGCTATGCCATTATATGCTTCATATGCTGGCAGGCTATGAAAGTGATTGATGAAATACTATATATGTTCTTCAAGAAGGCAGAAACGACTTTTTTCTTTCATTTCTTTAGTCAGTTTTTAATAGAGAGAAGGCTAAAAGAGTAGGTAACAGCTGGAATAGATTGTTAAAGTAAAAGAAAAGTTTGTTGCAGAAAAATAAGAAATCTCAAAGAGGGAAGGTCTTGTTCGACAAACTTGACAGTTGGTTGTGCTGTAGTGTTGGCAATTTTGCCAATGGCTAGTGGTTGAATGTTATTTAGCTATTAATGTTCTATTTAGTCTATTGCAGTCAAAATTTTGGTAAAATTAGTTGTTGGGAGTTTGGGACAGCTATTATATGTAAAATAACATGAATGAACATGAACAACCTGTCAAATTATAGGACTGGACCATAAGACGAAGTGTTTATTTTGGGGTATGAATTATGTCATGCTATTTGCTACCTCTAACCGCCCAAGAGCTTGTTATAGTAGCTTCCCACAAACACTACCCCTAAACTGCTAACATCTAGCCAAAATTCTACCTAGGCAAGCGCTTATAAAGTTTTAGTTGCTACCCTCTATTATAAAAGCTTTTTTTCTATACTCCCTGAGTAGACAGTAAGCTAGCACTCAAATCTATGGGTGATAAAAGCCTTGCAGACTACTGAAGCTTGGCTCGAAATTTTCATGAGGCAAATGGAGCTAAGTCGAGTAATGAGACTTGTAAACAGGCTCATTTTATTTTTTACTATGTTAATTTTACGTATTCTTAATTCTAACCTGTAACTAATATTAATGTTTTTGCATAATGCTTATTTGTATATGAATATTTAAGCAAATTATAGCAATAGGAATGTTATAACCTAAAAGAGTTTTCGCTTGGGTGCAAATTTTAAACTCACGTCAAGTTTAGAGCTAAGTTGAAGAAAATTTTGAGCTTGAAAAAGCTTGGGACGCACCTCGAGCTTGGATGAAAGTGTTATGAGCCAAGTAACCCCCAAACTTGAGGCCTGAGTTGGGTTTAGTTCATTATCAACCCTAAAAAATCTCTAAACATTTGACAGTGAAATTCACCCCAACCTAACAATGAACTAGTCGCCCCATATATTCGTAAAGGTTGCCTTTATCAAAAGTAGTCCTGTAAATAATTAATAGAGGATTCTTCTTATTTAAGCTGCATAAATTTCGCCCCAAGATACGTCTTAACATACACACTGGATGTACTCTAGAACATCTCTCCTATCGAAATATGCATCCCAGACTTTTTGATTTATATTTGCATTCCCTTTGTTTCATAAATCATAATATATGGCACCCGCTTCTTCTGAGGTCGAACTCTTACTGTTAATTTCTCTCAATATACAATGATAAACATTATAATAACTATTAGATAGATTATTTAAGAATGCTTTCACAAAATATTTTTAAACAATTATTAGCAATATACTTTCAAGCAAAATAACAGTCAAAGTTTCACCTCAAAACGTGAGTCCTCTATATCATGATACAGAGCGAGTGATTGATGAATCAATGTTTTCGTTAAGCTTCCTATGCACCTAATATTTTATTCTATGAATACTTGGATAGGAACATCTTTGTCAGGACTTGATCAAAATTTAATTGTACTACTTCTACGGAAAATGTCTATGTAACTTATAAAATGATATGTGAGGCTACATGGGGACTTCCATGGATGGCAGGATGATGCATGAGTTTTTACGTTAATATATGTGAAATGGTAGCTCATTGGCTAAAATAAATGTTTGCACTAAAATGGGAAAGATGAATCTTCAGAAACATGGATCATTGCAACTTTGCAAGTGATATGTTAAACATGAATACAAGAGATGTTCTTCGACTGTTTCGTTGTTATTAGTGCTGATTTTCATCAACTATGCATGACACGTCCTTGTCATTGTCAATATAGGTGGAATTGCACAGAGCCTGCATCTGTTTCTAACTTGATTCTTCTGAAGTTTGATGAGGTATGCTCTAGACAAGCATCATTTTTTCTAGTTATTTTACAGCATGGTTCAGCAAAAAAGTCCAACTTACTCAAATTATATTATGGCACACAATTTTATATATAATTTTTAAGATGAGATTGTTCATCTGAATATATGCTATGACTGCAGCACACTTCAGTGTACTTTCTCTTTGTTGTTGTAGAGAGTTTTGCTCTGTGCCAATTTTCTTGAATGCCCCTGAACAATGTTGTTCCCAGTTTTGTAAATCATCGGCAAATTCAACATCTCAGATAAAGGGAAAGCCAGCCTTGGATGGTTATTCCAAATCCCAACATAATCTAGATGTCATATTAGAAGCAAATGGAGCAATACCATTTCTTATCTGTTATACTTCGTATTATGGAACACCAAGAATTGAAACTTTTTGCACTGTGAGGCCAGCCTTGGATGGTTATTCCAAATCCCAACATAATCTAGATGTCATATTAGAAGCAAATGGAGCAATACCATTTCTTATCTGTTATACTTCGTATTATGGAACACCAAGAATTGAAACTTTTTGCACTGTGAGGTTGCTGCATATTCGTGGTATAGGTTGTTCAAACTAGAAACTCTTATCAGAAATGAACTCGATATGTTTTAATTCAATGAAAACTTACTGTTAGGCTGTTCTTTTAGACTGAATTAATGGAAGTTCAATTCAGTTCAGACAAATTCACTTAAGTTCAGTTCAGCTAGTTTCCTCTCACAATTCAGTCTAGTCCAGTCCAAAAGAACAGGGCCTTGCTGCTCCTGCTGAAGCTGACTCTGGAATTCTCATCCCTGTTTCATCATCATAGTCATCCAATTTCCAAATTAACCTTCCATCTCCCCCTTCCCCCCCCCCTCCCAAAAGTTAAACCTTGTTCCCTGATTTAAAAGCTTGTTATTACAGTTTGTCTATTTTGCAGGTGGATGAACATGAATCAACGACACTTGATGATATTAAAGAAAAGGAACCAGAGTTTTTCCAACGAGTGTCTAATGTTCTTAAGCGAGCTATTTTGGACTTCAGCTTGTAACCACAAGTTGTCTTCCCGAATTCCCTCACTCTGTTTTGCAATACGAAGAGTCCAGCTTCACTAAGCAATATATGTGCAAAATTCGGGACATTCATCTGTCGGCTATTTGCAGGCTCATACCTAGTCCTAAAGTCTTTTTACGGAAATGGGCAAAGTTATGGAAATCTAGAGGTAGTTAATGCTAAAGGGCTGTTCACCCCTCAACTGAAAGGCGTAAGAGACCACTATCTATGCAGAAACTGTCCCTTCAATGTGATGGCTTTTCGTTTTAACTTATAAGGTGCTTGCTAGCCGGAATTTTAAAGAGAGAACGACCGGAAGCTGTATACAACATTGAGATCTTATTATTTTGGCTATTGCCCTTCTCTTCTCTTGTAAGATGTTTTCAGATTATTAGATGTTTATCATGAATTAATTTGTTGAGTGCTCGTAAAAGCTTAGAAAGCTAAGATAGATCATCCTGTGAAAACTTTTCGGAAAAACACTCAAGCTTCGGCTGCTGTTCCTGGTACATTCCATCATTTTCTTGGGTCCTTTTGCTTCTCTTTTTTGGTTAACAGGGACATCCACCTCTTCGGAAATAACTAGTGTCGAACAAAGCGATACCTTTGGCTATTGCATGACGTACGTTTCTATACTCTATAAAAAAAGCTTTAAGTGGTATTTGGTCGATGTTTTACTAGTTTTTGTCCCAAGATAAGTTTGTCATATATTATAATACTAGTATTGGGACCCGGGCAAATGCCCGGGCTTTTCCGTGAAGAAGAGGTTGAGTTTTTAAATATTTATACTCCTATTTTTTGCCGTTCTTTTTGTCTGACATAGAACAGCTAAAAGTTATAATATGATTTTGTCATTATCTTTGACGTTGGTTTCTAATTTATATGTCGTGAAAAAACTTACTATATCATTCCGAAATATACTATATCATACAGACGCTACATTATTTCTGAACAGTCCACTATATCATTCAGATACTCTCTAATTATGCAGAAACTCAATATATGATTCAAACATTCACTCTATCATGCAAAAACTACATATTTTTATATGTTAAAGCACATGTCACGATATACTACAGAACCTACTTCAAATCTAAATGTTCACACGAATAATTGGTACCGAGTCGTCTAAACTGAGATGATTTGAATGTTTTACCAATTTCTCCCCATAGTGTTACGATAAAGTTTTGTCCAATGCAAGATAATTAATAATTTTAGGACATAGAATAATATTTCTATAAAACTACGAATAATAACAGTATTCTTAATGAAATAAAGAACATTAACCTTGTATGCTCCAATGCAGGGGCGGATTTATTAAGTAACAAGGGTATGCTACCCCTAAAAAAAATTCAAAAAAAATTTGGCTGTTGTCTGTTGGAGTATACTAGAGAAGTATACTGATGCACTTGTCTGTTGGAGTGGTTGATTGTCAATTAATGAACCCCATCACCCAGGTTCGAATCCCATTTCCCATTAGTTTTTGTTCTTTTTTTTTGTTTCTTTTTTTCCCTTTTTCTCCTTTTTTTTCCCTCTTATCTTTTCCATCTTAATCAAACTCTCAAACACACACAAAGTAGCATATTAAACCAAATGTTGTTCTCTTACATAAAGTTATTGAAATATGTAAAACTCTCTCTTTCTACTTAATAAAAAAAATTCACATTTTGCAATACACAATTTTAACTAGGAAAAATTGATTCTAATAATCCCACCTCTAGCCGGTCTTCTGAAAGTAGTCCCAACTTTTCGTAATACGAAAATAAGCCCAGCTTTAGGACATATATGCTCAAAATGGGTCATTACCTGTTGGTAACCTACAAATGCAGATTTAATACTATAATTATATAATTTTAAACTAAATTTATTATTTAATACCCTAATTAAGTAATTGAGAACTAATTTAACTATTTAATTGACTAAAGCCCCACCCCCTCCCCTTCAATTCCACTACCCACCGAGAGCCCCCCATCCTCCAAACCACCACCTCCCCAACCCTGCCACAAGCAGCCCGCTTCCTCATCAAAACCTCTCCCCTACCACCCCTCCCCTTCCTCATTCACCGAAACAGACCACTCAACCGAGCCACCAGCCCCCTACTTAAACCACCTCACCGAGATCTAAACTCTAAATTATTACACAATCACTAGATTTCTTCACTAAAATTTCGTCAATGATCTGGTAAACTTTTCGCTACTCTTGTCATCGTACTTCAATTCGTATGCTTATCATGGGAAAATTTTACCAAGATTATAACATGCTTTTCCGATTTGCAGATTTTTCAAAATAATTTTCTCGCCAATTTTACTTGGATATGGAAGCAGCCAAGCAGGAGATGTGATTACGCTGAAACTTTTGACCTCGCACTAGACCGCCGATTTTCTCGCACTAGACATGCCAATTTTCTCGCACTAGACCGCCGAAACTTTTGACCTCGTCCTCCTTGAAGGAGGCTGGAATTAGTGGAGTCCAAATGGGTCGGTTGGTTGATATCGGGGTTGTGGGGTAGTTTTTAGTGCGTGGGGTAGGAATTTGTGGTGGTGGTGGTGGTGGTGGTGTAGGACTTGGTGCGTGATGTAGGATATGGGGTAGTGGGTGGGACTTCGAGTGGTGGTGGTGGTGGTGGTGGTGGTGGTGTAGGACTTGGTGCATGATGTGCGATATGGGGTAGTGGGTGGGACTTCGAGTGGTGGTGGCGGTGGGGTGGGGTGGGTCAGTTGGGCTGTGCTAATGGTGGATTCAAGTGGTGGAGAGAGAAAAGCTCTTGAAAGAGTTGAAGGTTTGAGGTTGATGGTAAAAAATGAAAAAAGGGACTTAATTAATTAAAGTTAACCTGTTCAACAGATTTTAGGTAAAAAAGACTAATGTAAGAAGATAATGGATCAAGGAGGGATTATTTTGAGATTACCGAAAGTTGGGACTATTTTCAGCATATCGGACAAAGGTGAGATTATTAGAATCAATTTTTCCTTTTAACTATTAATATATCTAACAATTTACTAGTAAGTGTTTTTGAAATTTTGATATTTTGTTGAAGTTAATAACATAAGAGCACATTTTCTTGCCATCAGTAGTACAAATTCCACCACTGTCTATACCAATCGAACACAACATATGAATTAATATAAAATTTTATATAATTGGTATGACTAGAGAAAAATTAGCACCAAATAATCATTTTCAAGTAGCCCAAACTTCCAAGTACAACTAAAAAAATGTTAAATGTAGGGCGTTAAAGTTGTAAATGGATCGAATTCAAGTCCTGGGAAATAATATCCTACAATGATATAATACCATAGTTTTTTTAAAAGGGTTATAAGTGTTTAACGTGAATTATATTTCAGTATTATGATTTATGAACCGCTACTGTGTAGTTTTTTTTATGCTACCCCTGATTGAGAATTCTGGCTCCGCCCCTGCTCCAATGTGATTTCCCTTAGTAGAGTTCTTGCTCGTTGTGTCAGTCTACCAATGGCCCGTAGTTGTCCTATTATATCTGCATGAGGGATATAATAATATATATAAAGTAATTACTAAAGATAAGTTGTAACATGTATTTAAATATAAAGGCTATATAATGAAGAAATAGGATTACCTGTGAGTTGCACAATTGAGTCACATCGTTTTTGAATCAGCTCATAGTCTCCCAACTCAAACTTTGTTCTAGGAATTTTGGGTTCGTCTTCATCTAGAGTTTAAACAGAGGTTATAAAGTTGAAATATATAATGTGTTTATTTGTGACAGTTCTATACTCTTCTTTGTTGGCTGTCACATTAAAGTTTCTAATTATATAGATGTTCCCCTCCTTGAGCGTGCGTGTGTAGTCTGATTTATCATCTCCTCTTATAGAGCCTTAAATGTGATCTCCATATTTTATTAGGCCATTTAGTTTGCAAGATTAGATCAAAATAAAACAAAAATAGATAATGTGTTAATTGTATAGTGGGGCTTACTTTCTCATCTGCAAGTATTGTTTCAACACCAATAACAATTGTTGGTTTTCGGGTTTATTGCATCCTGCATTCTTGTGACCCTAACTTTCAGAGTCCAATCTTGCCTTTCTTTGCTCAAATCCTTGATCAGATTATACCTGATTGGTTCAATTATCCTTGACCTTTTTATTTACAATAGCATAGCACAAAAGTTCATTTTTTGTTCCAATGCTTAAGTCATTAGTATATGTTCTAGACCAATGAAAAGTTAATGGAGAAAGTTCAAGATAAAATTTATCTTTCTTTAGTACTCATTGAATTAACAAATCAAATTAAAGCACCTGTCATATAAATATGAAACTATTTGTTAAATTATGAAGGATTGGTAATATTGCTACGTTGCTAAGGTATGTTGCTACGGTATGTTGCTACGTTATGTTGCTGCGGTACCCTTCAAGCCTCAATAGACCAACATGATTAACAATATCAACCCTCTTTCTAAAATGTTGACCATGTCCCATCTTATCCAACATTTATGTTTAGAGGAGACGAAGGATGCAACATTTGTTTCTTATCAAAGGAAAAGAAAATATAAGGAGTATATTTATTAGAAACCGTACCTTGGGGAAGAACTCAATGTACAAACATGACCAACTAAAAATCTATAATATGTAGTTCACGTGATTAGTCAATATTTCCTTTTATACGTTACTTTAATATAAAATTTTAAATATAGTATAAATGGATCTTATATTAAAGTATTTTTTAAACACATTCCAATGGTACAAAAATTATAATTTTACGAACTATATATTAAAAGTTATAATCAATTTACTATATATTAAGTTTTTCATTGTGAACCCAACTCTATTTATTCTTATCCTAAACTCTATTTGTATTTTAATCAATTTAGAACTCTATTTATATTAAAAAAAAATGACATGACACTTAATGAGCGCGACAAATGGTGTCCAATGAGGACGCCAAATGTCGCGCCCTTATACGTTACTTTAATAAAAATTTAAATATAATGTAAATGGATCTTATTTTAAAGTACTTTTATTTAAACACTTTCCAATGGTACAAAAATTATAATTTTACGAATTATATATTAAAAGTTATAATCAATTTATTATATTTAAGTTTTTCATTGTGAATCCAACTCTATTTGTTCTAATCCTAAACTCTATTTGTATTTTAATCAATTTAGAACTCTATTTATATTAAAAAAAATGACATGACACTTAATGAACGCGACAAATGGCGTCCAATGAGGACGCCAAATGTCGCGACCTCGTGAGTTGACTTTTGTACTCTGCTTTATATAGTAGTTACTAGTATTGGGACCCGGGCAAATGCCCGGGCTTTTTCGTGAAGAAAAAGTAGAATTTTTAAATATTTACACCCCTATTTTTGGCCGTTATTTTTGTTTGATATAGAACAACTAAAAGTTATAATATAATTTTGTCATTATCTTTGACGTTGGTTTCTAATTTATATGTCATGAAGAAACTCACTATATCATTCAGAAACATACTATATCATGCAGAAACTACATCATTTCTGAACAATCCACTATATCATTTCGACACTCACTATATCATGCAGATTCTCACTATATGATTCAGACATTCACTCTATCATGCAGAAATTATATGTTACTTTAATATAAAATTTTAAATATATTATAAATGGATCTTATTCTAAAATATTTTTTAAACACTTTCTAATGGTACAAATATTATAATTTTACTAACTATATATTAAAAGTTGTAATCAATTTACTATATTTAAGTTTTTCATTGTGAACCCAACTCTATATATTCTTATTCTAAACTCTATTTGTATTTTAATCAATTTAGAACTCTATTTATATTTAAAAAATAATGTGACATGACACTTAATGAGCGCGACAAATGGCGTCCAATGAGGACGCCAAATGTTGCGACCAACCTTAATTCTAATTGAATCCCTAATTCCAATTACAATAGGTTACTTTTATACTTTAACCCTAATTCTAATTGAATCGCTAATTTCAATTGCAGTAGGTCACTTTAATACGTTAGTATAGTCAATATTTCTTTTTATATGTTACTTTAATATAAAATTTTAAATATAGTATAAATGGATCTTATTTTAAAGTACTTTTTAAACACTTTCCAATGGTACAAAAGTTATAATTTTACGAACTATATATTAAAAGTTATAATCAATTTAGTATATTTAAGTTTTTCATTGTGAACGCAACTCTATTTATTTTTATCCTAAATTCTATTTGTATTGTAATAAATTTAGAACTCTATTTATATTCAAAAAAATATGACATGACAATTAATGAGCGCAACAAATGGCGTCCAATGAGAACGCCAAATGTCACGACCTCGTGAGCTGGCTTTTGTACTATGCTTTATATAAATGGCGACCATATTCTAATTGAATATCTTATAACAATCTTAATTCTAATTGAATTCCTAATTCCAATTGCAGTAGGTTAATTGAATCGCTAATTCCAATTACAGTAGGTTACTTTAATACGTTAGTATATATAGTCAATGTTTCCTTTTATAGGTTACTTTAATATAAAATTTTAAATATAGTATAAATGGATCTTATTTTAAAGTACTTTTTAAACACTTTCTACTTGTACAAAAAATATAATTTTACGAACTATATATTAAAAGTTATAATTAATTTACTATATTTTAGTTTTTCATTGTGAACCCAACTCTATTTATTCTTATCCTAAACTCTATTTGTATTTCAATCAATTAAGAACTTTATTTATATTTTTTAAAAAAATATGCCATGGCACTTAATGAGCGCGACAAATGGCGTCCACCAATGAGGACGCCAAATGTCGCGGCCTTGTGATCTGGGTTTTGCCAAATGTTGCAGCCTCGTGATATAGCTTTTGCCAAATGTCGCGGCCTCGCAATCTGGCTTTTGTACTCTACTTTATATATTAATTATATGATATGATTTGAGAACAGACGTTTTTTGGGATTATATCTGTATGATATCATTTTCAAAGATCTTGAAACACATTGGTTCTTGATAGTTTGGAACTTTTGCTTATCCCACACCCTCCTCATTCTACTCATAAAGATGATATTGGGTCAGACTGACTATCTAGTCTGTCCGCTTCACCAAAAAAATAACCTAGCCCGACCGATATGTTATATTTGTGTATGGCTATATGCGAGCCAAAACTGTGTATGTTTTTTGTTGGACATCACCTCATCCCATATCAATTATGTGGGTCGCCCCCACAAGATTCGTTTGTCCATACTTTTCTAAAAAATATTTTAGCCGATTACGAAGTTATAAAATAGCGATTTTTTAAAATATTGGAAACAACGTAATATTAAATCAATTACATAAGTAGCATGAGCAATCACTCTCCAATATCACATTTTCAAAGTCCATTTTAGCAACCACATACATACTTCACCTACTCGTCAGATAAACTGCCTACAAGAAATAGACAATTAGAATAGAAATAACATTGTGGAGCTGAAATCCACTTCTTACTAATGTTTATATCTAGTGGGTAAGTTACGAGAAAGTAGCCACGTCTAATCATTAGATGCAACTTTCCTTGCACTTGGTACCAGAAACAAAAATTAGAAAAAAAAAATTCAATTGGTATACAAACCTCTTCCAAGTTCCAAATAGACAATTGGTACTAATATTACTTAAGTAAAAATCGATCTTTTTATGAACTTTTTGTTTTGGCAACAAATGCAAGAGCATTATGTTCCTAAATAGAGTGTTAGACGCAAAATCTACATCTAACTGTTTGGCACCTATCCAGCCTTGTAGGTCACTCATTGGGTAGACAAAGTTTTTTCCACTCGAACTATTCGACCTGAATTTGAATAGAAGCGCACAAAAAAGGGTTTTTCTACATAATGCCCCTGTGTTTTACGAAATTCTACGTTGCACTCGACCTTTTTGAACTTTCCACATTATATCCCTAAACTTTCTAAATGTCACACAAAATACTCTTACTAGTTAAATTTGCTACCCTAAACCTCACTCAGCCTCCAATTTCTCATGATCATACCCCAAACCCCAGACAACTAACAAGGCTAAAAAATCCTACCTTATACCCACATGGTAAGAAAGTCCTAAAATCTACTACTTGGTATTTGTGTAACATTTAGAAAGTTTAGGGTTACAATGTAGAAAGTTCAAAAAGGTTGGATACAACATAGAATTTCGTAAAACACATGGGCATTACGGCTCCGATTGGTTGGGTGTAAAACATTTTCAGTGTAAAATGATTTTCATGGAAAACAATTTACAAATGGAAAACACAATTCTAAAATTAGTTTTTCCGTTGTTTGGTTTCATATAAGAAAAATGATGATACGAAAGGAAAATAAAAGGGAAAGTAAATAGGTAATGAGAGTGTGCAAGAGAGATAAAGAAAAGGAAGGAAAACAGTTTTCCATTCAGTTTGAAGGGAAAATGGTTTTCCATAATTGGGAGAACAATTTTACACCTTGGGAAAATGGTTTTACACTCCTTTGAACCAAACAATGTTAAATTGAAAATAGATGAAAATAGTTTCTTAGAAAATGTTTTACACCCTATCAGACAGAACTAGGGGTGATAATGAGCCTGACATGTTCATGAACAGTTCGAAACTCGGCTCGGTCAAAGTCCGGTCAAAGCTCAGCTCGTTTTGGCTCGACTCGAGTTCGAGTTCGGCTCGAGACTTTCACGAGCCGAGTTCAGTCATGACAAGCTCGGCGCGAAAAGCTCGTGAACAGGTTTGATTACTTTTTCATATACGGAATATAAATATATTTATTCTATATATTACACAATAATACGTTAATAGTTTCATTGTCAAAAAATAAACTCAAAAAACAAAGATATTCAAAAAATCGGTCACAAAGATAAAGAAAACGAGTAAACTAAAGACAATAATCGGTCAAACTTGTTCGTGAACAACTCAATAAGCCTCGGTCAACGTTCGGCTCGGTCACAACTCGGCTCATCGAGCTTGATTCGAGTTCGAATAAACTTAAACGAACACGAGCCGAACTAACAAGAGTTCGGGCTCGGCTCGACCGATAAGCACCTACGTAGAAAAACCCAAAAACCCCATCCACCGTTCTCGCCACCACAAAAAAACCAACTCCCACACCCCAGACTACCTACATCAACGTTAACCGAGTAATCTAGAAAAATACGCCATTAACTACAAAATTCTCCCCTTAGAAGAAGCCAAGGGAGGGGTTTAGCTGTTTTTTCCCGCTACCAATTCTAACTCACTGAAGAGTTAGAGAGAGAGAGAGAAAGTGTTTGTGTGTAAGCGGAGGAGAGAGATGGATTCTGATGAAGAAGACTTCGTATTCGTCGGAACACCGATTGAGAGAGAAGAAGATATCATCAGTCGCAAGAAAAAGGCGGTCGCTGAATCTTCTTCTCAACTCCGTACCCTTCCTTCTTGGAAACAAGAGGTTTTTCTTTTTCTCTTTCCTCCTTTTTTTTTAAAAAAATTATCGTAGTGTGTTTATTTGATCAATTATCTGTTTAGTATTGTCGAATTTGATTGATACATGGAAGTAGCTTGTGTAAATTTAATTGACATGTAATTTGCTGTGGTTGTCGGTGCAACATTGCCAATTCGGCTTTAATCTGTCGAATTCGGTAAGAGTGGTATCAGTTTGTAGTTATTAGTTGTTAGCATGTGCAAGTGCAATGGTTCAATGGTTTTTCTGTTATTTAACTTCTGAGAGGTTGCTTGGAAGTTTCGGATTGTGAAACATTTACAGGTTGTTTGGATAGGCATTCAGGAAGGAAGGGGCGATGAGGCGTGGCGTTAGAACGAGTATATTTTTTTGTTTGGATGGCAAAGAATTGAGGGAAGGGAAGGGAGGAGGAGGAAACATTGCTTGAAGGTTTTTTGTGCTTTGTTCGTACCAGGGAGGGGTTTGGTTCCGAATTTGCTTGAAGTTATAATTGAACACTTTAGAGTTCTACATCCTTTTATCAACGGAGGAAGAATATCCACTTATACAGAGCCCTAAAAACCTCCTAAGGTCATACAAGATTTGCTGAGCACTCCATTTTCATTAGCACCTATGACTCTGCAATCTCACCCGTCACCACTGGAATGCCCCCGCAATCACAGCTTTCTTAGCAGCAGACAGGGTATCACTGAAACCCTAACTTTAGATCTGCAAATAACTCAATTGCATGATAGGATTTCAATCGCGAATTCAATTATGTGAGTTGTGTGATAATCAAAGTGAGAAGAGAGAAAAATGATGGAGAAACACATGTATACCAATTTATCCTTAGAAGAGATAGAGGAGCAAATATTGCTAATAATGACTGTTGATAGTAGTACATAAAATGACAAAATTACACCTTTATGTAATAGTATATAGATAACTTGTAATAATATGTGAAAAATGCGAGGCCTCCTTTATCTTATTTTAGTGCACTAAAAGACAAAGGAGAAGCCTACTATTATCAATGTTGATTACTAACCTATGTGAGCTTGAGATAGAGGAGGGAGGGAGGACATAGAATGTTGGTTGATTGGTGACTGTGTGACTAGGTGACAAGGAGAGTTTTAGTAAGGGAAAGAAAACCTTCGTCTGTGCTATTAAGTTTTGTATTTCCATTTTCACTCAAAATCTTCTTGTTGCATGTAGTATTTTGTTATTTGCGTAAGTGGCTTTTCCAGTTTCCACTGTTATATCAAGTCATGCGATAGATGCTTTTTTGGAAGGTGTTTATTTCGATATCCATGGAGACCAAAAGCTTTAGTGCGTTGATGGTACTCTCTTTAGAATTTCATCCTTTAGAGGAATGCATCTTGTTCTTTGTGTAGCATTGTCACATTTTTCATGTAATACAGGTGAAGCATTTGTGCAATGCACTTCTAGAAAATGAATTCAGCTTAGAGTAAAATTGGTTTCTCCAAGTTAAACTACTGATTCAGGGTAGACGATGTGCAAATTTATTGCTCCTTACCTATGTTAATTAGCTTCTTCACTCTAATTATTTTACCCATGCTTTGACATGGCTTAGGCTATGTCTTTTTTTCACGTGAAAGTAAGTATTGTGGTCTGAATTTGTAAGGCTTTTGCCCTGATTTCTTCTGGTAGTCTGGTATAATCTGAAATGGCCTAATTTTTCTAGTTTGATCTGAACTTCTCTAAAATAGTTTACAGCAACAACTTTTTTTTTGTAATTAGGAGATTTGATACTATAAAATTTGATCTTCTTTTTTCTCCTTCCGTCCCAGAAAGAACTGAACACTAAAGAACTGAACACTTGTTCGGACACGTAGTTTAAGGTGATTAATTGTAGCGTGGTTATCAAATGTTATTCTATTAAGAAGTAAATGTGATAGGAGTTGGTGGGATTATCTTATTTATTGAAGAAGAGAGAAAATTGGGTATTTGTTTATTAAAAGAAATAGAGTGTAGGGCAAAAGGGGTAGAAAAAAGTAATACAATAATAGTGGGACCATGAAATATCGGAAGTGTTCCACTAATTGGGACAAACAAGAAAAGAAAGTGTTCAAACTATTATGGGACGGGGGGAGTAATAGTGTAACTTTGGTAATGACAAGCATACAATTGAGCATGTGCCTACATTGGATGGAAAGAAGTTGCCCATTAGTGAGTGTTTAAAATATCTTTGGTCGATCTCATCGAGGAATGGGGAAATTGATCAAAGAAGAAGATTAAGAAATAAAGCTGATTTTTGATTGATAATATGGACATTTAACAGAAATTGTAAGATAGATTGTCAAATTGTAGAGTGACTTGACATATTCCCAATGCTAAGTCTAATATAACTCTCCAATATATTCATGATGATGTTACCTTTCCTATCACCAATCTTTTCTATGTATAGAGCTAACTTACTTCTTTTTCTCCAAGCTAACCCAATTATATTGTACTCCCCGTATTGCCCATGAATCCAATGCGTAACATAGGATTGAGTTATGGTGGCCTAACTAGAGAGGGGCAAGTGGCAACTGGGATTTTGTCCCACCTTAACGTACCTTTAAGGTTAAGGAAAATTCTCTAAAATAAATGTTAGACCGACGTTATTTTATGGCTTTTAGGAAAGATATTGGAAGTGGGAACACATTAAGAGGTAGAATTTGGAATAGGAATTAAGAGAGAACCGATTAGGGTGGTTTAGGCATGTGAGACGTCACTTATTGATGCATCGGTTAGGGTATTGGAAGGTTAGGATACAATATATATTATACAAAGTTGGGAGAGGCTGAAGATGGTTTGGATGAAGGGTGTCAGAAACGGTATGAAAAAATCAGGTTTATAGGAGCATGTAGCACTTGATAGAAGAGAATGGAGGCAGAGAATCCATATAAACGATCACGGGTGATTAAATCTTGACTCATGGAGCCGATCCCATTTTAATGGGACTAAGGCTCTGACATTGTTGTTGTTGTTGTTGTTGTTTGATCTGATATGGTTTTCTTTTAGTCTTGTAATGCCTCTGTTTTTTCAAATTGTTACACTTTCCTTTTTAGACCGTTTCTATTTAATTGTTACACTCTCACTTTATCTATATATGGTAACATGTCACATCATATTTACTCACTTTTCTACCTTATTTGGCCCACCACCCCTCTTGTTAACCCACTGCAAACCATCTCACCTACCCCACTTTTCTCTCTCCTCCAATACTTTAATGTTCTTTTTACATTTCCCAAAATAAAATCAGCTTTTGGTGCACTTTTGTCATGCTTTTTTGTGCCTTGCCTTGGTTATCCCCCAAAGTGAAGTGTAACAATTAAAAACAAACGGAGGTAGTATGTTATGGTCTTATGTTAATATGTGATTCTGATTCAGAAAAAATAAGCAATAAGGATCTGAATTGAAATAAGGTTAATAGATTATAGCTTTAATCCCATACCCTTTTCTTGTTGAAAAATGGACTTATTATTCTTCCTATCCAAGCTTTCCGTTTTCTTTAGTTCCGTTTTTGCCCCCTTGTCTATAAAGTTTTCCATATACATGTAAATGGGGAGATTTAGGTATGATAGTTATTAGTTAACAACTGTTTGTACTTCCTTCTACTATGTTCCTTAGAAGTGATGATGTTACTCTTAGGTTAGAGATGAAGAAGGGAGGAGAAGATTTCATGGAGCATTCACAGGAGGGTTTTCTGCAGGTTTTTACAATACTGTGGGCTCACAGGAAGGTATGCATTGATAATTTGATCTATATCTTGTCATACAATCTTGCTGCAGAGTGATCTAGTCCTTTTTATTTGAGCTGCTGTGCAGGTTGGACTCCGCAGACATTCTCATCTTCTAGGAAGAGCAGAACTGAATTTAAAAAGCAGAGCGTTTTGGATTTCCTGGACGAAGATGAAAAAGAAGTATGTAATATGCTTTTTATTCTTCCTAATTTGAAAGTCACTTTTGCGCTTGCTTGCTGGATATCACTTTTATTGATCTTTGGTCATGGATGTGTAATGATTATAATAGATTATGCATATCTATTACTCTGCACACAAAATATAGCATTTGAATTTTGAACATCGAAGTTATTACTCCCTCAATTTCTCTGAATGTTCTCCCATAGAGAATGTGTGAAGAAACCAAGGAAAACTCACTTTTTGCAATCACTCTCCTACTTTTTGGAAATTCTCTCTTACTTTTGGAACTTCACTCTTACTTTTTGGTACTTCTCTCTTACTTTTTTTTGTCCAAATAAGGTAATGTTCCTTTTAGGAAGAACTTTCTAAAACAATCTAATTGAGAAACAAGGAAGAACATTTAGAAACGGAGGGTGAAAAACAGAAAAGCAGGAGGGAACGTGAAGACTGAGGTCTTTGGTTGAGGGAGTGGGGAAATATTTTGCTCTTGAGTGGAGTTTCGTCCTCTTGTTTGATTTCAAGATTTCGGTTCAGGTGTCTTTGAATGCTATACCTAGGGGGAAAGATTATATGCAAGTACTTGTATATTGTTACGATAAAAGATAAACAACTTAGAGGACAATTAAATCTTTTATCGGGATCACAAATTCATAAAATATGTAAAATTAATGATATTGTGAAGATGGAGGATCAGAATTCCTCCAAAAAAACATACGGAAAGTTATACAAAAGAGATTTGGGTTTGCTAAATGGCAGTTAGAGACAAACAAGGAACACTTTGCAATCTTGTGGTCTGAGATCTGCTAGAATAAGAATTCTTGTCCTATAAAGAAACTGCTCATCCCATGACATAAAATTTTGTGAAAAAGCTCAGTGTTAGAGGACTCTTTACTCCTCTTACCTACAGAGTCCAAACTCATAGAAGAAACCTGAAGGGGCTCCATCATTGTGGCTGAATAACTTCACGGGAAGCTTATGACTTTAAAAAGCCATATAAAGGAAACAAGAAGAGATGTTCTTCCATTTTCTGGGCATACCATGCAATCTTGCTGAGGTTTCCATCTTCAAATGTTTTTCTCCCCTTTATATTAAGAGTTGATAAGCATTTCTTAACTTACCAGGAAATGGGAGGTCACCTTTTGGGAACATCATCACAGTTTGATACCTTTGGATTTACAGCTGCTGAGCTTGCTCGTAAACAAGCTGATAAGGAGCAAAAGCAGAGGTGAATTGTCCTTGGCCTTGTTTTAAATGTTTCATAGTTATGGGGTGTCTTTGAAGTTTCTATATTTGCTCTTGTTATTTTATCTACTTGACAGACCTATGGTAATATGTTGTTGGCTGATTTAACGTACTTAATAATGGAGGGGACGTTCTTAAACATATTAGGACTTAGCATGATTCTGATGAAATAAAGTCATATGCAACTACTATATTCTTTGAAGTTAAATCTAGATAAGGATCACTTTGGTCATAGTTAGAGGTTTTTGATGTATTAGTCTCATTGGCGACTTCACAAGACTTGATGATGTTCTTTCCATACCATGCTTCTAGGTGTAGTGTGCTTTTATGGCGGATTGACATGTGGATGTGGCGTTGTTGTTCAGAAGCATATTTCGAGAAAGCATATGGTAGAGTGTTTGTGGGTGGTGTGGATCCTTCTGGTGTCTTAATGTGTAACTTCTATTAGAGGATTGCTGCTAACACCTAACCTGGCCTTTCCCCCTTTTTACCTTCTTTTTTAGAAACAAGCTGAGAAAATCAATTAATATGATAAAAAGGATGAATTGCTAGTTAAGGGACAACTAAAGAGACAATGAGTATCAATAAAAGCAGAGTGCAACAGATGAGCTTCTAGTTAAGAAACAAGCTTCTTAATGTGTGTCATGTACCTTGCTATGGAGAAACCAGGAGCCTAAGCTTTTTGTCTTACACTCTTGCCCCCCCTTTTTGGAGTACATATTTCTTTGATGATCAATTTTTTTACTTGAGTCGGCATCTTTGTCGACATGACCCGACCTGGGTGCAGACATGGAATACGAGTTGGACCTAGGCTATATTCTCTTTAAACCTTCTTCAAGAACTTATTACTCATTCTTATTACAATAAGATGACTAGAAGAGATTAGATCAGTATGATTTAGACCACTCAGACCCACTTTTTGTTACAACAATTATCACCTCCAGACACCTGGTGATGGTGGGCCTGTTGGCAATGAATGGATGGTGGGACATAGGGAGAGGTGGACCACGACAGTTTAGGTCGAAGTTGTATTTTCTTTGTTCTCCTTTATTGGTTTACTTGTTTCTGGAAGAAAGACAGTTGAAATCTATGGAATCCTGGAATATGGGAGGGGGGGGTACGGTGTATCATTGAAACATGGATTGGGTTGTTTCTAAACTTGAAAAAGGAGAAAGGGAATCACGAAAATTGCTAACTAGATACCAAATAAAAAACAAATTCTTCTATTTTTATCTGAATTCTTTGGCCAAACGGCCCCTTGTTATTGTAATAGTCCCTCCGTCCCATATTGTTTCCCTCATTCCCCTTTTATTACTTTTTAGAGAATTGTATTAAGTGGGTAGGTAATTTTGTTTTTTAGATTGTGGAGTAGAAAAAACTGGAAAAGGATTGTGGGACCATATTACTTTAAATGGAAATAGATTAATCGTTTGGGGACAAACCAAAATGGAAAATGGCGCAATATGTTAGCGACAAAGGGAGTATCAGTTAAATTCAAAATAGATTATAATTTATTTATTATCCCCACTACTACTTCTGTAATTACTCTCTCCGTTTATTTTATAAGGCAAGCACAATATTCGAGGGTGAAGTTTGACCATCAATGATTTTCAATTCATATTAGTATAAATTATAAGAGAAAAAATATTATGAAGGTATTTTTTAAGACAAATGTAATGGTATAGTTTCACAAAATTTTCTTGTCGCATTATAAGAGATATTTGTGGCAAAGCAATTTTTTGAGAAGCGTGTGTGTGCCTTACATGTAAAAACAGAGGGAGTATTATAAATTACAATGATGAGATTATGAGAATAGTTTATACATTATATATAAAAGCGTAAAGCCATTGTTGCAAACAATGCACAGTTAGCAATTAAATTAATGCAGTAGTAGTGGTAGTTTTTCTTGTATGTAAGGAATAAATTGTTAAAAAGGTTATGTAATTACAAATGGCTTTGTGTTTCAGGCCATCAGCTATTCCGGGTCCTATTCCTGATGAATTAATTGCTCCTGCTACAGAATCTATTGGTTTGTTTGCTGATGCTGGTTTATTAATTATTTATATTTTCAAAGCAATTCTTGTGTTATCACCTTGAGCTTACCTGCTTTGAATTCTAAGGTGTAAAGTTGCTGTTGAAGATGGGGTGGCGACATGGTCGATCAATAAAGGATTCATTTACTGGTTCGCTCCAGGGTACGTTTTGTGTCTGGATGGCTTTTTAAAGTATTGTGTATTCATTGTTGTTCTGAAGTTACATCGTGCGTGCAATGGTTAAAAACAAAATTTTCCATATTGCATATGCTGAAGTATTAACAGAGAATCTGAAGAACGTCATTAAAATAATAAATGTAATCTGTATTTAGTCATCTTTCTACCTTTACCTGAATTATGTTCACCATTGAAAGATGTAGGGTGCTTGATCCTGAATAAAAAGTCCAATTCTATCAACTCGCACCTTTTTTTGACTTTATTTTGAGGGATAATCTTGTCTGTGATCTTTCAAAAGTCTTTTGCTGGCTTCACTGAATATGGAAAAAGTTGGTTCTCTACAGTCAATATAGTGTGACATTCCTCACTGCTATGAATCTCATCCAGCTAGTTACATTTCCATCATTCTCTACAGTCAATATAGTGTGACATTCCTCACTGCTATGAATCTCATCCAGCTAGCTACATTTCCATCATTCTCTACACTCATCTATAGTCCTACAATCTAGCTATGATGTATCCTATCATCACGATATTTGATCATTTTGATCTCCAACAAGGGGAAATTGTCCCACAACGTGCCATTGCAAATACTGCTGTGTCACAACCTTCTCATATTTTTACATTAATTTTATAAATGTTAAAATCTAGAAAGAATTCTCTTTTTCCTTGGTAGAATCTGTGATACAAGATTGAAAGATCATGGAGAACAAATTATCTAGTGCTCTTGACTAAAACTGAAGCTACAAAGAAGGCAATTTTGGTATATCAATGAATAGCAATGAATTGGTACAAAAAGGAAAAATGGTTTAATAGATACATGGAGGAGTGAATGAATATTGGAACACCCATGAGCTATGAGGAAAGCCAATACTGAATAGGTAATTTTTCCCCTTTTTCGTCTCGGATTTGTAACAAGGCATAATTTATATGACGGCAAATGACCAAAGGGATGTCACCCATATGCAATACGATTATCAAGTAGGTTAGTACTAGTACTTAGTAGCTTGGGTAATAAGGATGGATGAAGGTTAGCTTGCTCTGGAAGATGGTTATGTTGGCAAATTGGCACTTCGGAATATAGAAGCCAACAGATTCTGAGGGCATAACCTTCCGTTATCAAGGCTCTATTTTTTTTTTTTTGGAGTCAAGCTTTAGATTTTGAGTGATATTATACTTTTTTAAAAAAAAGTTTTGTAGATAAATTACTCCATGATCTTTCGAGGACATGAGTCTTTTGTCCTTTTCCCTCCTTTTCTACATACTGAGTTGGTGACACACTGACACATTATGGTGTCCTTTTAAGATCTCTCTATTACTTATCACGAAATAAAAATGTTCGCTTGTATGCTGGATAGGTTTCTCTTCGGAGTACTTGAAGGAGTTCTTTGATTTTGTTCAAGTCATTCACCCAAATCTGTTTCAGATCATTTTCCTCTTATTTTGAGTCTAGCTCAGCCGGGTTAGGTTTGAGAATATATAGACCTCGGATCTTGATTTTAGAGGAAGGGTCAAGGAGTGGTGGGATGAGTGTGAAGTTGAGGCTGGGGGATTTAAATTTATGAGGAAGCTGAATTATGCTAATGAGAAGTTGATGGTGTCATATATTGAAGTTTTTGATCATGTTAGATGGAAGAAGAAATAGATTTATGTAAGATGATTGAACTTAGATAGGTTGGATAGTGTTGCACTGTTGTTGAATCTTTGGAGGACAGGCTCTAAAATGGGATGTTCTGCCGAAGACTTTGGACTAGCCGACTAGGTGATTTTCGTTGTGAAACAAAGTACGCGTCAGGTGACAAAAGTTTAGTGGGTCAAAGAAGGAGATATTGTTGTATCTGTAGCTTAAAGTGAATGGCAGTCTTATGGAAAGGATGGTCACTGCCTCACTGGTAAGTTCTTGAGAGACCATGAAGCTTTTTATGCTTGAAGTTACAAATTTCTATAGGGAAAACGGTTTGTAGGTTTAGAGTGAAGTCCTGTTTCTTTAGATAAAATTTAGTTGGAGTGCTTTGTTGAAGAAGAGGACATTAGGAAGGCAGTTTCTGGCATGGAAGATGTGAAATGGTAATTTCTGTGTCGTTTTTAAGGCATGTTGCGATTCTAATATATTATAAAGGACATCGTTTTATGGGTTTTCAATGAGTCTTTTGAGACTGGGATCATGGAAAAGAGTGTGCACTTTACTTTTATTACTTAGTTTCCCAGAAAGGATTGATCTAAGAATGCGACGGAGTATTGTCCAATGAGTTTGCTCATCAATGTATAAGGTTTTGAATAAGATGTTGGCCTGCCTTCTTCGAGTTGTGCTTCCTGGTATGATTTGCTTAGAGCAAAGTGCTTTTGTAGAGGGATTTAATCTTGGATGCTGCCTTGGTTGCTAATGATGCGTGGAAGATTTTTGTAGAAGATATGGGAAAAAGGGGAAGCTGTAATTCTTATATTGGATTTTGAGGAAGCATATGATAGGGTGAGCAGGGGATTTCTAGATAGAGTTTAAGAATGTAATGGTTTTGGGAATTAATTGGATGCAGTGGATTTTTTGGCATGTTGGGGAGTCTTTCTTGTTCTGTTTTTCAGTAATTGCTTAGGGAAGCCTAGTTCTGACAGTTGTGTGTCTACGTAGTGTATTTTGGAGTAGATCTTGAATATAAAATTAGAAGTGACAAAAAGTTAGACCTCCAAGTGAATTTGAGGAAGCTCAAATCATTTTCATTTAGGAACTCAGTAGGAACATGAAGATTATGATTTTGCTCACTTATCCCAAGGGGATGACTCCGAAGATAATGTTAACTTTTATGACAAACAATTCAATAGATACTAAGAGATTGAGTTTTATAGAATATCTATAATAAGATTATGCCTATATGGTAAAAGTTTAGTTATATAATTTTACAAGCATAAAATTATAAGTATCAATTTAGAATAACTCGAAGTAACCCCTTTGATTAATAGGCGCCTTACATCATGCTTTTATTTTGGATATTATGTTTTGGATTTCACAAATTATCTTGAAATCTTACACTATGTTTGGATAGCAATGGTGGAGGAGAAGGAAGGGGAGGGAAGGAGAGAGAAGGGGGAGGAAAGGAAAGGGAGGGAAGAGTGAGCTTGCATTTTCCTTCCAAATCTTTCCTACATTAACAGGATTTGGCTTATTAAGAGAGGAGGGGAAATGGATCCTTCCAATTCCCTTCCCTTCTCTTTTCCCATGTTGTATCCAAACAAGAGAAAATGTTTCTCTCCCTTTCCCTTCTCTTCCTTTCACTCCAAATCGCCCTATCCAATCATATTGTTAATCTTAAGAGGAATCCACAGGACTGGGAGCTAGATGATGTCACTATTTTTGGGATCCTCAATTGTGTCAGCTTTTATGATACTTCCGATTGTCACTTCCTTCCGAAAATTTCTTATGTAAATCTTTGCATAATTTTTTTAGAACTTTCTGACTTAATTTAGAAGGCAATGGTTGCTATGAAGGTTAAGCTTGTGGAGTGTAGGAGTTGGTTTGGAAAGATTGATTCCCTTGAATTTTTAGGTGTGGTGGCCACCCCCAATGTTATGTATAGTGTCTATTAAGGAATTAAGGATGCTCATGCCCTTTCTATTCTTTCACTCTGAGGCATGCGGTTGCTGCTCTTTTATGGCGTAGACCTTTTGGTTTAAGAGAGGATTTTTGGCCTGTTTTTCTTTTGTGGGCCATGTGAAGGTGAGTTGGGCTGGTTTTGGGAGGAGAAAACTTTGAAGATAGTGTGGAGGTGGCTGCTCTTTTGTGGCGCACTTTCTTGTAAGTTTTGAGGATACTTATCTTATTTTATTTGCTCTTAGCTGTGTTATTTCTTCTCAAAAAACATTTTACCTTATCAATAAAAAAGTAATTCGTCTCAGTGACTAAGAAGTAAGAACTAAGGGGTTGTTTTGCTAGGGGTTACTAAGTGCCTGTTCATCTGAAATATGGAAAAAGAAAAACTGGTTTCCAGTTTTCTATATTAAACATGATTAGTATAAGTATATGACTTATTTTCTGTTCATTATACAACCTATATCATATGACTTTTAATAACCGAAAACAGAAGACTAGAAACTGACAATGATACTAAATGGGCCCTAAGTTTTTATCTCCTTTCTTTCACTTCTTTTTCTTGGACTGCTCTGTGTGTATGTGAAGGAAGTAGGGGGTGTTTTCTTACAACATGTTTATTTATCATCTTATTCATAGAGGTCCGCCGAGAAGGCAGAAAGGCATTTCTTGCTCTTTCTTCTGCTGATAAAACTGCTGATGTTGGTGGCTCTGAGCCCTATAAGAATGGCTCGGACGACCTCAAGGAGGAGCCTGCTACTAATGATGTTCAGTCTACTCAGGGCACACCAGTAAGTTCATTTGAAGTATATTTTTAAATTGTCATCTCACATCTCTGCCAAAGGTGTTAACTTTGTCTTCTCTATGTGGCAATTTGTGAATTAATTTTATAAAATTAATATTTTTTTTATTTAAATGTCAATGATTAGCTTGGCATGGTCTTTTTATACTTTCTCCATGCCTAAAGAATGAGAGAAAATAAATTGTCAAACAAAAAGTTCTACACTCCTTTTGTGGTGAAGGCAAACTTTGATGGTTTGACTTGTATCTAGGCCTTGTTATCATGTAATGATTCCCGATGAGAACGGCAAATGAAACTAATAATGATTGGCTACTTTTAGGATAGGGAGATAGGTCATTAGCCTGAGCTGTGAATGAGCTAAAGGTCATTAACTCCCCTTATCCCAGCTAAATAACAAAAGTGGCAACTTGCTCGAGATTTTATTAAACTTGTATTTCTATTAATGGGAGTGCCATAAGTCATTGAGTGGGTATCACTTTTTTTGACTCACATTTAAGGGTGCGTTCTCGTCACATGAAAGATCCTAACTTATGAAAGCTTATCTTAATTGAGCTGCAGTAATTTGACCTTATTAGACCTAGTTGGATGTGATTGAAACTTATAAGATGTCATCTAAGAAGAGCTGATTCGAACTTACAAGACCACATTGAATCCGGTCAGAACTTCTTGGGTCGGCTTGGAACTTATGCACCAAATTTGAACTTACTAGCCCCTATTTATCAATTATTAGCTACAATCATTTAAGAATAATTATGAATGAATTACTAGATACCATTTCCTAAATTAATTAGCTAACTGGCTTCCATACTAACTATAAAATAATTATTAATATATATTAAATAATATTTACTAACTATTAATTACTAATTATAAATGTTAGCCTTAGCCCTTATTGTAACTTATTAGACCTGATTGGACGTGATAGAAACTTATACGAACTTATTAGACTTGGAACTTAATTTTTTAAGCTGAAGAGAATGCATCTTAAATACTTTTAGGTTCTTGTAGATTTGTAGTTTGTAGACCTAGTAATTATTGTTATTACTCAAAAGTTCAAGTCTGACAGTAGGAAGTGGTTGATTTGTTGGATCTTGGTCCATCTGAGTTTCTCAAAATCATGATCAACAAAGTTTCTTCTCTTCTGTTTCCTTTCTGAAGAAGTTGGAGAACCTGATGAATCCAACAGTTAAAGCGTCGCAGAATAGATCATACTGTTGTTATAACTTAGAATCAGGCAAGGGAACTGAATCTTAAAGTACAGCTGTTTCTTTCAAGAATTATTGTGGCAGACAATCTGAAAAAGCTTATAAGATGGGTTCTTACTGCTAAGGTCCTAGGCTATCATTTATCTGAAAATTGTGCTTAGTTTAATATGAAAAATTGACTTTTTGGAGCAACGTAATCATTGATGCTATATATATATATGAGTTAATGCAAAGATGATGAGCATAAATATATGTTAAGAGTTAAATATAACTGGCTTGATATTTCTGTAGAAGTGCCTACATCTTACATGTTTTGTTCGTTTCAGGTATATGTTCGTCAGCCAAAGCAGGACTTGTATGGCTTAGGTTATGATCCATACAAGCATGCTCCAGAATTTAGGGGTATGCGATATCTCTGCATTTATCTATTCCATTATATCTGCTTTTCCACTTGGTGTATGTAATACAGTAATCTGAAGTGTGTGTATGTATTTTCAGAATTGAAAAGGTCACGCTTATCAGACAATAAAGAGATGGGCTTTAGAAAACCTTTTTCATCAAGACAAGAACTTGTCACTGCCAAGTGTAATATTTTTTCTTCATTGGCCGTCTGAGTTTATTAGGCATCGAGAAAATGAAGTTGCTAACTTTCAGTTCTTACTTACAGCAGGAAGGCTTGCTCCTGGTTTTGGCATTGGAGCCTTGGAGGAACTTGATGTTGAGGACGAGGACGTCTATTCAGCTGGTTAGTGTTTCTTTTAGATATGATCAATATTATTAAATTGGTGCTTAAATTTGTTATTTTTCCCCAGTTCTCAAACATTTATCTTTTGTGAGACTGCGTTGATTCTGCGGAATACTTCAGCTATAGGGAATAGTAGATTGACAGTCTAAATGGATGGAGGCCACCGGCGGAAACTGTGAATCATTTGCACCCTTTTATATTTAGATATATTTTGTGCTTGAAGTATCGTGGTAGAGGGATATCCTTGCTTCTTTTACTGTATTCTGGTGTTCTGTTGGCATATATTTTCGTAGTGTGCTGTTCTTGCAATCAAGTGTGGTATTTGACGACACTTGACGCAAGGATATCAGGACAGTTTATTTTTTGTGGCTCATGTTATTAGGAGTGAATTGCTTCCTTTGAGAATGGCTGATGACAGTTTAACTTTTCTGGATTAGTTAATGATTTTCTTGGGGACAGTTGCCTTCCTAGGCATTGTATTTGTGGAAAGTGTCTGTTGAAGGAGAGAGGGGGCACCCTTGCCTCTTCTCAGTATCGAGGAAGATCGCACTTGCTCTTGGGATTGTTTTTTGGTACTTTTTTTGTGTTTTCTTGTGAGGATTGGTGAATACTACTTGGGTCCCCTCACCATTGCAATGTGCAGATGGACCCACCTGATTCTAAAACTTGAAAGGGCGTAGTACTTTTCTGTTCACCTCAAACTTGAAAGTGATACTACTTTCCTAGTGCCAAATCTAGATTCTAAACAGGCTGCATTTTTGCTCTATAAAACTGGCAATTATCTAAACTCTCGTTCTCTGATACTTCCTCTGTTTTTCATTACTTGCATCGTGTCCTTTTGCACAAGGACCAAGGTGAGGAGAGAGATAAAAAAGGAACCCCATGTGCTAGGAGAGAGGAAGAGATAATATATTGGCAAAAATTGAAACGACGCAAGTAATACATAATTGCCAAAAATGGCAAACGATGCAATTAATAAAAAACGGAGGAAGTATATGAAAGTCTTTTGTACATTAGTTGATTTTATCCGAGATTTATTTAGTTTGTGCTATCTTAATTTCCAGTTTTCATAGCTAAATCAATTCACTTGTGATATTGATTAGTTAGGTCAAGTGATGCTCAAATAGGCTCTATTCTCTTCAACTTATTTTTTGCTTAACTTATTTTTGTTGAACTTAACTTATTTTGCTGAACTTGTTTTTACAAAACTTATTTTCGCTGAACGTATTTTTGCTAGACTTATTTTTGTTGAACTTAACTTATTTTTGCTAAACTTATTTTACTGAACTTAACTTATTTTGTTGAATTTATTTTTAGTGAACTTATTTTTGCTGAAATTAACTTATATTTACTGAACTAAACTTATTCTTGCTGAAACTTATTTTAATAAGTTGAGGAGAACAAAGCCTTATTGGCCTTCAACATTGCTTTATTCCAGCTGACAAAAAAAACATGTTTTTGAAAAGATGTCAAGATGTTATGGTGGTGGAAGTATCCGGTTTGAGAGGACAAGATGATGACAAATTAAATTAGGAAAGTTTTAATTTAGATTATCACGACATTAAAAGTAAATTTGGGATAGTATATAGGTTCATATTCTCAATGGTGACCAAACTAAAAATTAATTATTAGAAATGATCCCGTGTTATTGAGATCTACTATTCCCTGACATTGATAATTATTTTCCGATAAATGTCGTTAATCCCTTTTCCTTCACTAAAACACAATTTGATTCCACCTCGGAAAATAAAATACTATCGATTTCTCTGCTGATATATTCCACCACTAACTTGGTCAATGGCTCCAGATTGAGATGAAAGTAGACCTTCCTTTTTCCTAAAAGAGGAAGAGTGTGAAAAACCACAAGTTTTCTTTAGCTTGCTACATTGACTTTGTTTCTTTGCTCGCTTTGTTTGGATTGGACAACACCTCCAGGCTTCAAGAAAAGAAGCACCTTGCTTAACATTCAGAGCCCCCATAATACAGCAAGAACACTTCTTCTTGACCTATTAGCATCCAAGAAAATAGAATGGAAGGAACCATCAATCTCACACTGCACTTCACCTTTTTGAGAACATGCCACAGAAAACTTGCCAGTTTTTTCAGACATTAAGAGGCTTACCCAGAAATTAATACATCTGCTCATCATCTCTCTCATCAGTATTATCATCTTCGAGGCAAGAATATAAGAGATTTTAGATAATTTTTATCTCTAATTTGTTAAAAAAAGTTATATTCATAAAGAAAATCGAAATCGAGCGGCGGCTCGCTCTCTTCAGCGTTGACATCATCGAGGCTGCACTTCTTCAGTGCCTCCAGCGCTGATTTAGCGGTCGCGAAAGCGATCGCCATCGAAGTGGGTATTGCCGTTGTCGAAGAGGGGTATTTACCGTGAAAGTAGGACACTAGTGCTGCTTGGGAGGCGGTGAAGTACAAAGAGGTCGAGGATAAAACGAAGGAAGAAGTTAGAACAGGGTTACCTAATTCGCCCCTACCCCCCGCGAATCATGTTTCAGTTCGTTTGTTCCGAAATGCGATTCGTTTGCGCACCAAATCGTTGGGTACGCAATCTAAATCGGCAAATTTGGCGTTCCAAATAGCTTGTCGACACTTTATGTTTATAGATGATAAGCTGTGATATACGTAACTTGCTCTATACCATCAAATTTGAGATATGGGATTTGAGTATAGAAAACCCTAGATCTAGAAATTGGGGATGAATTGTGTGATGTCTTATATGGAGACATTGGGACTTTTGCTCAGCATGTTGAGTCGAGTTTAATGGTATAATTTTCTGGTCGGAATATCATTCGTCGGCCAATCCTCCGGCCACCAGCCACCGTAGAGAAGAGGAGAAAGATAATGTTTATCGAAAAATTATCGAAAAATTAAAGAAGCAGTGAAGCATAGACTTAGTCATTTTTTTTCTTTATTAATTATATGGGGTGAGGAGGGAAATGGCAGTGGGTACGTGAAGACCAATACAGCTGTAGTGCTATACCCTTTTATTATTTTACAACTTACAAGTACTACAGCTGTATTGTACTTACCTCCCCTTTTTTACTTTTCAACACATTTTGACTTCTCACCTCCTCTATTTGGAATTTTTTTTAATTAGAAAGAAATAAAGTATAATAAATGCAGGGAAATAAGCTCTTTATTTCATAGTAATAAGAGAATATTGTATTTCAGTTTTTGTTTTAATTTTATTTTCCCATTTAATCAGATTATGAAATTTAAAAAATTACAAAAGTTTAAAGCTCCCAAAAAACTTTTAGTCTTGAAACAGATAATATAATTTTTATTATTCATCCAAGTATGATATTAACACGTATTATGTTCCCCCGAATTATGTTCCCAAAACCCGTTAAAAAAAAAATCCCTCTTGCAATCCGAATTCTCCCAACTAGCGAACCGCGTTCCCGTACCCGTTCCGCAATCCGAGGCGTTCCGCGAATTAGGTAACACTGAGTTAGAATATGAAGGCAAAGGAGAGAACTATGTAATTTCGACAAATATAAATCGATAATATCACAAACCAACCGTATGTAATTGAAATACTCAAAAATGTCATGGAGTAGTAGATTTCAATAACACAGGGTCATATGTGATAAATAATTTTAAGTTAGCTTACCATTGAGAATTTCCCTAATATAGAATACAATGTATTCAAAAGAATTTTGTTAGCTTCAGATGCTCCCTTCATCCAATGGAGCTTCCTTCAAAAGTATTTTCATGGTGTATGTCGTTTGCGGATGATACCGTATTGGAAGATGAGCTAGAGATGGGGGGTTCATACTAAATGGAGCAATGTAAGCAAACATTAGAATCTCGAGGGTGTAGGCTAAGCCGAAACAGAACAACATACATGGATTGCAATTTTAGTAGTGAGAGGGATTCAATCGAGGATGTAGTGACATCGGATAGAAAGGAGTTGCCTAGTCAGTTCATGTTTCAAGTACCTTGAATCAATTTTTATGGACAAATGGAGACGGGACTCATAGGATACAATCAGGATGGCTTAAATGGAAAGGGCCAACGAAAATTTTGTGCGATAGTAGTGTATCTCTAATGTTAAAAGGAAAATTTTATAGAATAACTCATGTTAGGATGACGAGGGTAGGAGAATTGAACATATTGAGATGGATGTGTGAGAATACATTAAAAGATAATATTTGAAATAGGGTTGAAATTACAGGTATTAAGGATAATATAAGAGAGAACCAGTTACGGTGGTTCGGCCAAGTGAAATGCCAACTAAATGACCACTGGTAAGAACAGTGGAAAGTTAGGATACGGGAGATTTTGGAAGAACGCATTGGGTGGCCAAAGATGACTTGGATAGAGAAAGCTAGTAATGGTATGAAGAAAAAAAGTTAGGTTTGTGGGAGCTTATAGTGCTTGACTAAAGAGAATACAGACAGAGGATCTATGTAGAAGACCATTGGAGAAATTTTTTTTACTCATGCAGCCTATCCTATCAAGGATTAAGACACTTGCATCTTTGGGTTGGCTTAGAATATGATTAATGTTGATTTCGGATTGTGCAAAGATATTGTTCATATGAGTACTTAATATGGTTGACGAAGCTTGATATACATGTTCCCATTTTTTCCTCTTTTCTCCCACCACAGCACTGGCAATCTTTTGCTAATTCTGTTAGATTTTTTTTATTTAACCTGATTGTTTGTCTGTGTCGTTTTTTATTCAATTCTTCAAGTTCTGTTGTCTTTCCTCTTATTCAGATTTTATTATTTCTAAAGCATTTCTCTTTTCTTGCTCTCATTTAAGAGTCTTTAACAACCAAAAAGGCAGAGGTTCTTCTTTCTGCTAATTGTTCTCTGGCAGCTGCAACAGTTAAGTTTCGGCACAAGGACGTTGTCAAATTTTAGAATTTTCGTTACTGCTTTTCTGGTAAATGCTATTCAGTGTGATACTATGTTTATATGCATGCTGGTCTGATTGGGACACTGATTTCCCGTGATCGTGTCACCAGCTACCTACAACAATGATAGGGTGGTTCAGAGTTTGTATCTGATTTTATATCATAGTTTGCATCTTTGCTTGAGATTGCTCCTAGACCTTTTAGTTTCCATCCTGATATCTCTCTCTGTCTATTATACAGGAAATGATTATATTGACACTTATCTTCCAAATGATGACGACGAGCTCTTGAGACTGCAAAAAGATGATGGGCAAAAGACAGCTGGAGTGGACGGTGGTGCTTTTCCTAGGTTCAGAGGTGCATCTAATACTGAGTATCAGCTGGAAAGGTACTAATCAGAGGTCGACTTGCATATCTCATGCACTATTTTATACTTTCAGTCCTATTGATCTTACACACCATCTTTGTTTATTTTTGTTATGCTTGCTTCTACTCTAATTTGACTATTATTTATATCATTATTTTTGGTCTTTGGGCCTAATTATATATAGTATATCCCTAATTATGGATTTAAATCATCCAAATTATGGAAACAAACAATACTATCAAATTAATCAATATCTAAAATATAAGATGATTGAGCAAAAGTGAGAACATGTAGTTAGGAGCGTGGGAGAGATTGGTGAGATAGTCTAATGATTGTGGGAGAAAAATAAGATGGGTGGGGAAAGTATAAGGGTATAAATCAGTGTTACCTAATTCCCTAATTCCCCCGCGAATTGCGAATTGAGAAAAGCGAATTATGGTCGGTTTTGGTTCATTTTTGTCCCATTTTGGGCGAATTGGCGAATTCAAAAGGCGAATTAGATAGGAAATTAGGTAACACTGGTATAAATATTAAAAAGGAGGTGGAGGAAGGAGAGAAGAAGAAAAAGAACTTAAATGAAATGTGGAAAACTTGATATTTAGAAGCGATTGCAATGGGGATTGGTTTAAGAAGCATTGCTTAATCGAAGTTAGTCTTCATCTCCCTCTTTTCTCGTCTAGGGTGTTGGCTTGAGGAAATTGGTTCTCTTGTTATCTTTTTGTGCGTGAGAATATTCTTATGTTTAAATAACAATTGGGGTAGAAGTATAAATTGTTTAGATACCACTAAATGGTGGTTGCAGAGAGAAGTTGTAACGCCGCGATCCTCACACTTAATTAATAAATATCTTAATCAATCAAGATTATAAATTTGACTCCAAAATCCGGCAGAGTTTCCTCTGTAATTTGGACAACCCAAAAAGGGAAATAATTTAATCTTGTTGACAAACTTAATAGAATAACATATTCTTTTCCAGAACTCAAATCATTGACGTTTTTGCGAAAGCAACATCACGAGAGAATCGGGGGCATTACCGTGGCACTTACCTGAAAGCTAAATGCAACGCTAAAACCATTCAACCATTCTAATCTACTCATTATTACAATCAAACTTTGACTAACAAAACTTGTACATAAATTAAATCAAGATAAAACTTCACTTTTGAAATGGGGGTGAATATCCTTACTTAGTTTAATGACATATTAATTTGCAAATAAAAAAATATACACATTGGATTGATTACAACCTAAAAAATGCTAAAGTTGGTTTTTTAACATCAAAGATTAATTTTTAAATGACCACTTGAATTAAACAATTAGATATCAAGGTACTTAGCAGGTTGTCCATATTATCTGATTTAATCGTGAGAACATTTATTTAGGTCTTGATTAGCAATTATATACAAAGTGAAAAATATTGCAATCGATATAAAAATAATATACACGAGAAAGGAATAAAAATAAGAAAAGAAATATATATAGAAAGTCAGTATAATGCTCCCTTTGGTTTTTATTAGTTTACCCATTTTTTTGGGGTGCATTTGCCAAGACACTAATTTAAACCTTCATATCTCTAATTATCAATAAGCAAAAATTACAAAAAGTTGATATTTGGATAATACACATTTAGACGAATCTAACAAGATCTCACATGACTATATTTTTCCTTAAGTACAAATCACAAGAGATAGTCAAAGTCATGTATGTGAATAGTGTCAAAAGTCAAAACTAGTAAACTAATAAGAACAAGAGGGAGTACATGAATATTCACAACACGAACGACGTTTAATATTTACATCATGAAAAAGAGTGTTAGTAACTTCAATAAAATAATAAAAAGGAATTGAAAAATATTAAAGGACCCTCATAAATCATATCTCCTTCTGGGTCATATGCATAAACGAATCTCAGATTGATTTATTGGATGAGCCTTGAAAATCTATGTATACATGAACGAATTTTGTATTGAAGTTTTGTGTCAGTTGGCATGATGTTGCAGTTTAATTTTAGTATTAGGTGATTGAAGAAATCAGTCGGTGATGATGATGATGAATAAGTGGGAAAGTGTTTTTCTGGTTTCTTTGGATTAGTATAAGTGGCGTGGGATCAGAATGATGAGCAGTATTAGTTGTAGCTGTATTTAGGAGGATAGATGATGATGGTTAATTGATCATAATAATGTTAGGAGGATGTTAAGAGAATTCGATCAATAAAAGAATAGGCGAGAGAGAGTAATATGAGGTGAGAGAATTACAATTGGAGGTTTTAAAAAGGGTTTTTTGTCAGAAAGTACCTAATAAAACACAAGTTTTGTAGGGAAAGACCTAATAATATTTAGTTTGTCTAAAAAGACCTATTAAAGTACTTCCGGTTGTTAATAACAACCAGTTTATGAATTTTAGGCCAAAACTCCAAATTCCGGCGTTGACTCCAGATGAGCTTAGATCAGTGAGTTGTAAGACAGAAAGAAAGAATTGAAAGAGTCAATTGGAGTTAAAAAAAGTCAACGCCGGAATTTGGTGTTTTGGCTTGAAATTCATAAAATGGTTGTTATTAACAACCGGAAGTATTTAAATAGGTCTTTTCAGACAAAAAAGTTTTTATTAGGTCCTTCCCTACAAAACTTGTGTTTTATTAGGTACTTTCTGACAAAAAACCCTTTTAAAAAATATGTAAAGCTCGTTACTGTGCTCCCCAAAATCAAGAAAACCAATTTTACTTATAGCCAATGATTAAAATGGAAACAACAATTAGCCAACTTTCATCTTTTGAAAATACCAATTATCTCTAATTACGAGATACTAAAAATATTTTGGAAATCAGATATTTAAAAATACTTTAGATGATTTCTGCTAAAATGGGCTAGAAAAGGGTTTTTCATAAATGGGTTTTAGTAAAACTAATTTTAAAAAGGTTTTCGAATGTGAGGTTAGAAGAAGGTTAGAATTTGTAAAGCTCGTTGCTGTGCTCCCCAAAATCAAGAAAACCAATTTTACTTATAGCCAATGATTAAAATGGAAACGACAATCAACCAACTTTCATCTTTTGAAAATACCAATTTATCTCTAATTACGAGATATTAAAATTATTCTGGAAATCAGATGTTTAAAAATACTTTAGATGATTAATGAAACTAACTAATATAATTAATTAACTATATCAATTAAAATGGGCTAGAAAAGTGGTTTTCATAAACGGGTTTTAGTAAAACTATTTTTAAAAAGGTTTTCGAATGTAAGGTTAGAAAAAGGTTAGAATATGGATTGGATTTGAAAAATTTTATTTTAGGCTCGTTCTTTTTTCTTTATTCGATCAGGACCAACTAAACAGAGGTATTAGTCATCATTGGTACTAAAACTGGGAGACATGTTTATGTGTCTACACCAACCCTCAACCTTAAACAATAATTATTGAATAAATATAAATTAAATCGTATATAAGTCTTAACTACCTACACAAAGCAAATCAAATATTTGATTGAGGTGCCACGTAATCTTACATCAAGTTTCTATGATCACAATATCAACTCTAAACAACTTTCGATACAAACAACAATTCATCATATCCATTCGATTGAGTTTTTCACTTTTGATAATCAAATATAAAACGGAATACTTCAGTTACAATCAACTCCAAAGATCATTTCATTAAACAATAATAATGAAATAATCTAAAAAGAAAGTAAGGGTGGATCCAGGAGTCCCAGACGATCCACTAAATAACAAACGATAGACTAGGGAGTCCAGTTTACCAATAATTTTAATGGCCAATAACTTGTAGTCTACACACTCCTCCACTCAAGCTTTCGTGTGACCCCGAGAGTCCTGGTCGGTCACGCTAGAGCGAGGACTGTTTAGTATCTTGCCACATACGGCAACAACTAGTCAAATCTTGCTAAATACGCGAATATCAATCAATCCAATATCTTACCATTTTTGGCGAAGATAAATCAACAAAACACTAATATCTCCAAAAGTTGCTCCCTCTGTCCCATAAAGATATGAACACTTGTTGAGACACGTAGTTTAAGGTGATAAGTTGTGTGGTTTTCACATGTTATTTTATTAAAAAAGTAGATGTGATAGGAGTTGGTGGGATATTTTTTATTGAAGGAGACAGATTGTTGGGTAACTTTTTATTGATAAAGGTAAAGTGTTGGCCAAAGGAGTGCAAAAGAAATAAAAAAGTAATAGTGGGACCATGCCAAAAATTGAAGTGTTCAAACTAATTTTGGACAGACATAAAAGGAAAGTGTTCACATTATTTTGGGATGGAGGGAGTATCTTTTAAGAAATTAACAACAACAAAGTTACAATCGTTCTTTCACAATGATCAAATTATCAATACTCTCAAAGATTTCACACTCACACGAACTAATTAGTCCATTCAATATCCCTGTAGTTTATACCATAATTTCAATCCAAACTGATATCCACTTCAGTTGAGTGAAAAGAACCAATAATCCAAACTCTTAAGTTTCATGTTTACTTCAACAAATCACATGACCAATATAATTCATAAACTCTATCATCATAAAGCATGATACATCTCAAATGCCTGTGAACCATGCTGCATAATGCCTCGAAGCAGAAAGGCCTTCAATTTTTTCTGTACACTCATTTCCTACTCTTGCCACTGTGAACAGTTGATATTTTGAATATGTTTCTCTGTGATAGGGAAAATCAATTGTCCTCATAATTGTGAAAAACTAGTTTGACCTCATCCATGAAACTCTTCCTGTACCTGTGTCCAGATTTGATCCTCCAATTGTTCCTAAGGATTTTGTGCCACAACACAAGTTTCCTGCTCCTCTTGAAACCAACAACCTGATGAGTGATCCCCCTCCTCCAGAGTTTCCACCTCCTGAGGATAATGACCTTAAAGTCATGATTGAAGGAGTTGCTGTTCTGGTGGCTCGTTGTGGTAAATTAATTGAGGATATCTCTAGGGAGAAGAATCAGTCCAATCCATTGTTTAATTTCCTTAATGGTGGAAGTGGCCATGAATATTATGCGAGGAAGCTGTGGGAGGCAAAACAGAAGTGTAGTGATCAAATTAGAATGCGCCCAGATGAGAAGTTAAATGCTACTGTGCAGAAAATGACTGCTGAGAGCCGTGGGAAAATCTTAGGTGAAAAGCCCCTGGAGAGAGCGATGAACGATTCATGTTCTGATGTTGCTGCTGCTGCTTCTGTTCCTGTTCAATCCAATCTATCAGATACATTTACCAAGCCTGAAGTTTTTGTAAGTATTGTCTTATAAGTCATTGTTTTGCATGATAATACCGTTTTTTATACTGATACTAGCTCTAGTGTATTGAATATGTTTGTTGGTATTTTGGTTGGTATTGTTGGAGAACTGTTTTCTTGATTGGCTAGATATAACCACCCATACATGGGGATATTGTCATGATGTTCTTCGTAAGCATGTATAGCATCAAAGGAACAGGGCTATTAAAATCTTTATGTTTTTTTCTTTTTCTTGTACTTATTTGTAATGTCTATCAGAGGGAACTCCTCGAAACTGCGAAGCCTTTTAAAGATGATCCAGCAAAGCAAGAAAGATTTCAGCAGTTCTTGAAGGACAAATATCAGGGAGGACTTCGTGCGACTGATACAGGTAAAGCAACTTTTATGACAGAAGGTGCTCGAGCTCGTGAGAGATTAGATTTTGAGGCTGCTGCCGAAGCAATAGAGAAAACCAAATCGGTCAACCAAAACAAGCTATCTGTTCAACAATTATTAGACTTCACTATGGCTACAGGAATGCAATTTACTTCTGGTGGAGTTGAGGTCAGTATCTGGAACTTTTGAAGCTTATTATTGAAAACAGTGGTTTAGTATATTTATATGTCCTCTTAACAGCATGGGAAGGATAGCTCTACTGAAGAGATGTTATCAAAGAAGATGTATCCAAAGCGTGAAGAGTTCCAATGGCGGCCTGCACCTTTATTATGCAAGCGTTTTGACATTGTTGATCCTTATATGGGGAAGGTGAGATTCTTCATTTCCTTTATTCACTTTTATTAGCTTCATTATATGTGTACCTGCAAAATCAGTTGCTATAGAGCAATGGTTAAGATTAGGTTTCCTTGAGAAGGCTGCAGGAATTCCTTGGTCTCTCACTGGATATCATAATGTTTGTTGTGTCTTATGCTATGCGAGTTCATTTTTCTGGTTGTCAAATGTCCTCGATTCTTTGTAGCTGGTAGATTGCAAAGCAATCTATTTTGAACCCCCTTGTCAACCTCATATCCTGGGGTTTGTTGTCACTAGTCGCTCTTGCGTGGTAATTGCATAATTCTTTTTGGTTTGTAGAAAGAATTCTTTGGTTTCTGTTTCTGTTGAGATTTGCCTTTTTTTCTTGTTTTTGGTGTGTATGTCCATGCTATAATTTCACCTAAAGGATCTTTTTTGTTGTGGGCGAAAAGGAGGGGGGAGGGAAGTTGTTGGGTGTAGTTGGCAATTTTCTCTTGGTGTAGTTTTTGTTTTGTGTCCAAATTACTTATTTTTTTTCATTTGTTGTCATCTGTATCTGCTTATAATTATTTGAGTTACGAATATAGAACTTTTCTTTTTGGTACTGTTTGTTCTTTGATTGTAGATAATTCATTTCCGTGTATTTTTCAATGTAGTATTTCTCTGACTTATGTAAAAATTTTTTTGCCAGCCACCTCCTGCTCCAAGGATGAGAGGAAAGCTGGATTCTCTCATTTTTACCCCAGATACGGCAAAAATTACGAGCAAGACAGAGGATGTGACTATGTCTAATGACCAGTCTATGCTTTCAAAAAGTAATGAAGAGCTGTCCATAGACATGAGTGGCAAGGAAGCTGAAGTTACTGTGGAGATTGAAAATATTGAACGGCCGGTGGACCTTTACAAGGTTTTTTTTTGTTTCTTTTCTCTCTGATTGGCAGCTCATTGCTAGTTTTATCAGCTGAAGCGTTCTTCTATCTTAGTAATAAATTCATTTTGCTGCTTTTAAGCATTTTTACTCGTATTTTGCACTCTGATAGTCGCGCTAATCATGTCAAAGATTCTTTTATTCCTCAACCTCTTCCGTGGTGATGAAAAAGGAAAGGTTGTTTGTACTAGTAAATACATTCTGGGCAATCGGACTCATGTTTGGCATACTTCAATCGCTCCATCACCTGGAATATTTGCAACATTTACTGCATGACATGTCATGAATTGGAATTCCTCTCTTGTGACCTTTCTCGAATGTATAACTGTAACTCAATCTTTTGTCCTAAAGACGTAATTGTGCTTCTTATGGACTAGGCAAGACACTGTCTTTGAAAGGTTTCCGCATAATTCTTGTGTGAACGAGACAGTCATGCACTTGACAGTCATGGATATGGAATTGAGTATAGAAGCAGGGTTTGCAAAAACTAATAAGGTTATTCCTATTTGTAGTTTCAACATCTGCTGATCCATTTTTTTCCCTTTGTAGTATTACGTGAAAATATATTGTCATTTCCGTCTCACAAAACCTAGGAATTCATTTGAATATTTACAAGGTCTACATGGGTATAGGAAGAAACCATGGCTCAATTGGTATATACCCCATATTATGCCTGGGACTAAGTCTCACAAGTTGCATTTGAGGTGTTGCTCCCTCCCCTTTGCCCCCCCTTTCCCTTAACCGTCTTTGGCCTTGATTCCCTGAACTTTGAACCTGAGATAAGCAACCCGGCAGGAGCTCGACTTAAATTTCTACAAGTCTGCTTGGTGAGTTTGTTAGGGCAATCTTTGGTGAGTTTGTCCTACTTGACACAAATTACTTTTAGTGTTATAAGATTAATGATTTTCTCTGTTTCTCATACTTGGCTACTGGTATCAGGCGCATGTCGGTGTCGAGGTGTTAGACACAGCCAATTTCGAACTACAGTGTGTTTTTGGTCCATAATGAAGTGTCAAGTGCCATGTAATTGTTAGAGCGTCGGTTATCTGGCACAGGTTTTAGAGATAAAATGAAGAGTAGTAACTTAGCGTTTCTGTATAGCACACAGTATCATGCTGTTTTCTTGAAGAATATTGCACATTCATTGTCTTGTATCTCGTTCCACTTGCTCTTATACAAAATCAGACAGACTGAGAATGCAGTAAATGACAGATCTCTTTTTCTCTCTGGAGTTTTGGCTGAGAATTATCTTCAGAGTTGGGAGATGGCAAGTAGGCCTAAGGTGGAGGGACTTCGAGTCTTGGGTATAAGGTGGCAAAGGATTTATGCTGGTGGGAGTTGTTGCAATCGTTTGTCTTGGACCTTGATGCTTAACTGTCCTCATATATCAGGAAGTATCTCCTTCAGTGGAATGGTTGGGTATCCAGGCTGGTACTATGATACTACTGATTGCTTTTGGATTTTCATTTGTGAGGTATCATTTCTCATCATCAGAATATAAATATTGAGATGGGCAAAGGATGTTCCTGAAGGAGAATTGGAAGTATCTTTTATTGCAAGGAATTTATTCAATCTCCAAAATGTGGGTGTGGAACTTGAATTATCATAGTGTAGTATTTCTGTTCTATAAACCCTTACCAGCGCCACACAAGCGCCACTCGTTTCTCCTTTTCCTTTACCTTCGTATGGAAGTCTGAACTCTGAAGTGTCTTCATAGGTCTGATTGTCAAAACATTTGGTTGGTAAATAATTTTGAGATAGATCAATGATAATCATATGCTTAAGATAAGACCTGGTGTGGGTATATATTCTCAAGTTGTGTGCATGTTGTGTTTTGGTTCTAAACTTTGTAGAAAAATTTGCATTTATTTGTTTTGTTGTGAATTTGTGTGGTTCATATGTAGAATGTTATCCATATGTAATGGATCGATTACCAATTTGTTTTGTTTGGCAAGGTTTGCATTTGTGCCTACTCCATTGCTCTGCTTAGAATTCTGTATTTTGTATGTCTCCTTAGTGATGGGTTAATTTTGACATCTCAACTCTCACGTCCAAGAAATTGTGGGGGTTGCCCAGAGTACGGAATTGCTATATTGTTGTGTGAGCTTTACTCTATGATTTCATGCTGGCTTGATCTAAACAAAGGCTTGTCTTTAAGTTTCACCTTTCCGTCTGTTTTATGCACAGGCTATTTTCTCTGATGATTCTGCTGATGAAGCAGACGTATCTACTGTTAATCAAACAGAAGATCCACAAAAGAAGACCGAAGCTGCCAGTGCTGCTCTAAGTCGAATAGTAGCGGGTGACTTCTTGGAGTCTCTGGGTAAAGAGCTTGGCTTAGAGGTTCCTCCAGATCTGCCCCCTGCATTTACTAAAGCTGGCACCTCTGCACCTTATGAAGTTACTCAAGATTCTAGAGGTACTGATATCATGTCAAAGGATTTGCTATCATCTGCTTCTTTGGATCGTTCTGCAGCCCCAGGAGCTCTGGACAGAAAAATCTCGAATCAGGTGGTTGATAAAAAGGACAGACCCCAACAACAATCGCCTGTAAGTGGAAAGGATATCATGACTCCTAGTTCTCAGAGTGTCAACAATAAGATAAAATTTGAGAAGCCGCGGAACAGGACGGAGAAAAATGAGTACAGGAGTTCATCCTCGGAAGATGAAAGGAGTAGAAAACGGTCTAGGAAGCATCACCGTAAACACAACAGTTCAGATGATGATTCTTCTGATGATTCTAGAGGTCGGTATTCTTCGAGGTCAAGAGATGACAAAAAAAGGTCTTCTCGTAAGAAGCATCGGAGAAGGCATTCGAAGCATAGGTGAGAATGGGATGATTACTTGATGGTTGATGCACACCTCAAGAAAAAGAAACCGAGGGCTTCTGAAATCCATGTGTAGATGATTTAGGCCAAGTGTATCAAGAGGAGCAATGCTACATCTACCCGGTGGGTATTTAACTCACTAGAGATAGACCATCAAAAGATGATGAAAGTTGATGACTAGGATTCTAGTATAACTTGGGGTCTATCTCGAGTGGGATAGATAAAGTTTTTCCCTAAAGAAGAGTGTCGTTCAAGCATTTGAGACTGGCGGGCTATGCTACCAACCATTGTGCTCTGTGCAGCATGAAGAAATGATTGTTTTTCTTATGCCTTTCAGTGATTGCCTGGGACTGAGAAATATACTTGTATATTCCTTTTTGTAACGTTGATCTTAACTCCCCCCTCTATAACACCCCCACCTCCCTTTTCCAAAAAAAAAGAAAGAAGAGAATAAGAAGAGAGAAAGAAGCACAAAAGATAAAGAAGCACAAAAATGGAAAAGGAGTTGAAATTCAAAGAAAAAAAAAGTTTAAGCGCGTTGGAAGGGTAGGAATGGCTTTTTTTTTCTCTATATCTTGCTTAATTAAAGTGTATTAGTAAGGATGAGTAATTCCGGTAAGTGCTGAACTGCTGATATCTTAGATATTGTTGACTTCGTGTTTGCATGCCCGTAAGTTGTGACGACTAATTTGAGTTACCATCTTTTGAACTGCACCAAAGGATAACAAATCTAAAATTCAAGCTGAATTTTCTGTTTTATCGAATATGAAATATTAGGACCAAGAATATTTTGATGGTAAATGTAAACTATAACTAGTATTTTGGCCCGGGCGATGCCCCGGGTCAGTTACAATTATCAAATACATTATTTTTCATAAAAAGTTATAATTGATTTTATTTTCGTAATATTTTGTCTAGTGCGAAATTGAAAATTGGACGTTATTGCATAATAAGTTGTTTAAAAAAACTTTTAACGAATTTGGGGATAAAAATAACAATCTCAATGGAATTAGGGTAAGAGAATGTTGTTACTTAATAAAAGTGTTAGTTCAAAAAGTCTGCCTATGTCTTTATAATTACAAACTTCCTCCGTTCCATAATAAGTGAAACACTTTAAAATAAGTGAAACATACCTTAAATGGAAAAAAGAAAGTGACAAAATGAACTCCATCACAAACTCATGGCTTGTGTGGTTTCTTTCTCTCTCCTCCTTTTGATAAAGTAAAGTGTATTTATGACTTTTTGATTTTTGAAAGTGATGTTTATTAAATCTTGTGCCCAATTCCTATGTTTTACTTATTATGGAATAGAGGAAGTATAATTATAAGACTTTATTAACATTAAACATTGAAATTGTAGCGGATTAGTGGTTAAACTCTCACATTTCATTTCAAAGGTCATGTGTTCAAATTCTAATAAAAGGAGAAAATCCTACTTTTCTTTTCGAAAGCAAACATCAAAATAGTTCTAACCTCATACTAAGCCTAAGTAAAAATACTTCTTACTAATATGCCTAGGGGTGTAAGTTATTTGGTTAAAAATCGAAAACCAAACCAAACCAAACCGAATTAGAAATTTGGTTTGGTTTTTTTTAGAAATTGGTTTGGTTTGGACTCAAAAATAAATAAAATTCGGTTTTTCGGTTTGGTTCGGTTTTGATTTTGGAAAACCGAAATATACAAATAGACCATATAAAAATAGGAGTTAATATTCAATTGGTTTGAATATATTGTTCAGACTATCCTTTTCATTCACATCAAACTTCAATTTGGGTTTATGCACTGTTTTTTTAAAATGACGAATTAATGTTGTTGATATATTCTTTTAAACAATTTGAGGGAGGATCATTCTCACTCCACACCACATGTATTTTATCAGTTCCATGACATGAAGCATAATGAGCAACAGACTGCTTTAAAAGATAACCATAAACATGTATTAGATGTTGGGAATTTTATATTGTTGGTGACATGCATGCTGCCATTTTCAAGTGGTATTTTGTATGTTGTAACTTGGCAAACTTAAGTCTTGGGTTATTTTTATAGAAAAGTTTGGTTTCATCTTGGTTTGGTTTAATTTCGGTTTGGTTTGGTTTGGATTTTGAAATATTAAAAAAATTCGGTTTGGTTTGGTTTGGTTTGGTTTTTGGTTTCAGATTTTGGTTTTGTTTGGTTTGGATTGAGTCGAATTCCGGTTTGGATTTGGATTGGAAATATCAAACCGAATTTATTCGGTTTGGTTTGGTTTTTACCTAAAACCAAACCAAAACCGAACTTACGCCCCTAAATATACCATATAGATATGGTTAGACAACCAATAGCGAATGTAGGTTTATCATGTCAGTCACTAAAACTTTTGAGCTGTATGTGGTGCTATGAGATAAATTCCATGGTCTCCTTTGACCTTTCACGTGCATGTACTTGTGATTAATATTGAACGGCGTACGGGGACATATAACATCAAGGGCGGGCCTTGGTAGGTAATCTCCTTCTCAATTACTCCTACTTATTTACATTTATGGTTCAGTTACATCTTCTCTAAACCACTTTCTCCCCTACCCCTTCCCAATTCGTATCGACATATAGCGGGGCATTTTTCGTGAGTTAGGGAATCTATGGGAGTTTTTTTTTTATTTTATGGAGTTTGAGAAAAAATATGACACTGATGAATCACTTTTGTTCATAACCGATATATTGATAGACTTACTTCCTCAACAACCCCCTAATAGAAAAGGGAAAAGAGGGGTTCTTTTTGTTTGACTAACCATATAATATTGTTTTTGGGCTTTCTTCCTAGTTAGTATTGGGGGGTGGGGGGGCGGGGGGTGTTCCTATCCTATTGGATTCTAATGAAGAAGTCCTTGTCTCCCAGAAGATGCCAGAATAATGCTCCTAAATGTTCTGCACACAAAAAAACAGAGGAAGAAAAGGGAAGAAAGAACAAAGGACTGTATGGGTGTCTTGAAACTTGTCAAAAAGAAAAGTGTTGCAAGTTCTGAAATGATTGGTCTGTCTTAAATTGCTTTATCTAGACTTCCGTACTTAAAACCATTATTTTATAATAAGTGGTTCTGCTCCTCAGTTGATAGCAATTACATTCAACATCATGTGAAACTTGTGCACTATATTTCAGTTCTCAACTATAAGTCAAAATGAGGTAAGAAACTAGAGAGCTTACTTTGTGTTGTCTGTTGTGTACTTGTGTTTGTCTTACTTCTATAGCTTCTTTCTGGTACATAATGAAGATCTGAGCATTGTACATTTGTTCTCTCTTCTTCTCTTGGGCTGTTATCTTAGTTCCTTGCTGCAAACTCAAAGAACTGAAATAGGAAGACTTCTATACCAGTTGATTTTCTGTTTCTTTCATTCTTCTTTGAGTTTGATCGTATTATGTTAAATTTCTGGTATATTGCAATTTGAAGCTAACCTTCTGAAAAGCTAAAGAAGCTCTTTTTTTCAGGCTTCTTGTGGTGGGCAAATTGTTGTTGGGTTACTTGGATATACCACTTAATGGTAGAAGAAGTTAATCTTTGTTTGCAAGCTATGATTGAATGTTCATCTTTGACTCATTTTTGGGCTATTGGGAGAACTCAAGTTGGAAGTCAAACTTTTGAGACAATTGGGTGTAACAGTTTTTCTGAAAGCGGGATTATTAGTTTGGTATTGTGGGATATTAGAGGCAGATAAAAGGAATCAATTTACTGGTTGCTATAAATGGCGCCAGTTAAGAAAAAGCAGCGGCATCTTGGAAAAATTGATCCTTTGTCATTGGAGAAATTGTTGTCTAGGAGTCCAAGTGACAGATCCTTGATTGGAAGGCCTGGATTCTCAAGGATAGTCTATTGCAATGATCCTCAAAGTCCTGAAGCTGAACAACTTAGATATTGTGACAATTATGTTACAACTACGAAATACACTTTTGCTTCGTTTCTCCCCAAGTCATTGTTTGAGCAGTTCAGGCGGATTGCTAATCTTTATTTTCTCTTGTGTGCATTTTTGTCTTTCACTCCGATTTCTCCAAATCCACCTGTCAGTAGTGTTCTCCCTCTTGTGGTAGTGGTGACGGTAACAATGGTGAAGGAACTGGTTGAAGATTGGAAGCGCAGGAAGCAGGTAACAAAAGTTTAGTATTATGGCCGTGTGCAACTGGACTAGTTTAGTGATTTTATTGTTCTATAATCTTTGTAAGGGAGGGAGGGGGGGAAGAATGAGTGATCTGACAGCTTACATTGCATAAGTTACATATTCGAATATATATTGAATAAATCTTAAGAGGTTACAGCAGAATATACAAATTAGATGTGCTGCTTTTGAGGGACCATAGCTCTGTTTGTACTTCATCTGATAAACTTCTATTTTAAGCATATAAAGTTGTCTGGAAGTCTAGTTTTATTTCTTCCCCTGTTATGATCACATGACATGTATTCCCTTGACAAATTGTAGATATATTGGCTTTATGAAAAATAAATTCTAAAGTGAATGATGTAGGATATCGAGGTGAATAATCGAAAGACTAAGGTGCACTGCGGCAATGGCAATTTTGAGGACACAAAATGGATGGACTTAAGAGTTGGAGATATAGTGAAGGTGGAAAAGGATGAGTTTTTTCCCTGCTGATCTTATCCTACTTTCCTCAAGCTATGATGAAGCTATATGCTATGTTGAGACTACCAACCTTGATGGGGAGACTAATCTGAAACTAAAGCAAGCATTGGAAGTAACTATAGGCTTAAATGAGGACTCAATGTTTCAGAATTTCAGATCCGTAATTAGATGTGAAGACCCAAATGCTAATTTATATTCTTTCATTGGGAATTTGGATGTTGGAGGACAACAACACCCTCTTTCTTCTCAACAGCTGCTATTAAGGGAATCCAAACTGAGAAATACAGATTACATTTTTGGAGTTTCAATCTTCACAGGTCATGATACTAAAGTCATCCAAAATTCAGTGGGTCCCCCTTCGAAAAGAAGTAAAATTGAAAGGAGAACAGATGTTATTGTTTTCTTCTTATTTTTTCTTGTTATTTCTGCTGTCAATAATAGGATCAATTTATTTTGGGATGGTCACAAGTGAGGATCTCCTTGATGATGGCACAACGATGACAAGATGGTACTTAAGACCTGATGATACCACCATTTACAATGATCCGAAAAAAGCTTCACTTGCTGCAGTACTGCATTTTTTGAGAGCTGTTATGCTGTACGGCTACCTCATTCCTATCTCGTTGTATGTGTCGATAGAACTAGTTAAAGTTATGCAGACGGAGTTCATTAACAAAGATAGACATATGTATTATAAAGAAGGTGACAAGCCGGCACAAGCCCGTACCTCAAATCTGAATGAAGAACTTGGTCAAGTTGACGTGATACTTTCTGACAAAACTGGAACTTTAACGTGCAACTTGATGGAGTTTGTCAAGTGTTCTATTGCTGGAAATGCATATGGTCAGGTGATCACAACAGTGGAACAGGCGATGGCTAAGAGAAAAAGGTTACCTTTAACTTGTGAGGTGATAAAAGGAGACAAAGAGGATGACAATACTGTACAACAGCCGACTATTAGAGGCTACAATTTTGTGGATTATAGAATCACAAATGGGAACTGGGTAACTGAAGAAAGGTCAGATGTTATACAGGCGTTCTTTCGAGTTATGGCTGTCTGCCATACTGTTATACCTGTAATAGATGAAGAAAGCGGAAGTATATCATATGAAGCGGAATCTCCAGATGAGGCAGCATTTGTTATTGCAGCAAGAGAACTTGGGTTTGAGTTTTATGAGAGGACTCAAGCAAGCATCTCCTTAAGAGAGTTAGATCCTTTGTCGGGTTCAAAGGTTGAAAGGTGACTTCTCTACTCAAGTCAATATAGATTTTCGTTCCTTTAGCTATTTATTTATGCTATCCTGATATCCTTTGCAAAAAGAAAGTTGGATCATGAGCAGTGTAAGCCTTAACCTTCTACTATCCCTTTATAGCTATTAAGAGTTAGGACATACCTACAGAGGTATTTGTATAAGGTATTATCTTGCTTTTGCTTACTGTGAGGAAATAATTGAGCTTTGCTCTTTTTCTCAGGAAGTTTGAACTACTGAATATCATAGAGTTCAGCAGCTCAAGAAAGAGGATGTCTGTGATTGTGAAAAACGAAGAAGGAACACTTCTACTACTTTGTAAAGGTGCTGACAGGTTTGTTGGAAAAACATCTAGGAGCTGTAGTATCACGAGTCATGACAAAATGTCGTGTTAGATCAGCATTCTATCCCCTCTTCCTTCCCTTTGTCCTGTCCATATTTTCAGAAAATGCAACATGGTTTTATCTTTCTAAGGGTCCATTCTCTTCACCTTAAAAAATAAATTTCAGGAAATATATGCTCAAATAGTTTCCAATAAAATATGTTCTAATAACTTCCAATAAGTTAAGACAAATCCAGTTCAGCTCGCCAAAAAAAAAAGGAGTGTAGTTCATCAGAATTTAGGTGAAGAGAACGCACCTTAATCTGTCTTGATAAGCATTAGAGGGTAGGAGTAGTAGGAGGAAAGAGAGAACAAAGGATTGGGAATAAACGGAGATGAATTTTTCACTTCTCAAAATATTAAGGATGTTGTATGATTGTATCTTCTGCTCCCCTCCTTTATCTTTATCCTCCAATCTCCAGATAGAGAAAGGATAGCGTGTTCTTTTCTTTCCTATCATTTCCATCCTGTTTATTGTTAAATCCCTCCTACCTTGTTCTCCTCAATCAAATTGCTGATACAAATGTATATGTCCATAATATTCAGCTTTTACATAAATCTTTTTGCTTAGACTTCAAGGTTAATGTCCTTTCTGCATAAACAAGGTTAGTGATACAAGTTCCTGTTGGAGCAGTGTCATGTTTGAAAGGCTTGCATATAATGGAAGGGAGTTTGAAAGGCAGACTAGAGAGCATGTCATGGGGTACGCTGAAGCTGGTTTAAGAACTCTAATACTTGCATATCGTGAAGTCAATGAGGAAGAGTACTTGGCATTCAACAAGGCATTCACAGTGGCCAAAAGCTCTGTTAGTGCAGAACGTGACAAATTGGTTGAAGAAGTAGCAGAAGACTTTGAGAGGAATCTGATTCTTCTTGGAGCCACAGCAGTAGAAGATAAGCTCCAAAAAGGGGTCAGTGGTATTATGAGAATGATGTCTCTTGGTTCTAACATGTCATGAAAACCATTGTGCAAGAGAGGTTGTTAGTTAAATTGCCAATGATATTATCTTTATATATCTAGAGCTGAAGTCCTCTTATGCTTTCATACTAAATAGGTTCCTGAATGCGTTGAAAAACTTGCACAAGCTGGAATTAAGTTCTGGGTATTGACCGGGGATAAAATGGAAACAGCCATCAACGTTGGGTATGCTGTGTGTCTGAAGATATTGATGTCCATGTAGAGTTGTATGCTTTATTTTGTTCTGACTTGCTGTTTATTATACAGTTATGCCTGCAGTTTGCTCAGAGAAGGGATGAGGAAGATAGTAATTAACTCTGAGTCTAACAGAGCAAAAGCACTGGAAAAGGTGTCAGATAAGTCTGCCATACACAAGGTAAGTTACAAAGGCTTCTTTCAGGTGGTGGTGCGTCATACAGTTGTCGCCTGTATGTGCAGTTTTTACTTGTCTGATTTTAAAGGGAGATCTGCACTTAGTGACACCTATTAGATGTGATACCTTTAATTTTGGTGTTTCCATCTTCATATGAAACCCTGTTGCTAAAGTTTACATTGATTAGGACTTCCAAAACGAGGGTTCTCCAAGACATAAGTGAAGGGAAGGAATTACTTTCCCTATCCGATGGAAGCTCAGAGGCCCTTGCTCTTATTATTGATGGAAAGTCACTCAGTTATGCTTTGGAAGATGATGTCAAACACACATTTCTAGAACTTGCTCTGGGCTGTGCATCAGTCATCTGCTGCCGTTCATCACCTAAACAGAAAGCACTAGTAAGCTGTAGAAGTATTATTTCACCTTCATCATCTCTGATATCAATTTATAATCTTGTATCCTTTACAAGGATACAAATTCGTTCTTTTTGGTTCTTAAGGGAAAAGAAAGAATAAGGAAGGATAACAAGTGGAAGGCCCTACGATGCATATGAATAACAGAAAACCAGCCCTGATTTCTCCTTATGTTTACACCTGATTGGACCTGATTAGCCCAGTTTAAACCTGAAACTTATTTTTTTTAAGGTGAAGAGAATGTACCCTTATCATCTTGCTGCAGGTCACAAGACTAGCCAAAACAAGAAGAGGAACAACGACATTGGCAATTGGTGATGGAGGAAATGACGTTGGCATGCTCCAAGAAGCAGATATTGGGATCGGTATTAGTGGCTTCGAGGGAATGCAGGTTCATATAGCTCCTTCATGCAAGCCACAGTAAAATACTTTGATTTCTCATCTCTATAGCCTCTGAGATTTGGTTTGTTTCAAGAATAGGCGGTCATGGCAAGTGATATCGCAATAGCTCAATTTCGCTTTTTAGAGCGTTTGCTGCTGGTTCATGGGCATTGGTCTTACAAGAGGATCTCATCAATGGTATTATCTATCCTGTTTAATTCCTTTCTACGCATTCTTTTCCGCTAGCCAACACATCGAATTACTTGGTCGATTGTACCTTTGAGCAGTTATCAGTAAACGACTAAATCAAACTTGAGCACTTGATAGAACATTAGAACTGCTCTATATCTCATCTTTAAGCAAAATATAGTGATTGCGATATTTTTATTTTGGCTTTTCTTTCAGATATGTTATTTCTTCTACAAGAACATATTGTTTGGCTTCACACTCTTCTACTATGAGGCATACACATCGTTCTCTGGCGAACCTGCATATAACCAGTGGTTTTTAACCCTCTACAATATCATTTTCACATCTCTCCCCGTCATTGCTCTAGGAGTTCTTGAACAGGATATTTCTGCAGAGTCATGTCTCAAGGTAATTAGACTAAATTCTGCTTGTCCTGTTATTAGCCATTGTGATATGACTATATTGCCCTCTTCAAAATGATCTGCTTCATTTTCAGAACCCTCAATTGTACCAAGAAGGTGTACATAACATCCTATTTAACTGGCAAAGAATACTTGGCTGGCTACTCAATGGAATATTTGGTGCAACAACCATATTCTATCTCTGTATCTTCGCATTGGATAATCAGGCCTTCCGCAAAAATGGTAAAGTGGTTGGATTTGAGATTCTTGGAGCCACCATTTACACTTGCGTGATATGGGTAGTGAATGCTCAATTGGCCCTTTCCATCAAGTATTTCACTTTCATCCAACACTTCTTCATCTGGGGCGGCATATTATTTTGGTACGTGTTTCTCTTGGCATATGGGGATTTTGATCCTATTATATCCACTACAGCCTACAAAGTATTTTCCGAAGCTTGTGCACCATCTCCTTCTTTTTGGGTCGTGACACTTCTTGCTTCGGTGTTTGCACTGCTTCCTTACTTCATATATACTGCTTTGAGTATGGAGTTTTTCCCATTGTATCATTAAATGCTAATGGCTAAACTCAGAGCCGAATATAATGTTACATCGTAAGTTACTGACACAAAATAGTAGGATGTACAGTACATTACTGCCCATGTGGTAAGTGGTAATAAATGACAATAATGATAATGAATTCTAGTGTAATTTTGTAAGAAAATCTCATGTGAATGTCTATGGTAATGTAAACTTTATCCCTATACATGTGGTTCTTTTTCATAAAATTTCATTATCACCTTCCTTATTGATAGTGGATGGTTATGAATTTTTTTTTGAAGAAAATAGATGTTTTGGGGGGTAGACAAGCATTACCGTAGATATTGATCAGAGACTTTTTGTCAAAAATCTACACTAAAATTCATTACGATTATAATTACCATCATTTATTTATCACGTACCAAATAAGGAGTTATAACAAAGAGTATAATTTATCATCAGTAATAAGGCAGAGCTCCAGAAGTGGAAGACAGATTCAGTCATTCTTTGAAGAATAAGTTACAGCTGGATTTGTTATAGATTTCTAATCTGAGTTATGACCATTGGCCTAAATTCCATTGCATTAAGTGGAAATAAGGGCCGAAGCTCTATATGTTGGAGTCAGAACTCAGAACACTCGGAAGCTGATTGTGTGAGTACAGTTCAGTGTATATATTCACTGCAGTATACTGAACTTGTCTTTGGATCCTAACATATTCAGCCAATCTTTTTTTAATCTGGTTAACATTTATGTTTTTATCGCCATTATGTAATTGGTACTTGATTTTCTTCATAGTTTGTTGATGTAGCTTCTGTATAAGTCGATCTTTGCTTAGAAGTTGAGATCTTACAAAGACACATTAGAATGCATTGCAGTTCTGATTCGAACTGCAAATACTTATTTTCTCCTTTAGCTTTCTTTCATTATGTTGTCTATACTGGCAGTATAATATTTCGATCCATCAGTATCAGATTGTTGCATAACCATATGCAAATACCAAATGTTTGAAACGGAAAAGGAGGAACAAATTTATATTTTCTTGGATTGCCTATGTAGTGAACATTAAACAATGATAACTATGGAACATCCAACATAAACAACCTGAATAAATCTTGTCAATATTGGATTGACTGACAATTTTCTAAGTTCTATCAGAATATTAGAGTGTGTGTTTAAGCTTAAACACACAAGAAACCTGAGAAATTTCGTTGCCTGAAAATATTCAGACTGAGCATGTTCAATACCCAAAAACTTCATAATTTCACAGGATGAAGGGCATTGACAAATTAATGTCGCGCAAGCGTGACCAAGTCCAACTACCGTTGAATTAGGGCTTAGAATTTGAATCACTCAACAAAATTTTCAACAAAAAAAAAGGTATTCGTGCAAACCAATCTACTCCCTGTGCCAGAAATAGTTGTCACATTGTCTAAATCTTTCATAATCAAGGATATAACAAGTTTTACATAGAGACTTTTTTTTTGGACAAGTTTACATAGGAACCTTTTATAATATTTACGCGACTAAAATTTAAGTAGTGGCATAGTAGGAAATTTAATCATTAACATTACCTGTTCAGAAAAGTGTCACTATCTTTTTCCAGAACTTATTTACTCAAGCTTGCATACCTAATAACTACCTGATGAATATCATGTGCATTTACTTCTCCTGTCCTCTTCATCCTTTATTTTATTAGGTGGAACATCCTGAACATGGTATTACGTGCATTGAACCTGTCTTTGGATATACATATCATTTTTGTCCAGGAGTTAATAATTATTGAGGTTATCTGGACTATAGATCTCCAGAAGAACTAGACAAACTTATTATAATGTACATAGAATATGTCAAACAAATATTTCACAAGAAAAAGTCAAATTCTCCTGGTTTCTAAGTTTTCAGATCTCTCAAATCTAAGAACATATCAACTGTAAAATTAAAAATTTTGAAATCCTGTTGACATTCTTTTTTACAATGTATGCAAGGATCACAAAAAAACATAGCATTATTAAGGAAAAGAATCAAACCAATTAATGTTACAGTGATCTGCTTGCTATGAGACAGGAAGTCCAAGAAAATCAGCAGCAGATTTAGCCATAATGGAAGCAAACTCATGAAAATTAATAACTCCATCTCCATTAGTATCAGCTTCATTGATCATTTCTGTCAACTCTCTGTATGTCAAAGGCTGACCCATCTTAGCCATGGCTCCAGCTAGCTCAGCTGCGGTGATAACACCATTACCATCACGATCGAATTTTCGGAACACTTCCAATAGTTCCCCTTGATTTACTAATATCTCTTCCTTCATATCAGGCAAGATGGCTCTTACTAGCTCATCAAATTCAATGGTTCCGTTGCCATTTGAGTCCATAGAGGCTAACATAATCTCGAGCTGGTCACCTGATGGCTTAAGGCCTAGGGAGCGCAGTAATGCAGCCAGCTCTAACACCGTTATGCTGCCGTCTGAGTCCATGTCGAACCGTGTAAATATGTCTTGTAGTTGCTTCATTTGATCAACCATCATGCTTTTTTTTTGGGGGGTCAATGTTTTTATGTATTTTTCCTAATGCTGATCGTACAACAACCACCCAGAATATATCCTCGTTGGTTGATCGTGCGTTTTACGATAGCACGATGATGGGGTTGTCGCGGTGAGGAGGGGGTGGAAGAGGAGGAGGAGCAAAGGCCTGCCTCAAAGAACTAAGGAAGGAACAAGCTAAGGAGAAATGTTAAAATGGTAAGGAGTGGTTGTTATTTCTGTTATATATGGTAGTTGGTAGATATGTAGGGTGTCTGTTTGACTAAGTGCAAGTAATGTAATGGAGTAATGATATTTACTTGGATAAAGTAAAGCATAAAAGCGCGTCGGTGGTTGTTTTGGGTTGTTTTTTTAAGATATAAAGTTCACTTTTGGTGGTTGAAGTGATTTGTATAGTGGCAATCTTGCAATCTTAGCACAATTGGTGCCTAACTGAGCAAGTTCCTTGAAACTTGATAGAATGGCTAGCTCATGAAAGGTTGTGTACTAAATTATTTGTGATTTGTTTGGATTTGATTTTTCTAAGAGAAATACAACAAAGATGCTGTGATAGTAGCAAGTAGTCACTGGTGGATCTTGGAAGATTTGCTATTGGGGTCAAATTTTCCCACAATAACATATTAACATATATGAAAGTATAAAACTATAAGAACATATGAATATTACTTCCAAATCCAATGTAAAAATATAGATTATACTAAAATATCGGAATAAAATAAATGTAAAAATTTTAAAACTACAAGTGTCATGATCCCACTATTGGAAAAAGAACTAAAGTAAGGCTTGACGGTCTTTCAAAATTTAAAATCATCAATAATTGACTTTGGTGCTAAAACTCTTGGAAATTTTCCTTTCAATATAAACACAAATTATTAGAATAGGCTCTAATTTTAACATAAAATTAGACGAACTCAATAATCGAATTTTTCTAACAGTCCCATTCCATTTTACTCTAACCCAACACTATCCTAGTCATCCCTTCTCTTCTCCTTCCTTTGTTTTCTTGATTCTCGAACTACAACAGACAATTTCAAAAAATAACTCGGTAGTCTTACCGAACGGATTAAACTAGTCACTAAATGAATTAAACTAGTCACTAAATGGGTTAGAGAATGTCATTAGTGAATAGATTAAACTGGTAACGAAATAGATTAAAGTGATCCCTAAATAGATTAAACTAGTCACTATATTAAAAAAGGTGGCATGTTTCTCTTTCTTAATATTGGGCGTAGCGTGCCTAATTTTAAACTAAAAGTAGGCCGTCTCTTGCAAGCCATCAACCGCAATATAAATAACTAAGCTATCCGCCAAAAAACTCATCTTCCATTTTATTACGCAGTCTTGTCTTCATGATTTTTATGGCTGAGAATGCTCTTCAATGGTAGCTGTTGACACAGGAAGAGTCAATATTAGACGTATTAATCTGTCAAAAAAAAAATTTGACTTTCCTGTTTGTGCCAATTGTTCACAAACTTCGTCCAAAGTAGAATAATTTCTCATATTTTGATCATCTTTCACTTCACAAATGAAATGTTGTCCTCTCTTGCTCCGTAAAATCTTTCGGATAATACTTTTCTACCAGTTCACAAATCTTATTGATATCAAAGTTTTTGAAACCATCCTTTGGCTCTAACAATGACGACAAGGTCAAGAGCTCCAAAGCATTGTCGTTAAATCTGCGGTTCGGCTCTTGAAATACTTGTGATGAGTGATGACAAAAGTATTAGTCATGAGTGCAAAGCAACTAGCAAGTAAGCAACATCAAGAATTCAAGATAACAAGATTCATAAAATTAAAATACGGTGAACAATTGACAATTCCAATTTGCACATGTGATGTACCGATGTAGTATAATGAATCGAAAAAAATTATCAAAATTCGGAATCAATGAGATAAATCGGATAGAGTAATAGTACCTTACTTTCGCGCGAGAAAGCAGGCAAAATTGCTTTATACAGAGTTGCAGTTGCAGACTTTTGATTTTCAGGTTTTGGCTTTTTTCCAACGTGCAAGGGCAAGTCTTTGTTGTGGAAATCTGGAAGCGTGAGAACTGAGAATTGTACTACTGAAGTTCTCTGTGACTTTTCAGACTAAGCTTATTTTATTTGTATATTAACTAAAGTTGGGCTTTTGGGCTGATAAAAAACAAACTTTATAATTTTTTTTAAAAAACCTACGGGGGCCGGGGCAGCTGTCCCCATTATAATCCACCTCTCGCAAGTAGTGTACACTTGTCCCAATCGAACTTATTTGATATGTGACCTACATATGAAGGATGACTCTATGAAAGATCATAACATTTACATATTTACATACTTCCTCTGTTTTTTTTAAATTGCACCATTTTGTATTTCACTTTTGTCGAGACGCTTCTTTGAACGTCAATATCTCTTATCTAAGTATAAGTAAAAATTATAAATATTTGATATTGGGAATCCTTACATTGAGACCGAATCTAACAAGATCTCACTTAAGTTTTTTTCTTATATAATGATGCAATTAAAACAAACAGAGAGGAAGTATTATGGGTCGAGAATGAATTTCACTCATTTATTTTTAACATTACATATTAACACGATGTAAAAAGGTTAAAAAGAATTAATAAGGAAAGTACTTTTATTTCAAACGATATTAAGAAATTACTTGGGCTTTATTGAGAACGTCATCAATACGAACTAGGCCACACGGAAAGATTTACTACCAAAGTTGGAAATACTATTGGTTGATTGATATTTGGAACCTTTAAGAAATGAGTGGCCATATGTGGGACTGCTCACATCAATTTATTTCTTCAACTATCTAGAATTTCTTCTTTGGTTATTGTATTTGACTCATTTCGACATGATATTCATATACTGAAAGTTGGTCAAGAAAGCTATTAGGTTGATTCGTGCAGTTTACACATGTGTAGTTAACAAATGATTCTGATGACCTGTTTAATGAATGGTTAGTTAAGGTTGATAGTTATCGACCTGTTTATTACACAGATCAGGTCAGCATTGAGGGATATAACTCTTTTGTGCAATGTGCATGACACGACCTAACTCTTTTGCCATCTCTAATTTCCATCAACAATTTTGATTATCCTCAATAATGTAAACATGAGCAAGTAGTTTGATTAAGCAATAAACACCACTCGTACGCTTTTCACCACCACTGTAGTCTGTAAATGCATAGTTGACCACACATATAATTACAAACAAGCTACCCTATCTTCAGATCCAATCTAATCTTCAAGGGTTCATTAAATTCACATATACAAGGCTACACCATAATGAAATCAAATCAGAAATCACACTTGCACTTGCACTGTGCTAAATCCAGCAATGCATATCAGCAAGATCAGACAGTAAGGTCCACAAGAGTAGTACTTTTTTTCCCAAGAGTACCCTCGACCCAAGTTCAGCATATAAAATATACCAATATGGAAAAAAGAAAGTAACAACATACACATTACTAGTTCAAGTTACACAAGTAACGCAACTATTAATTTCAGACTGATGTAACTACCTAAACTAAAAGTATCTAAATTCATCCATATATCACATTCCTAACTGGCATCATGGCCTCTCTCATCAGCAAGAGGAGGAGCAACAGCAGCTACCTTCCCTCCTCTTACTCCTCCAACTTCAGCACCCCTAGCAAAAGGACGGCGACACCGTCGTTTAAGCCACCCGTAACAGGATCCCCTGTAGTTGATACTCTCTAGAGGAGTCTCTTCCTTCCCAATCCAAAATCGACCCAAAAGACATGAAATTACTGCAAGAACACCCAATACTGAAATAACCGCGAAAAATGGACCTATTGATCCTTTGTTGTTGTTATTGTTATTGTTGTTATGCCACGCATTATTGCTTGGTACAGATTGGGGGTATGGCATTTCCTCTTGTACTTGTTGAGGTTGCTCTTGGTTTGGTAACAATGCTGTTGTTGTTGCCATTTTTTTGTGTTTTTGGTTATGTAAGATCAGCTCTTTGTTATTGCATTCAAGGATTTATTACCTATTTATAAGACGATCATATCAAAAGGTCAATTTTATTGTTATAAAAAGTGGCAAAAACAGACTTTATAGAAGTGCAATTTGTCAACTTTATCTTTATCGGAGGAGTGGAACTCCACATGGTGCTGGTACATCCAAAAGAAGTGTGTAAGGAGTCCACATTTATGTTTCCCTTTTGACTTAAAAAAGATAGGAAAATGAAGAGAATTTTCTTTTCCTTTTATTTTCTGTGTAGGAAAATTAAGAGAATATTTATTTATTTTTTTTGAGTGAGGTGGAAATCAACCCTCCCATGTGGTCATCCTCATCAATTAGCAGAAAAGTTGATTCAGATTAAGTTGTTAATGTTAGATAATTTGGTGGTTAGTAATTTTTAAAAGATTTGTAACAGTTAATTGAAAAATTAAAAAAGTCCTTACCTTTTTTTTAAGGGAAGAAAATCCTTACTTGTTCATCTCTTCTCATCCAAAGAATCTTATGTCTACCATTTATTTCTTGTATTAAATTTTCATGTTACTGATATTAGGTACTAATTTAATGGTTAACTATTTAGAATTTTATTATTATAAGACATTTTATGGGACGTGTAAAGGAAGTCGAGCACCTGGGTTGTAATTGGCTTTACTTAGCCATGACGGTTTCATTGATTACATCCTTGTAGATTTTAGTTTTTCTTTTAACTTTGGACATTAGTGAAGAACTATTAGATCAACATGGATCATCACATTATAAAGTTTATATAACTCCAAGCCAATAGATAATTGATATTTCCACCTATAATCAGGCCCGGCCCTGGGGTTGTTTAGAGGGGCAACCGCCCACGACCCAAAAGAGAAAAGAGCCCAGTTTTTTTTGAAAGAAATTAAATAAAGGAAAGCAACAATAATTATATGCAATAAATACTAGTTTGGTTTGATGGTTAGTTGTGTTTTATTTCACCCACAAGACTAGAGTTCAAATCCCATGAGATACAAAGTTTGCTTTTTTAACATTTCTTTGTACATTTTTCTTCTTTAATTCATCTTCAAAATTCCTTTACATGTAAGGTAATTGCTTTTAAATTTTTGTTCACTTCTTTTTACATTTTTCTTTATTCATTTTAAAAATTTCTTTATTTTTTTAAACATTAGCGTTAGTCTACTAGTATTGTACTTCAAATATATTAGACTTAATCTTATTTTTTTATCATACTAATATGCTATGGATTAATAAGTTTTAGTTTCAAATTAATATTTACTTTCTCCTCATTTCACCTCAAGTACCCGTGTCGGAACCTCGATACTCGGACATGGATGGGACACTTGGACACTTTCTTTAAGGCCAAAAAATTGAAAAAGCTCCCAAAAATAGTTGAGTCAGACACTTGGACACATACCCATGTCGAACATGGGTACTCGAATCTGAGCAACATAACTTTACATAAAATATTATACTACTCTAGAAAAAAAATTATTGTTGGTGGTGAGATCCTAGCTCCACCACTACCTATATGGCAATATATAATAAGAGGCCTTAAATTTATATTTCGCCCCTGCTTATTATTCTCCTCAAATGATAGGTTTCGATCATAGAGCCAAATTCTCACGATAATGATTCCTGCATTTTTTTTCGGTTGTATCATGTTGACTTTTAACATTATTCACATATATGACTTTTGACTCTTTTAAACTCCCTTCGCTCTTATTTGATGTTCCTACTTGGAATATTCTATTTGAAGAGAGAATAACTTTGACCATGAGTTTTGATCAATATATCATGTGGTATCTAGTTATTTGTCTCAACATGTAGTTTCACACTATTATATTTTAATAATTTTTTAATACGGATCTGAGGATGTTGTTGCTTAAATATATGCATTGAAACTGTGCAAAGACAGCAACAACATTAGGGAACAGAGGGAGTATTATTTACACAAGGAAATATGTTTATGTGGAATCTTTGTTAGATTTGTTTCAATATGTATTTTCATTCTATCAACTTTTTGCAATTTTTACTTGAGCATAACTAAAGATATTGATCCCCTAAAAAAAATAAAGATATTGATGTTTAAAATTGTGAATTGGCAAGAGTATCAAGTCCTTTAGATACAACTACATATATACAGATGAAGTATCTCACCAATATATGATAAAATATATACTCAATCATGTGAAATCTTTTTAGATTCGTTTCAATGTATAATGTCAAATTACCAATTTAATTCTTACATTTTTTTAGGAATATATAATTACTGATATTAATCACTAGATATAATTAATGGTCAAAATTATATCAAAAAATATGGAAAAATCAACCAAGGATAACAAAAACAAACGAAGGGGTATTTAATAAACCTTAATATAAGGTTCTGATGTTTTTCTTACTTGATCTAGTGGTAAAGGTTGGCCTCATAACTTTAAGGTCATAGGATCAAACCTCATTAGGGGATCTTTGGAGGGTGAGGTTTCCTTTACCATCCCCCCTCCCTCCCAAAGAGTCTTACCTGCAAACCTGGCAGGTTATACCTACGAGAGGTGGCAGTTCAATTTGGTCTTTCATCTTACCTACCTAAACTCATAGTTCATGTTGTGGGTTGTACCCGCTTAAGGTTGTGTTGTTGGCTGCACCCAAGCCATAGTCGGTGTTATTAAGGCTAATTTTGCCTTTGTAAGAAGAATATATGTAGACTGAAATACATATTTTGATTATGAAGTTTATTCGTGAAATGGTGATATGTATCACATAATTTTTGCTTAATTTAAGATGATCAAGTATCCCTTTATATTTTAAGTTGTACCCTTTAACCTCTAGATATACCCCTTTTATTTAAATATTACTTGTTAGGTTCAAAATGTACCATTTTTCCACTATTAATTATTAAATGATTAAACATGTTTTTAGTTTTATCTTAAGTTCTATCTCGAGCGGGTCCTAGCTTAAGTATTCTTTCAATTTGGTCTTTCACAATGAGATTTATTTGTACTTCATCCGTTTTAAATTAGTTGTGATACCTTTACTTTTCACGATGCCAATGCAAAACTTTGAGTACATATATCTCTAATTTTGTACTTGTAAAAATTATAAAAAGTACATATAAAAAAAATACATATTAAGACGAATATAACAAGATCCCACATGACTATATTTTTATTCATGTATAAATCACAAACGATGGTCAAAGTGAAATTTGTGAATAGTGTAAAATGTCAAAGTGTCACATTTAATTTGAAACGTAGGAAGTAGTAAAAAACTTATATGGACTAATTGGTTCATACTAAATCTACGTTTTTTTCACCAGGTACCCCTGTGGTATTTCAAATTTCATAGGGTACCCCCGTTGTTTCAAAAATGCACCAGGTACCCTTACTATTTCAATAAAATTCACGAAATGCCCTTAATAACTAACAATGTTAAGTTTCTGTTAGTCATTAACCTTAATTAACCCTCTATGTAATCCCCCATAATTTTAAAGGATTTTATAAATATATTTTATCATTTATATATTTATATTTTAGTTCAAATGATTTTTATTATTAAAGTAGGTTGACTATTTTTGAAAGTCAAATGAAATTATTTTAAGGATTTAAGGAAGTTGAAAATATTTTAATTAATCATGCTTTGAAAAAGGTTTGAAATATGAATTTGATTTAGAAAAGAAGTCTAATGGACTTGAGGAACCCAAATTCTAAGTAGATTAGGAAAGAGGAGTTATATTGATACTAGGAGTCCTCATTCATCAATCCTAGTTATCATCGAATTCTATTTAAACTTAAATTCCTTTTTCCTAAGCCCAAAAGGAAACCCTAACTATAAATACCCTAAGCCCAATTATTTTACCCTACACAAATTATTTTTCCTCACTCATTCTCTCAAAAAATTTCGGCTCTCTCTCTCTCTCCTCTTCCACGTAATTTTGTTTCTTTTTCCTCTCAAGCTTTTGTTTCTTCTTCTTCAAGTAACGCTTTCTTCTTCGCTAAGAAACGTCACCGCCGCCGCCGTTGACCACCGTGGATCGCCGCTGCTGCCACCAAGACCTTCCTTGGCCGGCGCATCCTCCTTTTCATCTTGAGTTGGTTTAATTCTTTCCTTTTCCTCAAGTTTTCCATTAAAGACTATATTTTTATGCTTATTTTAATGTTAATCATGATTATCAATATTAATTTACTGTTTTAATGAATAATCTTGATTCATATATATATATTATATTATAAGAATAAAAATTCAGATTTGTTTATTATTGTTAGATTTAAGTTTTAATAATTAAAGCATGGATTTTTAGGGTGTTAATTATTAGAAAACCATAGTAGCATATTATATACTATGAGATTGATTTAATTTATGATTCTAAGCATGTTCAAGTGGGTTTAAAGAAGGTTTATGATTTTATAAGTTGCTGGAATTTCAGAAAGTATTTTATTTAGAGAGTTTTAAGAATTTTAATTACTAGTATGGTAGTACTATGCTAGGAATTAAAAGTAATGGAAGTTTTGATAGTAAAATCAACTTTTGAATATGTTTAAGGGGGGTTTTTAAATATTTTAAAGTTGCTGTCTTTTTATTTAAAGAGTATTGATTTTAGTCATATTTGATTTCTAGGCGGAGAGTATTCCGTAGGCGACTTTTAAAGGTTTAAAGTGGCCAGTCGACTAGTTTACACACAAGGTACGTACATACCTATGTGATGATTGAGATAGTATCCTGATTTTATGAAGAAGATTTAAGTAGTATCATGTATAGGAACTTGGTTGAGTTCATGTATGATATTTATTATGTTGGATCTTGCATGTTTTATGCCTGTGTGCAAACATGTTAATTATAATATTTGATTATGAGTAGAATATCATGGTTATATGGAATATTGATGCAAGCATGTAATTGGATTGGGAACCTTATTTATTAATTCACATGGGGGAATTAATATATCTATTAGTATTGGATCATGTTTGATCATTGTTCCCTTTTTGTATTTCACTACTTTATGAGGACTGTGGGCCTTATTTGGTAAGTTGACAAGTTGTGCCTTTGAAAGGTAAGATTGATTGTTGGCTAGGTTCAACAAAGTAAGAAAGGTTGGAATTAAAGAAAGTAATCTTGGATTGTAAGTTGTGTGATCACTTATTTAATCCTAAGATAAAAGAAGTTTAATTGTGAATGTTGAATTATATTATGTATTGCTTGTATGTGTGTCATAACAAGTAATAAATTGTAAATCACGTAAAGTGTAACTTGGATAGTAATAAACTTTAGACTTGTGCACGTCTGAAGTTGGACAATCAGGAGTTGGGGTACATGGTGAGCGAGCCATGGCTTTTTCTGGGAATTGGATTGATCACCATTCCTCTTTTTATTTAAAGGTTCCTCGATATCGCAGTCATTATGGAATACGGAGTCGCGCCCGTATTTCGTCTTCCTAGGTGAAGACTGGTTTTTAGTTAGACAACTCGGTCCAATAACTATTCCATTTAATATAATAAAAGTTGATTTAAAGTTTAGTTCAGTAGAAGTTATCTCGCGAATGTTATATTGTTGTATTATTATTTAACTCGTTATTATTCCTTAGTATCATGATTAGGATTGTTTTATGCATTGATATGTAGTACTCGGCTTTGCCGATTACGTGCTTTGTTTGTGATTGTTGATCATGGCTTTGCCTTATTGATCCCGTGATGACCCAATTTTTGGTGAGCAAGATTTCTAGAGCATTGACATTTACGAGGTTCGCGAGATGTAGCATCATTGGGAATGCGGGAATGGAGAGCTTGTGTAAATTTAGTTTTATTTTGTTCTGCATTAGTCAGAGAATGTTATTATAAGTTGGTTTGATAGACTTTCATAAAGTGGTTTGTTTTTGAAGTACTTAATTTATTATTTATAAAGTTTAGTTTGATGTTTTCCGCTGCAAAATTCTGAATAAGCCGATACGTTATCACACGGGCGATAATACTTGGGTAATTCTCTAAGTTTTGTATTATAAAGGTATTTCTGAAAAGAGAGAATTATCGGGGTGTTACAAAGTGGTATCTGGGAGCTTTAGGTTATTTTCAAAACTTTTAGGCGCCTAATTAACTTACTAGTTATTTGAATAAACTCTTAGAATTGCTCCTACTTATTCGTTATATATAAATATATATATATATATTTTTTTTAAGAGGACCGAAATTTTTTTTTTGAAAAGGGACCGAAATTTTTTTTTTTTTTTGAAAAGGGACCGAAATTTTTTTTAGGATAGCCGAATTTTTTTTTTTTTTAGAGTCGAAAATTTTTTTTTTTTTTTCTCCTTTCGAATTTTATAAGTCTGAATTTTTTTTTTATTAGTCGAATTTTTTTTAGTTAGTTCGACACGTAATTATTATTATATTATAAGGAGTGTCTGCATTATTTTTTTTATTGCCTTTAAAGTTTTACTTGTTGCATTGTGAGAATGGGTAGTATAGGAAGGGCATATAGGATAGAAATATTATATGCCTACATTGAATAGTTAGTTCAGCATAATATTTTTCTTCCCTGCTAACTATTCATGATTATTTTTCTTCCCTGCTAACTGTTTATATATACTTCTTCCCTGCTGATTGTTATATTTTGTGCCTATGATGTTGATGGTACATTTTATTGTTATTATTGGGAATTACGTACAGGGAGAGTACTAAAAATGTTATTGAATATATTTATTTGTTGTAGATCATTTATCATGTCTGCCAGATTAGGAAGCTATTATAACCCCATTGATCTGAGTGACGATGAAAGTGATGAGGACATTGCACTTATTGATAATGAATATACCAGTCTGGATTGGACTATGCGTACTTTAATGAGGAGGGAAGTAACCAGTGATGATGAGCTCATTGTGGAGTTCGACCATGCTAGAGGCCAAACTAGAAAAGACATCTATCGGGCATGGTTCAGGTTTGAAACTGATTCGGAGTCAGAGGACGAGGAGCCTCAACCTTCTAGGAGATCTAAACGACAAAGGAGATATGTCGCATATTATGATGAGGACATAGATGAGTTTGAAGATGAGATCTTCGCACCTGAGCTATACATAGAATTTCAGGACAAAAATGATAATGTAGTACCTTAGGTTACTATTTATTTATTGATTTTTATTATTCTTCTTAGCAATAGAGGAAATATATTATATTCAGTTGGTTAGTCGACCAACGGTGATAGCATAGTTTTATTTTTTACGATCATGGTTTCTTTTAGGAAGATATAATATTATAGCAACATTTATTACATCTAAATACCCGTTATGGAAGAATAAAAGTTATTACTTAATTATATGAGTGAGTAAAAATTTATTCTGGGCACGTAATGGGAATATTTTTTTTTTCTTTCATTAGGCAACTATATTCTTGCTTGCTTGTTTCTATTTGCATGTTGATGTGAATATATTTTACATGGATGATTATGTGATCATTAGAGAACATTTCATGTTGAACTTGGAACTAGTTGAGAAATTGTCTGTTGATGCGATCTTTAATGATCAAATCAAATGTTGCCTTCCTAGATGGAAATGTGAGTTATGCTGGAACCTAAAGTAGAGTTATATTACTTACAGGTCCCGAAGTAGAATGGCTAACAACAACGATCTAGTCGTCGCTATTCGCCTCTTGGCGGAGAAATTGACTCAGGAGAGAGTTGAGCGTCCTGAGAGTGCCGGGGATATGTTCGAAAGGCTAGCTAAGGTTAAGCCACCATACTATAAGGGGCAAGCTGACCCTACCTTCCTAGAAAACTGGATTAGGGAGTTTGAGAAACTTTTTGAGGTTGTAAACTGCCCTGAAAATCTGAGAGTGGGTCAGGCTGTGTTGTACCTTAAGGATGAGGCTGATTTATGGTGGAGGGAGAATGGAGTTAGACTGAGTGCTAGAGAAGGGTTCAATTGGGAGGCTTTTGTGGACTGCCTTAAGGGGGAAGTTTTACCCCGCATTTATGAGGAAGCGAAGGCCCCAGAATTCATTAATCTTAGGATGGGTAGTATGACCATTTCGAGTATTACAAGAAATTCATAGCACCTGTCGAGGTTTGCACCCGAGGTTGTAGCTACCGCAGAGTTGAAGGCTCGGAGATTTGAGCGAAGGGTTGACCGATGAGATACAACCGGGATTAGGGGGGGAGACCTTTACATCCCTAGATATCGTGTATGGGAGAGCCGCCCATATTTATGGACTCCAGTCGAGGCGGGATAAAAAGAATACTGTGGTAGGTGAGAAGAGGAAGGACTTTAATGTTGGGGGAAACCAGGGGAATTTCAAGAAGAGTAGGAATGGTAATGGGAATTTCCAAGGAATCAACAATCAGGATAACCGCAATAGGGGTCGAGCGAAAGAGTGTATCACCGCAAGAAGTGTAGCAACAACCACCCCGGTAGAGACCGTAAGGGGGAACCAGCTTATCTCGTAACTTCTGCCGAAGAAGGGCCATAGGGAGTATGAGTGCTTTGCTAAGCAAAAGAAGGAGCAAAATGGCAATGGGGGTAGTAACCAAGTGAGGCCTGGATTCAACCAGCCAGAAATCGGGGTTCGAAGCTGCCGCAGGGGCACGTAACAATCAAGGAAGCTATAACAAGCTCGCCGGTGAGAACAACCGTAACAAGGCTCCGGGAAAACTGTTCGTGATGAGTCGAAATGAAGCCGATCGATCCGCCGATGTAGTGTCTCGGTACTTTTTCTATTAACACCGTGCTAGTTAAAGCGTTATTTGATTCGGGGGCGACTTATTCTTTTGTCTCGTCGTCTCGTTATTAAAGGTCCGGGGTTAATAGATTTTGAAGTGATTAATTTGCTCGTTAGTATACCTACCGGTGAGACCATAAGGTGTACCAAGATGTTTAGAAACTTGCCTCTAAAGATAGGAGACTGTGTTTTTCCTTCTGACTTGATAGAGTTTAATCTAGGAGACCTAGATGTAATTCTGGGAATGGATTGGCTAAGTTTATACAAGGCCAAGATAGACTGTGAAGTTCAGAAAGTAACTTTAAGGAATCCTTTGGGTAAGCTGACTTCGTATAGACGTTTTGGGAAGTCCAAGAGTTTTGGGGTTATCTCCGCAATGCAAGTGAAAAAGTTGATGAAGAAGGGGTGTGAGTTGTATTTCACGTAGTGTGCAAGATGTGGGTAAAGAGGTTGGGGTAAGTATTGAAGATGTTCCGATTGTGAATGAGTTCATGGACGTGTTTCCGAGTGAGATCTCGGGTATGCCGCCTGTTAGAGCTGTTGAGTTCACCATAGACCTAGTTCCTGGAACTGCTCCTATATCTAAGGCACCTTATAGAATGGCACCTCCGGAAATGAGTGAGTTGAAGGCGCAGCTTGCAAGAATTGTTCGATAAGGGTTATATTAGACCTAGTGCATCACCTTGGGGAGCTCCTGTGTTATTTGTCAAGAAGAAATATGGGAGTATGAGGTTGTGTATTGATTATAGGGAATTGAATAACGTAACCATCAAGAATAAGTACCCTTTGCCTAGAATCGACGACCTATTTGACCAATTAAATGGAGCGAGCGTGTTCTCTAAAATTGATTTGCGTTCGGGGTATCACCAGTTGAGAGTAGCCGACAAGGATATACCTAAGACTGCATTTAGGACTCGTTACGGTCATTATGAGTTCACTGTAATGCCTTTTGGGTTAACCAATGCACCTGCCATATTTATGGACTTAATGAATAGGATTTTCCATGAGTTCTTAGATAAATTTGTGGTCGTATTCATTGATGATATCCTGATTTATTCGAGGAACGAGAAGGAGCATGATGAGCATTTGAGGATCATATTGGAGACGCTTAGGAAGAATCAATTGTATGCCAAGTTCTCTAAGTGTGAGTTTCGTTTGGAGAAGGTAGCATTTTTGGGTCACTATGTGTCTAAGGAAGGAGTCTCTGTAGATCCTGCTAAGATTCAAGCTGTGAGTGAGTGGCCAACTCCGAAGAATGTGTCTGATATCCGAAGTTTCTTAGGTCTAGCTGGTTATTATAGAAGATTTGTGAGGGATTTCTCGAAGATAGCAAGACCTATGACCAATTTGATGAAAAAAGAGTCAAAATTCGAGTGGAGTGAGAAGTGCGAGGAAGCCTTTCAGATTTTGAAGGATCGTTTTACCTCCGCGCCTGTTTTGACCCTACCTGATGGGAATGAGGGATTTGAGGTATATAGTGATGCTTCGAAGAATGGGTTGGGATGTGTGTTGCAACAGAATGGGAAGGTGGTTGCGTATGCGTCACGCCAGTTGAAACCTTATGAGGCTAATTACCCTACCCATGACCTAGAGTTAGCTGCCATTGTGTTCGCTTTGAAGATTTGGAGACACTACTTGTATGGGGTGACTTGCAAGATATTCACAGATCATAAGAGCTTGAAGTACATCTTTACCCAGAAAGATCTCAACATGAGGCAGAGGAGGTGGTTGGAGTTGATAAAGGATTATGACTTAGACATCTAATACCATGAGGGGAAAGCAAATGTAGTCGCTGATGCGCTGAGTAGGAAGTCGAGTCATAGCATGTGCGCCTTGATAGTTCCTGAGGAGTTGTGTCGAGATATGCGAAGGCTTAGCCTGGAAATTCTAAATCCTGGGGAGATCGAGGCCAGATTGAGTGCTTTATCATTGGGATTGTCAATTCTAGACGAGATCAAAGAGGGTCAATTTGGGGATGAACACTTAGAGAAGATCAAGGAGAAGATGGGTCAGGGCAAGGAAAGTGATTTCAAGATTCATGATGATGGTAGTCTGAGGTTCAAGGGTAGGTGGTGTGTACCACAAAAGTGTGGCGAGATTAAGAGACGTCTTATGGATGAGGGTCATAATACGCCGTACTGCGTGCACCCCGGGGGGTGACAAGTCGTATAAGGACCTTAAGCACATCTATTGGTGGCCAAACATGAAGCGAGAGGTAGGCGAGTATGTGTCTAAGTGCCTAACCCGTCGAAGGTGAAGATAGATCACAAGCGACCCATGGGGAAAGTTCAACCATTAGAGGTTACGGGATGGAAGTGGGATTCCATATCGATGGATTTTATAACTGCTTTGCCTAGAACAAGGAGTGGTAATGATACTATTTGGGTTATTGTGGACCGCCTGACAAAGTCGGCTGTTTTCATACCAATCAAGGAGACATGGAAGAAGAAGCAACTAGCCAAGTCATATGTTAAGCATGTGGTGAGACCTGCATGGAGTTCCGAAGGATATCATTTCGACCGTGACTCTAGATTCCTTTCGAAATTTTGGAAGAAGGTCCAATTAAATCTTGGGACAACATTGAAGATGAGTACTGACCTTTCACCCCGCGACCGATGGTCGACCGAGAGGACTAACCGGACGATGGAGGATATGTTGAGAGCGTGTGCTATTGATTTTCAAGGTAGTTGGGAGGACCAATTAGACCGATTGAGTTTTCGTATAACAATAGTTACCATGCGAGCATTAAGATGGCACCGTTTGAGGCCTTATATGGACGGAAATGTAGAAGCCCCATTTGTTGGAATGACTTTAGTGAAAATATAGTCTTGGGGACGAGAGTTTATTGAGGAGACTCGTTAAGAATGTCGATCGATTCGAGCTAGAATTCAAGCTGCGCAAGATCGTCGAAGAGTTATGCCGACTTGAAAAGACGCGAAGATGAGTTTGCTATAGGTGATAAAGTGTTCTTGAAAGTATCACCCACTAAAGGAGTCATGCGATTTGGGGAAAAGGGCAAGTTAAGTGCTAAATATGTAGGCCCATATGAGATTCCGGGAGCGAATTGGGAAAGTTGCCCTCTGATTGGCATTGCCGATGGAGTTTGAGAAGATGCATGATGTGTTCCATATTTCTCAACTTAAGCGCTATATTCCCGATAAACGTCATGTCCTAGAGCCCGAACGATTCGGATCGATAGTAGCCTCACATATGAGGAAAGGCCTGTCAGGATTCTCGACAGAAAAGTGCGTAGTACACGCAATAAGGATGTCTACATCGTGAAAGTACTTTGGTCTAACCACGAATCTGAGGAGGCAACGTGGGAAGCCGAAGATGAGATGAAAAAGAAGTATCCAGATCTGTTCCTCGAGGTGAGTTACGAGGGCGTAACCCGTTTTCTTTAAGGGGGATAGAATGCGATAAATTTCGCGCTTTTTGTCTATTTTTATGAGATTTTTATGCATATGTATGCCTATGTTGAGTAATTTGCACATGTTAGTGCTAAAGAAGTAGACTCTTCGCATAAGAAAGTGTGTTCTTAAGTAACACAAGTGTTTTAAGTTAGCAAAAGTGTGCACAAGTGGCACAATTTTTGTAAACTTTTGAAAAGTTGAGTTCAAGTTTTGAAAATATGTGGGTTTTCGTGTCAAGTTTCGGGACGAAACTTCTTTTAAGGGGGGTAGACTGTAATCCCCCATAATTTTAAAGGATTTTATAAATATATTTTATCATTTATATATTTATATTTTAGTTCAAATGATTTTTATTATTAAAGTAGGTTGACTATTTTTGAAAGTCAAATGAAATTATTTTAAGGATTTAAGGAAGTTGAAAATATTTTAATTAATCATGCTTTGAAAAAGGTTTGAAATATGAATTTGATTTAGAAAAGAAGTCTAATGGACTTGAGGAACCCAAATTCTAAGTAGATTAGGAAAGAGGAGTTATATTGATACTAGGAGTCCTCATTCATCAATCCTAGTTATCATCGAATTCTATTTAAACTTAAATTCCTTTTTCCTAAGCCCAAAAGGAAACCCTAACTATAAATACCCTAAGCCCAATTATTTTACCCTACACAAATTATTTTTCCTCACTCATTCTCTCAAAAAATTTCGGCTCTCTCTCTCTCTCCTCTTCCACGTAATTTTGTTTCTTTTTCCTCTCAAGCTTTTGTTTCTTCTTCTTCAAGTAACGCTTTCTTCTTCGCTAAGAAACGTCACCGCCGCCGCCGTTGACCACCGTGGATCGCCACTGCTGCCACCAAGACCTTCCTTGGCCGGCGCATCCTCCTTTTCATCTTGAGTTGGTTTAATTCTTTCCTTTTCCTCAAGTTTTCCATTAAAGACTATATTTTTATGCTTATTTTAATGTTAATCATGATTATCAATATTAATTTACTGTTTTAATGAATAATCTTGATTCATATATATATATTATATTATAAGAATAAAAATTCAGATTTGTTTATTATTGTTAGATTTAAGTTTTAATAATTAAAGCATGGATTTTTAGGGTGTTAATTATTAGAAAACCATAGTAGCATATTATATACTATGAGATTGATTTAATTTATGATTCTAAGCATGTTCAAGTGGGTTTAAAGAAGGTTTTATGATTTTATAAGTTGCTGGAATTTCAGAAAGTATTTTATTTAGAGAGTTTTAAGAATTTTAATTACTAGTATGGTAGTACTATGCTAGGAATTAAAAGTAATGGAAGTTTTGATAGTAAAATCAACTTTTGAATATGTTTAAGGGGGTTTTTAAATATTTTAAAGTTGCTGTCTTTTTATTTAAAGAGTATTGATTTTAGTCATATTTGATTTCTAGGCGGAGAGTATTCCGTAGGCGACTTTTAAAGGTTTAAAGTGGCCAGTCGACTAGTTTACACAAGGTACGTACATACCTATGTGATGATTGAGATAGTATCCTGATTTTATGAAGAAGATTTAAGTAGTATCATGTATAGGAACTTGGTTGAGTTCATGTATGATATTTATTATGTTGGATCTTGCATGTTTTATGCCTGTGTGCAAACATGTTAATTATAATATTTGATTATGAGTAGAATATCATGGTTATATGGAATATTGATGCAAGCATGTAATTGGATTGGGAACCTTATTTATTAATTCACATGGGGGAATTAATATATCTATTAGTATTGGATCATGTTTGATCATTGTTCCCTTTTTTGTATTTCACTACTTTATGAGGACTGTGGGCCTTATTTGGTAAGTTGACAAGTTGTGCCTTTGAAAGGTAAGATTGATTGTTGGCTAGGTTCAACAAAGTAAGAAAGGTTGGAATTAAAGAAAGTAATCTTGGATTGTAAGTTGTGTGATCACTTATTTAATCCTAAGATAAAAGAAGTTTAATTGTGAATGTTGAATTATATTATGTATTGCTTGTATGTGTGTCATACCAAGTAATAAATTGTAAATCACGTAAAGTGTAACTTGGATAGTAATAAACTTTAGACTTGTGCACGTCTGAAGTTGGACAATCAGGAGTTGGGGTACATGGTGAGCGAGCCATGGCTTTTTCTGGGAATTGGATTGATCACCATTCCTCTTTTTATTTAAAGGTTCCTCGATATCGCAGGTCATTATGGAATACGGAGTCGCGCCCGTATTTCGTCTTCCTAGGTGAAGGCGGTTTTTAGTTAGACAACTCGGTCCAATAACTATTCCATTTAATATAATAAAAGTTGATTTAAAGTTTAGTTCAAGTAGAAGTTATCGCGAGAATGTTATATTGTTGTATTATTATTTAACTCGTTATTATTCCTTAGTATCATGATTAGGATTGTTTTATGCATTGATATGTAGTACTCAGCTTTGCTGATTACGTGCTTTGTTTGTGATTGTTGATCATGGCTTTGCCTTATTGATCCTGTGATGACCCAATTTTTGGTGAGCAGCATTTCTAGAGCATTGACATTTACAGGTTCGCAGATGTAGCATCATTGGGAATCTGGGAATGGAGAGCTTGTGTAAATTTAGTTTTATTTTGTTCTGCATTAGTCAGAGAATGTTATTATAAGTTGGTTTGATAGACTTTCATAAAGTGGTTTGTTTTTGAAGTACTTAATTTATTATTTATAAAGTTTAGTTTGATGTTTTCCGCTGCAAAATTCTGAATAAGTCGATACGTTATCACACGGGCGATAATACTTGGGTAATTCTCTAAGTTTTGTATTATAAAGGTATTTCTGAAAAGAGAGAATTATCGGGGTGTTACACTCTAACCCTAATTAGCCCTCTAACCCTAACCCTTAAACCCTAATCCTAACCTCCTAACACATAGCCTCAACCTTAACCACCCAACCACCACCACACCCACCCTTCCCCTACCCACGCAGCCCCCCACCCCTCCCCCACCCCCTCCCACGCAGCCCCCCTCCCCCACCCTGCAGCCTATTAGCCCCCCTCCCCCACCCACGCAGCCCACCACCTCTCCCCCTCCCCCACTAATGGGGGGTTGCGGGGGTGAGGGTAAGGGTGGGGAGGGGAAGCTGGGAGTGGGGGAATTCAACGGGGGCGGGGGAGGGGGGATTCGACGGGGGTGGGGGAGGGAGGAGGGAATTCGACGGGGGTGAGGGAGGGGGGCTGCTGGGGTGGTGGGGGAAGGGGGTTGCTGGGTTGGTGGGGGGAGGGTTAGTGATAAGTCGGTTTTTAGTTGCATTTAAGTAGGTCTTAATGTCTCATTTCCATGTAGTTTTTAGTGCATCTTAGGTCTAATTGCATGATTTGAGCATTCTTTTGAACCATTGTGTTGTTTGGAGATACTTTTACCTCTTATTTGTGAATTTCAGGTTTTATGGGCGGTTGTGACCAAGAGAGGATAAGTTGGCTCATAGATGGTCTAGTTGATGACTCCCGGATGCAAGAGAATGAGTTTGAATGCTTTGGGATTGAAGGAATGATGATATTGAAGAATTTTATCTTCGCGGGACCACGCAAGATTTCGCTTGCCCATGCACCAAGGCGCACGCCCAAGCGAGATCCCGCTTGCCCGTGCAGATCTGTGAACGAAATCAACAAAACCTTCTGTCTCGTGTGCACGCCCAAGCGAGATCTCGCTTGCCCGTGCGACATAGCGCACGCCCGTGCGGTTTTCTGCTTGCCCGTGCAAGCTGTTATTCGCCTGATTTCCGCGACTTTAATTGTTTCCTTTTCTAGTTTTTGTAAACGATATTAGGTTTTATTAAACATACTTTTGGGTAGTTTTTCATGATTAGAAAAGAGAGTATTACTTTTTAGAGAGCTTTTGAGAGGAAACTCTATTATTAAACCTTGAATTCTACAAGTTTGATCCATTGAAGTAAAGACTAAGTTTTTCTAATTTTCCTCTTTTCCTTATTATTATTATTATTATGTCTTTCAATTTATTTATCAATTGTTTTGTTATTTCAATTATGAGTGAGTAGTTTTATAATCTAGGGTTAAGTTGAACCCTAGCAATGATTAATGCATGAATCCCTCCCATAATTCCAATTTGATGTGATTAATTGTTCTTGTTTGATTAAATTGTGCTTATTTTCATTATCATACTAGGGATAGGTGATTTTGAATTGATTCCTTATGTCTTGTTTTCAATGGAAATTGAATCTAGATGGAATTGTTGATTTAATCAAGAGTATGAATATCTCTATGGGAATAAGTAGATAGGATTACTAGGATTTTATTGTGATGCCATGCTTAATGTCTCTTTCTTGCATGATTCCATGGGAATAGGTTTGATTGCTTGTTTAGAGTAGCCATAGGTACTCGGGAGAGATCTTTGGTAGTTATAAAGTGCATTACTCCTTTTGAATCATTGATTATGTTTATTGGGATGGGAATTATTCATGTATTATTCGTGCTAGAGGGGATACTTAATTCTAGATGTCTTTATTGATTGATTTTACCTCGTGTGTTCTTAATAGTTGTCATAATTTAGCATTATTCTTAGTTCAACACCTTTTCACCATTGTATGTCACTTGTTTAGTTAAATTGAGTCGAGATTTCTAGTGTTTGATACCGTTTGTCCCTGTGGATACGACCTTGACTTACCCTGCTATATAGTTAGGAGGATTAGTTAGGAATTATTTTTGTTAGGTGCGCGACACGCCTATCAGTTAGGGTTAAGGGGTTAGGGTTTATGGTTTAGGGGTTTAGGGTTAGGGTTAGGGTTTAGGGGTTTAGGGGGTTAGGTTTATGGGTTAATAATGGCAAAATGGTAAATAAAGCTAATGGAAACTTGACATTGTTAGTCATTTCATGCATTTTATTGAAACATTAAGGTTACCTGGTGCATTTTTGAAACAACAAGGGTACCCCATGAATTTTGAAATACCACAGGGGTACCTGGTGAAAAAACCGTTAAATCTAGTATGGACCTAATACTCGTACATGTGATCACTATGGTGAAAAATAATAGATATACAAGAGGAATAGGTATAGTTTATAATTGGTGACTATGTGACAAAAAAATGTTCTAATGTTATGAAGTGTAACTTTGATTATTGTAATAAACTAATGTAAAAAAGGTGATTGTTTGAAGAAAAAAATTTGTCACTAGCTAGATAATGGAATACTAGTGATATTTTGAATTGGAAAAGGTGACTATAGCAAAAAAAAGGGGGTGGTTACTATGTCATATGACTATATGAGTGACTTTAGTCCACAATAATATTAGAGTGGACCAGGTTCACATAAGATTAGCTCTTATATATGAGCCTCTCTTATAATGCATCCCTTTCTTATAATGTGAACCTTATAAAAATGTCACTAACTTTTGAAATAATTACATTTTTCAATATATTAATACTATTGTTCAAAAAATTTGTCATTTTAAAATGTGTCGATATCCTTTTCAAAGAGTTAGTGTCATATTTATAAGTTGCCAATGTCATGTTGAACATCTTTTAGAGCGCAGATTTTGATGACCACGTACAACTCTTTTTTTTTTTTACTCCGCCAAGTGATCTATAGTTAGGGCGTTTGGTTCATGAAGGGGAAAGGGAAAGGGTTTAAGAAAGAGAAACAAGGAGATCAAAGGAAAAGAAAACCCTTTGTTAAAGAATGTTGTTTGGTTTGAAAACTCATCTTCCTCCCCCCACTATTTTTCCTCACATTCTTCCCCTCTCTCTCCCAAGTACCACCACCACCACCACCACCACCACCCCTCACCGCCGCCGCTCCCTTTCACTGCCACCCATAACGCCTCCCTCTTACTACCACCCAGCACTCCCCACCTCACCGCCGCCCGTCACATTCCCCCCTTCCTTGTTTTCCTTCTCTACCACCATTAAAGGCCATATTTGAGGTTTTAAAGGTCAAATTCGACCATAAAAATTTCAGATCTGAAGTTTTTATGTCCGAATTTGACCATCTAAAGTCATAATCAATTATTAGAGTTGGGTTTTAAAGTTGGGTTGTGCGGGGTTGTTGTCACGTTTGGCGCCGACGTTCTTTCTCCCTCTCCTCTTTCACGGCAGTTGTGGGGTGGATGAGGTTTTTTCGAGTGGGTTTGGTGGTTTTCAAGGGGGTGGGGGTGGCTAACCGGATGGTGGGATTTTTTTTTCGGGTGGGTGTTTTTTTTTCACGTCAGGTTTGGGGTGGAAATTTGTGTTGGTTGTGGGTGGTGGGGTGTTTTCGGTGGTTAGATGGTTGGGGAATGTTTTTCGGTTGGTTTAGGTGGCGAGGATGGTGAGTTCAGGTGGCGATGTGGTGGTTCTAGTGGCGAGGGTGGTGAGTTCAGGTGGTGGTGTGGTGGTTCTGGTGGCGAGGGTGGTGAGTTCAGGTGGTGGTGTGGTGGTTCTGGCTGTTGGGGTGGTGGGTTCATGTGGTAGTGTGGTGGTCAATGATTGGTCAAGGTGACCATGAAGTAGAGGAGAGAAAGGGTAAGTGAAACCCTAGGGGGTGTGGGGAATTGATGTAGAGGACTTTGGGGGAAAGGAAGGGGTAAAGAGAATGATTTAAATGACCAAACAAACATCAAGTAAGGGAATCAAAAGCTTTGTTTCCCTTACCATTTCTTGAAACCCCCCAATCAAACGCTCCCTTAGTGTTTTCGGTTCCCTGGAGAACGTATAATTGGCTAATTGCCCAATGAAAATAGAAAGAAAACATTAACTACCAACACCATAATGCCCAACACTAGTAAACAAAATGAAACAAAATTTAATTATTGAAAACAATGTTGACTTCAAATTTTTATGGTGTTGTTATTTACAGCCGGCAAATTACTGAAACTATCCGTATTATTTTACATACTTCCTCCATTCAAAAATAAATGAAACACTAATTATTTTAGGCCGTTTCAAAATAAATGAAACGTTACCTTATTTGGTATTCAATTCTCTTTATCTCTCTCCTTAATCACATGGGTCCCTCATTTTCTCTCTCTATCACTCTACTCTCCTAAATCCTCGTGTCAAGGCCCTAACGCCCTACGTTTCATTTAAAACAGAACGGAGAAAGTATAATGTACTTTTTTTCCAATTTTTTTACAGTTCCACCAAAAATCAGAAGGTTCCATCATAGTGGAGCCGGGAAAACCAAGCGGTTCCATGGTGAACACTCGCAATGTCGCATTGAGGAGGAAAAGAAGGAGAGAGGAGGCGATTGCCACTAGTGGTGGTTGTTTCCGTAAGTGGTGGTTGTTGCCGCTGCAAAAGAGGAGAGGTTGGTGGACGATGATGTCGTTGAAGAAGAGGATGAAGAAGGAGGAGGGAGGAGGAAGACTACTGGTGGTGGTGCTTCTGCTACCACCAAACGTGATGGTGGTGGTGGTGGTATCGCCAGAGAGGGAAGGAGGAGAAAAAAGGAAGAAGATAGGAGAGGGAGGAAAATGAAAAAAATACAGTATAATAAAGAATACGAGAAGTCTCAGTAATTTGTTGGGGGGGGGGATAACGTCCACAATTATTACCATTCAGTTTATTTTGTGTCAGTTTTCAATAAAATATGAGATTGTTAGGAAATCTATGAAAGAAGTGGCTTCTCATGAGCTTAGAAGAATAACAACGTTTTAAAAGATAGGCATAACCCCAACTCAGTCATACATAGTCCTTCATTATAATTTGTCGTAAAGTTTCCTTCCTTAAGCCAAAATCACAACCAGTTGGCAAATGAATTAGCTAAGCACCAGGGCCCCTATTAGGGCCGGTCCTAATATTTATATATAGGCCCTATGCCAAAAGATAAATTAGGGTCTTCTTACCTAAAACTACTCTAAAAAATCAGTACATAATTAATAATTTTATTAAAAATGTTACAAAAATAGCACAATTGTACTATATGTTCAAAAAATGCATCACTTATTATTTATCTTACTCAACAATGTACTATTCTTATCATCGGAAAATTTCTTCCATCTTTCGAAATAATCTTTAAAGTTTGTGAAACATCAAACATGTATCTAACCTATGAAATAGAATCATAAAATTAGCCGACTAATTATACCAATGAACTAAATCACTAGACATCAATTAATTATCATAGTACTCAGATATATTTAGAGTAATGAACTCATCATAATGATTTTCTATATAGCATTAGTATATTACTTTTCTTAGGAATAGGGCAGGAAGCAAAATCCAAAGTTTATGAAAAGAAAACAGAACTTACTGCAGATTGCTATCAGGCACGGGGTATTGATAATAAATCCATGAACTAGAAACTATGAACTTGATCATATGATAAGATTACCATTTTTGGAGTCAAACCCTCCTAATTAGACACTGAATTTTTTTTACAAGTATTCATACTTTCTGTTAAAATAATTAATCATGAAAAATCTAGTAACATCTGGGAAGAGGATGAGGAGTGTTATAATCTAGAATAGTTTAAGTGGAAAATCCTGGAGTAATGAAAATGAAATGAAACATATAAATATGTATGCCTTAGTCTTTGTAAAAATGAAACACATATGTCGGTCACCGACTTCAAGCTTCTATAAATATGTAAGCCTTAGTCTTTGTGAAGCAATGAAATGAAACATTTGTTAACCAATACTAATTAAAAGCTTCCACTAATCCTCTCTCCACTTTTAACAAAAACATTTCACTCTTATCATCCAAACCCACCAAAACCTTTCGCACAAAATTGCTATCAGCGATCCATTTTAGTTACAAAGCCTCCACTACATTATACAAACTATCATACTCCCATAAAACTAATACACCGAACACAAAATAAACCAATTCCTTTAAATAAAACCAAACACCACATAAATTAAAATGACTTTTCCAAACACTTCAACCTCAAATACGTTTAACTATCACCAAGTAAATTGGGTACCTACATTTAAGGGAAAAAATATCACAATGGTCTGTCCAAATGAAGTCCATATTATCTCACAAGATTTATCCTTAATATCTCGGGGAGAAGATGAAATAATTCTCCCTACTATTATGGCTGCTACAACGACCAAGGAGGCTTGGAGTATTCTGGAAACAAAATATAGGGGCTCTGAAAAGGTAATACTCTTTAAACTCCAATATTTATGGAGAGACTTTGATAATTTATTAATGACGGAAAATGAAACAATTCAAGAGTTTATTAGTCGGGTAACAAATATTATAAATCAAATTCGAACTAATGGAGATAAAATTGAAGATATTCAAGGGATCCGACAAATATTAAGAAGTCTCCCAAAAAATTATGATCATATAGTGGCTGCTATAGAGGAGTCCAATAAAGACTTATCTAAATTAAGTTTAACTGAACTAATAGGCTCTCTTCTTGCACATGAAGATAGAATGCGTAGATTTACACAGCAACCACTAGAACAAGCATTTCAGGCTAAATTAAAATTCACTAATTTTGGAGAAAATAAAATATAAATGACTACGGTAAAAATTTCCAAAAATGAGGGACATCATATAACCATGGCTGGGGGAGAGGAAGTTATAAAAATCAAGGAACCCGAGAAAATAATCAGACTGGCTTCTATTGTAATTTATGTAAGAAAAATGGCCATAATACACAAGATTGCCGGTATAACTGTAAGAGATGCAAAAAGCACACCCATCTTGAAAAAGATTGTTGGTTCCGACAAAAGGACGAGGCCAATTACTGAAAATAAGGAGCCTTGAGATCAATTATTGTCTACCTGTTTAAATGCTCACCAAGAGTCAAATGATATATGGTATATCGATAGTGGTTGCTCAAACTACATGACTAGCAATAAAAATTCATTTGTCAGTGTGGATGAAAACATAAAAACTCAAATTACTCTTGGTGATGGAAGCAACCAAGAGGTTGCTGTCAAGGGGACAAATAGCCGTTAGAACCAAAAACGACTCATCTAAATTTATTTATGATGTTTTCTATGTCCCCGGGCTTGCACAAAATTTATTAATTGTAGGTCAACTAATTCAAAGAGGGTATATGGTGAAATTTGATGCTAATAAGTGCCTCGTATTTGATAAGAAAAAAAGGGCAATTAATTACTACTACTCAAATGGCTCCTAATAAAATATTCTCATTAAAAATGCAATTGGAGCATAATGTTGCCCTAAGTTCTATAATGAATGAATCCACATTGTGGCATTTAAGATTTGGGCATCTAAAATTTAACAGTTTAAAACTGTTAAAACAAAAAGAAATGGTGATTGGGCTTCAACCTACAACTAATAAAAGAAAAATATGTGTGGGTTGTATTTATGGCAAAATGCATAGGTTGTCATTCCTTGCTTCATCTTGGAGGGCCAGAGCTCCATTAGAGCTTGTTCACGCGGATATATGGGGCCCTATTAAATATCCGTCTCTTAGCGAAAAAAGATATTGTCTATTATTTATCGATGATTTCACTCGCATGATGTGGGTTTATATCTTGGAGCAAAAATCAGAAGCATTTTTCCACTTCATGCCATGTAAAGCCCTCACCGAAAAACAAAGTGGGCCTTCAATAACAATTCTTAGAACATATCGTGGGGGAGAATTTACAAGTAAAGAATTCAGCAGTTTATGTAAGGAGCACGGGATTAAAAGAGAATTAACAGTAAGACGCACACCTTAACAAAATGGTGTTGTGGAAAGGAAAAATAAAACTATCGCTGAAATGGCCCATAGTATGATGCAAGCTAAGGATTTACCAAAATATTTTTATTGGGCCGAAGCTGTCCATACAACAGTGTATATTCTCAATAGGTCTCCCAAGAAATCAGTGAAGGGTAGGACATCCTATGAAGCTTGGCATAAAAGAAAGTCAAGAGTGGAGCACCTCAAAGTATTCGGGTGCATCCTATATGCCCACATCCCGAAAGAAAATCGGGAAAAGCTCGACGGAAAAGGATAAAAATGTATCTTTATTGGATATAGTGACAAATCTGAAGGATATCGTCTTTATCAGCCCGAATCTAAGAAGTTAATCATCTCAAGAGATGTCATCTTCGATGAAGGAGCTCAATCAACATGGACAGAGAAGGAATCTCAACCACGTGAAGGGGATTTTCTTCCACCAAGTCCAAGTAAAGATGAAGACTCGATTCATCCAGCAATGCAGCCATCATCCAGCCCATCATCACCGAGATCTCCAACAACATCCTCAAGATCGGCGAGTCCAACATCAGAGTTTAGCTCTCATAGTCCAACTCATGCAGTTTGACGATCACAAAGAGATCGGCGACCACCAAGATACTTGGAAGATTTTCAGTACAATCAAGCTATCATGGCTCTCTTCGCCAGTGAACCACAAAGCTTTCAAGAAGCAGCACAAGAAGAAAAATGGATCGAAGCCATGAATGAAGAGATCAATATGACCAAAAAGAACAACACATGGGAGCTAGCTGACAAGCCTGAAGAAAAGGATATTAATGGCCTCAAATGGGTCTACAAAGTCAAGTACAATGAAGATGGCTCCATCCAAAAATACAAGGCACATCTCATTGCAAAAGGCTACTCTCAGCAACCAGGATTTAACTTCAACGAGACATATGCTCCAGTAGTTTGCATGTAAACAATAATCAGGTCAGTCCTTGCACTTGCAGCTCAATTAAAAGTACCAGTATTTCAATTAGATGTCAAATTCGCATTTTTGAACGGGGAGCTTGAAAAGAAGTATATGTCGAGCAACCTCAAGGTTATGTCATCGAAGGCCAAGAAGATAAATATAAAAGGCCCTATATAGGATAAAACAAGCTCCTCGAGCTTGGGATAGCAAAATTGATGGCTATCTTCTCCAAAAGCCCAAGTGATCCATCACTATATGTTAAAGCCCAAGGTTCACAAGATTTTCTCATATTATGCATCAATGTACGTAGATCATCTAATCTACACAGACACTAATTCGAAAATGATTAAAGAATTTAAGAAGGCAATGATGTCGGAATACGAGATGGCCAGGCCTTGGAGCCATGAAGTACTTCCTTGGCATGCAAGTCAAGCAAAGCCCAGGAAGAATATTTCTCTCACAAGAGAAATATGCAGACGACCTACTCAAGAAGTTCAACATGAGCGAATGCAAGCCATTGGCTACACCAATGGCACTTAATGAAAGGCTATCAAATAATGATGGCAAAGAGAAGGTCGATGCATCAATATATCGAAGTCTGGTCGGCTCTCTCATCTATCTCACACACACGAGACTAGACATAGTTCATCTTTGTAAGCATTGTGTCAAGGTTCATGAGTGAGCCAAGTAAAGTTCACTTGGCAACAACAAAAAGGATTATAAGGTACATCAAGGGAACAAAAAGTTATGGAATCCTGTACAAGAGACGAGAGGAGAATCACAAGCTTACAGGATATACAAACAGTGATTGAGCTAGAAGCATTGATGACCGGAAGAGTACATGTGGGTACGTATTCTAACTAGGGACAAGGCTATATCTTGGTCATCAAAGAAACAAGCAACGGTAGCTCTGTCATCAGCAGAAGCAGAGCACGTAGCAGCAGCAAGTGCAGCATGTGAAGCAGTATGACTCAAAAGAAGTTTCAATGATCTACAACGAGACAATAGAAGAACTCTTGGTGATCATGGGCCGAGCGGGTTCGGGCGGGGTGGTCGGGCCGGGCCATACCTTAAAAAAATTACCCATTGGTTGGGCCGGGCCAAATTTTTTTGCCTAAAGCCGCTATTTCATGCCAAAAAGAGCGGGCTTTTCGGGCCAAAATCGGGTAGGGCCAAAAATTAGACTGAAAAGTCATTTTGGCTTGCCCAAATCCCGTCCCAAAGACAAAAAGATCGGGTCGAGCCCGAAACCAGGCCAAAAAAAATTCTGCCCAAGCCCACCCAAAAATTAGGTCGGGTCAGGCTGATTTGATCAGCTCTAAGAAGAACCAACAACTAATCTATTGTGACAACATGTCTGCAATAGCCATAACGAAAAATCCAGTCTTTCACAGCCGCACGAAGCATATCGAGATATGACACCATTTCATCCGAGAGCTGGTCTACAAACAAGAGATCGAGCTATAATTCTACAAGATGGGGAACAACTAGCAGATATTTTCACAAAGCCAATTCCAACAGAAAAATTCATCCAGTTCAGAAAACAACTCGGAGTACGAGATTTTTCAAATTAACGGGGAATGTTAAAATAATTAATCATGAAAAATCTAGTAACATCTAGGAAGAGGATGAAGAGTGTTATAATCTAGAATAGTCTAAGTTGAAGATCCTAAACTTATCTAGGCTAGTATTATCTAGAGTAATGTAGAAAATGAAACACATGTCGGTCACCGACTTCAAGCTTCTATAAATATGTATGCATTAGCCTTTGTGAAGCAATGAAATGAAACATTTGTTAACCAATACTAATTAAAAGCTTCTACTAATCCTCTCTCCACTTCTAACAAAAACATTTCACTCTTATCATCCAAACCCACCAAAATCTTTCGCACAAAATTGCTATCAATTTCCCGGACAAACAAAAACCATGAAAAGAACAAGATTCATCTACTTCTTAACATTAAAAAAAATCAAAAATTATCATACACCCAGATCATTTTTTCAAGGAGTTTCAATTTTTTTTTGGTCCCACTTTTTTTTTTTTTTTTTTGACAAGGAGGACAAGCTTAGGCTAACTCCCTAATCTGGGGGCCAGCCAAAACATCCTTTCGGATGATGAGGGAAAAATTCAAACAATACAGGGGGGACCAGTACAGTAAGGAGGGGTGGTCATGCGCCTTCCTAGCCATGAAGTCAGCAGCCTTGTTAGCTTCATGGAAGCAGTGACGGAATTGACAGTCCTGAAACCAGCGAGTAGCCACACCTGCATCTTTCACAATGTTAGAAATTTTCCACGGAATACGCCAATAATTCTTCATAGAATTAATGATAGCTAAATTGTCTCATTCAATAATAATATGAGAAATGTCAAGAGAGATAGCTCCTTTAATCCCTTCTCTGAGAGCCCAAGCCTCAGCTTGTAAAATAGAAATATGGGGCCCCAAAGACTTGGCACCAGCTAGGAGAACCTCCCCAGAATTATTACGAATAACAAATCCTAAGGAAGCATTCCCATTACTAATTTTAGAACCATCGAAATTAAGCTTGTAGTAATTAGAAGGATGGGGGACCAAATAAGATTTGGCCTGATCTATTTAACTTGGTCATGGGTTTTTTAATATTAGAAGTGGAAACAACATTACCATTTCCATCTTCACAAACAGTCTTCATCCATTGCTCAAAGAAGTTGTTAATCATAAAACTAACACGGCGAGGAGAAAACCCCTCGTCATTAAAAATAACTTTATTTCTAGTGAACCAAACAAACCACCAAATAAAAGCAAATTTAGCTATGCTATCTTCAGAAAGAGTAGAATGACAAACCTCAATCCAATAACGGAAAGAAAATGTAGTAGAGAAATTAATATTACCAGGGAGGGAAGACCAATTAGCACTATCGTGAAGGCAGGAGAAGACCCGTAAAGTAAACGGACACTCAAAACAGAGGTGAGTCATAGTCTCTGAAGCATTACAACAAAGAACACATTGCTGAGGAACAAAAACTTTACATTTTCAAGCCTGTCCTTAGTAGGGAGACCATCATGACAGGCTTTCCAAAGGAACATCTTAATTTTCGGAGGGACATAAAGCTTCCAAATCCAAGCAAATTCTACCTTCTCAAAATTTGGATTGAAAGCTCCCTAGGCTAAAAGAGAACCAGACTTAACAGAGTATTCTTCATCCGCCGTCAACCCCCCAAACAAGAGAGTCTGGCTGAGGAGACGACGGCACAAAAATAGAAGAGATCCTGGTCACAATATGCGGAGGCACAACAGTCGCAAGCTTGGAACAATCCCACCCCCCAAATTCATCAATAAAATCACTAACTGAAGTACCTTCTGAACCTGGGAGAGGACTAACCACCATACTAATGGGATATTGAAACACCCAATTATCCTCCCATAATCTAATATCTCTACCATTCCCACCCTGCCATCTTAGACCCTTTTTAAACAATGGCCTGAGGGACATGAGCTTTCTTCATTGCCAAGACGCTACTGGAGAAACTTTATGGGAGAGGATATCACGAGATTTGCTATAATTTTTTTTAACTAGACTAACCCAAAGATTATCTTTATGTTTAAGAATTTTCCAAAGCAACTTCATTTGCAGGGCTACATTATTGACTTCAGCTTTCCTTATGCCAAACCCCCCAAACTGTTTAGGGAGACAGTTTTTATCCCAACCAATCAAATTAGCAGTTTTATTCAAGCAGTCTTTATTCCAGAAGAAATTTCTATAAGACTTATCTAAATTAGAAAGAATAGTCTTTGGCAAATTGAAACTTTGCATTTGATAGTTGACTTTAGTAGCCAAGTTCGCTTGAATAAGAACCGTTCTACCGGCTTGGGAAAGAGAGTTGGCTTTCCACTTAGGTAACTGATTGGTAACCTTATTGCTAACTTTTCCAAAAGTTTCCTTTGTAACTCGGGCATCTATAATTGGGCAACCCAAGTACTCCCCTAAATTGTTTGTTTCAGCCATACCAAGCAAAGAAGCAAAATTAACTTTAGCCTCATCAGAAACATTCGGAGAACACTGAAAGGCAGATCTATGAAAATTAACAAGATGACCAGACATAGAGCAATATTTATCAAGAATTAGCTTAATGGCGGAACAACTAGTATCAGAAGCTCGTGCAAAAATCATAGTATCATCAGCAAAGGTAAGAAAAGGGATACGAACACCAGATTTACCTATAAAACCACCAATTAATTTATCTCTTTGAGCATTAGCCGAAGACAGTTTCCTAGCAAGAAGTTCAGCACACAGAATGAAGAGATAAGGTGAGAGCGGATCACCTTGACGGATTCCTCTGGACGGGGTAAAACGATCACCGAGAATGCCATTGACTAAAATCGAAAAAGAGGGAGTTGAAATGCAACACTTAATCCAGGCCACCCATTGCGAGCAGAACCCCAGCTTCCTAAGAGTGACTAAAATATAGTTCCATTCTAATCTATCGTAAGCTTTCTCCATATCAAGTTTGATTGCAATCCACCCCTCATATCCAGATTTTTTACTAAAATAGTGGAAGACCTCATGAGCAATTAGAATATTGTCTTGAATAAGACGTTCCTGAACAAAGGCCCCTTGAAGAGGGTGAATTATTTTTCGTAACACTGATTTTAGTCTGTTAGTAATAACTTTTGAAATCACCTTATAAATTGTTGAGAACAGACTTATAGGTCTAAAATGATTTGAACTAGAAGGATTGTCTATTTTAGGAATTAGAGCAAGAAATGTCTGATTGATCTCTTTCAATATATTCCCTGAATGAAAAAAAAGCTTTTACCGCTCTAATGACATAATTACCCACTAGAGTCCAATATTTTTGAAAGAAAAACAGGGGGAAATCGTCAGGACCAGGGGATTTGTCAGGAGCTAGATCAAAGACAGCTTCCTTAATTTCCTCAGCAGAGACTACTGCTGTAAGATAGGCATTATCTTCATCAGAGATTATAGGAGAAAGAAGATTAAAGTCAACACCTTCATCAAATCCATAATTTGGGTTTGAAATAAATCTTATACAAAATTCCTTTGTAATTTCACTAGAAATAATAGCTGGAGAAGAGATAACTTGATCTGCCTCCATAGTAAAAAATTTAATTTGATTCTTATTTCGCCTAATGGTGGCATGAGTATGATAATATCTTGTGTTTGCATCCCCAAGGTGGAGATAATTAGTCTTACTTTTTTGCTTCCAATAATCATGACTAAATGATAACAATTTTTCTCTTTTTGGAAGAAAACGAGATTGTTGTGACTTGAGAGAAGAGCACAAGGGATGGGCTAAAAGATTAGCTAGAATTTCTGCTAGTTTAGAATCAACAATTCTTAGTTGTCTAAATACATTTCCAAACTTGGACATATTCCATTTCTTTTATTCATCCTTTAACAATTTACATTTCTTCACAAGATTGAACATATGGGAGCCACTAAAACGAGTACACCATGTTTTCTTGACGAGAGTATCATAGTCTTTTCGTTGACACCACATTTTTTCAAAATGAAATGGGGGAGCTTTCAAGGTTTTATTCCTAGATAAGTCTAGTGTATTGGGCAATGGTCTGATGAAGTGAAAGGATGATGCTTTAAAGTTGCTTGAGGGAAGTGATTAAGCCATAACTGATTGGCTAACCCTTTATCAATGCGTTCTAGAATATTGTTTGGACCTGTTCTTTTTTTTCTCCAAGTGTATCTAGAACCCATAAAGGGAAGCTCAACACAAGGAATCTGAGTTAAACATTTTTCATAGTGTTGAGCCTATTGGAGTTAAACGAAGCTCCTCCTAATTTATCCTGCTCACAGCTTATATCATTGAAATCCCCAAGAATCACAAAAGGAGAAGTTAGCGAATTCACATACTCAAATATCTCTTCCCAGAAATCAGCTTTGTGTTGGTTTTTGGGAGGTGCATATATAAAGATGATTACAAACGAAATATTTTCATTTAGAAGAGTAATATTACCAGCAATAAACCGAGAAGCTTTATAGATAACTACTAAATTAAAGGGAGACTGGTTACAATCCTTCCAAAATAACCAAAGCCCACCTGCTAGACCTATGGTGGGCATATAATCTACATACTGAAACCCGCATTGATTTGCTGTAATAAGGGAGGGGGGAGCTTGGGACTTAACTTCACAAATCATGAACAACTTAATGAAGTTACTATTACAAAAATCTCGAATATCAACCAAAGAGTTCTTTTTAACACCCCTCTAATGTTCCAAAAGCCAGCAATCATGATTATTTAATAAGTAACACACAAACCAGAAGTTGACTAGCAGGAGGGACTAAGGCATTAGTTCCTTTTCCTCTTCAGGGCAGAAGATGCATCATCATCCTCTGTGTCTTCAATCCTCCTCTTTGTAGAGCCTGACTGAGAAGAGATGTCAACAGGAAGAGCTGGGTCCATCCCCAAATTCTCAATGTGCCTCACAATAGAATGATCAGAATGAATGGAATGAAACGAGTTTTCAGCATAGGAATTCAAGTCTGGGTGCGTATCATCATTTTCATCATCCAATAAAAAAGTAGTCTCACCCTCAAGAGCAGTACTGAACTTACCTTGATGCATATCAGCCATCCTGGGCAGTGGCATGTAAAAACTTTCATCAATCAGTTCAGCAGGCACGAAGACTTGGAGAGGCACTGGAGAGAGAAGGGGGGGGACTCCCCCTCCACTGGACTACTCTTCTCAGTCTCCTGAGCCATAGAGAGAGGAGAGACTAAAGGAATATGCTGGATTGCCTCATCACTAGAGGAGTCATCAGAGGAAGAATCATCATGGGCAACTAACAGCTTTCCCTTACCTTTGCCTTGGACAGCAGGAGGCATAGTTTTCTTCAGAGGAAACTGAGAACCCTCCTTGACATAAGGTTCCTTAATAGAGATTCCCTTAGCTGTAGGGAGGGGTAGAATTCCAGCAGCACCAGTATTAGGAATGTTCTTAGCATGAGCAGAATGAAATATTCTCAAGGAAGGGCTTTGCAAGTGCTTAGACTTAGCATGCACCACTTTTGCTTGCTCAACAATGGTGTCATGCAAGACTTGTCCAGAGGCTTTTGCTAAAGTCTGATAGAGAGTTCTTTGTTTAGGATTCTTTAGAAGCTTAATAGTAATCTCCTTCTTAGGAGAATTAAGAAGAGGACAAGCATCTATCACATGAGCATCTTCACCACAGAAAGAGCAGCTTGAGGAAAAGTCCTCGTACCAAATGACATAACCATTAATAACATCACCAAACCGGCTTACCTCAGCAAATTCAAGGAGGGGTCCTTGAATATCAACACGCACACATGCCCTTGCAAACCGGATTTTATTTCTTAGCAAGGATGTCTGATCAAGCTTTATAAGGGTTCCAATATCATTGGAAGCCAAAAGATTAGCAATACAATCAAAATTCAGGAGCTCAGTGGGGAGCCTTGGGATGCGAACCCACAAGTCTACCCACCTGATCTCTTCAACATAGGGATCAAAAGCAGGCTTCCAAGCAGAGAGCACAAAAAGATCCCCCTGGATATGCCATGGTCTCTCACTTCAGACCAGGGCAAGATCCTGGAGGTTAGCAAACTTAAGAAGGATCCATTGATTACCCATTTCTAGCTAATCAATGTCTCCTTTAGCAAACTTCCAGTCAGCTTTTGTACGAGAAATAATCGTACGAACATCAAGAGGAGCAGATAACATTTTGCCAATCAAGCAAGAGTTTGACAACTCAACAATATCAAGTTGAACTTGGGGAATATCATCCAGAACAATGGACTCAGCAACCCAAAGATAACAATCTTCATGGAATCACTCAAAACTGCTCCAAAAAGATAGGACTTTTCTTCAGAATTCAAGACCATATATGAAAAGATATCATTTAAAAAAAAGTTGAGAATTAGTAGAGGAAAAATACTATGAAATGGAAACAATTTAAATCCTTAATTGCAAAATAAACACAACAAAGTATAGACTAATTTCACATACCCATATCAGAAATTAAATAAAATTTGGGAATGGAAGAACAGAGAAATAGATTTATATTTTATAGTGAAAATGAAAGTTCTCCCACAAACCTCATAAGGAGTAGGGATGGCAATGGGTAGAGGTGCAGGTAGGGTAGTAGCCACTTTACCCATACCCTAACTTTTGGATGTAGACCATAACCCTACCCATACCCATAGGGTAAAATTTTTTAGGACCCTTACCCGTACCCGTAGGGTCCGATAGGGTCTGGGTAGGGTCTAGGGTCTAAAATGGGTCCAACACAAAAATAAATCCGCTTACATTTTCACATGTATATATAATCGTTAAGCAGAATTTCATATATTAATTTTACAATTAGCACACATAATATCACGTAGATTCCATACCAATAAATATTTTTGGCACATCCCAAAAGTCTCATACATCAAAATATAAATAATATATTTTTACGTGATTGCGATTTGCGGCTAGGGTTTCTAACTTAGGGAGGGTTTTACTTTTATTAGAAGAGTGTTGGAAGGATATATTTATATATATATATTTATTTTAATTTTAAAAAATAAAATATATATTTTAGTTTAGATGAGTCTATGGGTAGGGTTTGGGTAGGATCTGGGTATTTGAGGAGCGGACCCTTACCCTACTCTTACCCGATAGGACCAAGACCCATACCCTACCCTTACCTATAGGGTCCAAAAAATTAAGACCCATACCCTAATTTTAGGGTAGGGTCTGGGTAGGGTCCTGGACCCATTGCCATCCCTAATAAGGAGAGAGAGAACCTGAGAAGAAAACGAGAGTGAGTACAGATAGATGAAGGAGATTAGAATACTCCAAACAATATTCCGTATTGTTTCAAATTTGAAATTTGGAATGAATTGGAGAAGTCAAAACAATTTTCAATTGAACATTTTGGAAAGTAGCGAAATTGATGGATGATTTGCGTGGATTGAAGAAGTAATTATTGAAGCATTTATGAAGGTTGATCACGGGCCCAAAAACTGTATGAATAACGCAGCAATCAGCGAAACTTGAACAAAGTTAAATTTTTTTTTTTTTGTAATCTCAGTCTAGCATGTGTAACTGTTTGCTCTAAAGTACCACAATCATTTGATACTTCATAGTAAGACAATTAACCTCCATTAATGACCCATATGCAATTGTTTTTCTTTTTCTCAATTTCAGGTTTGTCTTTTTCTTTTGCAAAACCTGTAAAGTTTTAAATTCCTTAATGCCAATTTTGGAAATCAAAATTAAACACTAAAATTGGTGCAAATTGTACATAGTTAAAATTCTACACAATCACTATCATTCATAGAAACTTTTAAGTGTACTGATTGTCCAAGAAACTAGCGTACTACTGTCCAAGAACCTTTTACATTAAAGAATACTTGAATCCCATTAGAACGTACTTCTGTCCAAGAAACTTTTACAATTCTAAAATATACATTACCATAAAGAATACTAGAATCACCTTAATTTCTAGAATATCTTGATTTGAATTTGATGCGAAAAGGACTAGATTCTCCTGAAAAGAGAGAATTCTCACAAAGTTCTTCAGTAAACACAATCACTGGTGAAATGAGTGAACTGATAAAAAAAAGTATTGGAACTCTCTCTAGGTTTCTTTTTCTCTATTGCAGCAATCAGCAAAACTTGAACATAGTTACTTTTTTTTGGGCCCCTACGATCGTGGGCCCTGGGCGGTCTCCCTCCCAGCCTACCCTCAGGGTTGGACCTGCTAAGCACGGGAATATTAGTGAGCTAGAAATCAATGTAACTAGGATATTTCCCCTCCCCTCTAGTATATGACGGTATGTTTCGAATTGTAGTAACTTTAGAACATCACAATATGTTGTAAGACATCTATTTATTTCATACTATTCTCGTCGTTCATCCAAATTCCAACAGAAAATTACTCCATAAAGGGAACTTATGTCCTTTTCTAGACATTTATGCACGTAAAAGCCTTTATTTATTTTTTTGAGGGTTTGTGCACATAACAGTTAACTATGAAGAGTTATTCACTATCTCTTCAACTTAGCAAAGGATATAATGATTACGAGATTATCTCATCAATTTGGTGAAGAATAGAATGATACATTCACCTTTCTATTTTATGCTCAAAATAGAACACATAAAACCGCAAAAAACTCCAACAAGATGCCTTTTTAATAAAGTCAGGGATCATAATTCCTACCAGGAAAAACCATAGAATCTCAAATTATATGACTACCATAAATAGATACTACAATAACAACAAGATTCTCTCTGTACAACAAACTGTAGTTTTCACTTCACTGTCAAAAGAGCAATTCAATTGAAAGTATCCAATTTTCTCAGGCTTCCTCCTTAAGCTAATATTGGCACCCGAACAACCTGAGCAGGACACAGAAAAGCAAATGTACAGCTCATGAAACTGAGAACATGACATCAACCTAAAAATGAATGCTGATGTAACTTTTTTTTTTTTGGCAATGCTGACATAACTTTCATTGATGCCCTCTAGTGGGGCCTTAAAAACATCCTACCCCACACCTTGCCAAATCCGATAATATTCGAACAAACGTGAAAGATGGAAGGGCTTACCACACTTTGAGCTCTTGATTAGACAATCTTCATTAATTGTTCCCAAAAGCATGAATTTGCCACTGCATAGCTCAACTGACTTCAATAATCTCAGCAAAGTCATCAACAAATAAACACATAGTAATGTGGCTGCAGCATCTGGAGTTCCACCATTTCACTTATTATCATGTTATCAGAGAATCTCCACAAGGAACAAGTGGAAGACAAACACACAAGCACACAACTCGAAAATCGAAATGCAACATATAAATATATAATTAACAATTTCGTGCAGCTTCAAAATCTTTCCCATAGGATGATATTGACAAAAAATACCGATAATCTAAAATGAACATGAGCCTTAAAAACTATGTCATATAAAACAAGTCAAATGATCAAGCATAACTAAACATTAACCAAGAGCCAACAACATGAAATTAAGAAGACTACTACTTTTTCGAACTTCATTCAAACTAGTCAAAGTGTTGCATGAATTTAGAGACATAGGAAGTATACTCTATATAGCATAAACAGTCTATGAAAATCAGACCTTGACTTTAGCACCAAAAAGAAACAAAAACAATCAGACCTTGACCTGTTACCAAATAGCTAGAACTCAATTGACCAAGAGAATCTTGATTGTTTATAGCTGCATATATATATAAATCAGACAATTATAGGTTTCATAACTTATACTATGCTCGATCATCATCAACCACATAATCTAATAGCATAAAAAGGGTTTGTCATCAAGGACCTTGCTCAACTGAGTACACGAAACCCGATCAAATCAAACAAGGTAGAAGAAACTACAAAAAGTAAAAGAAAAACATACATTTCCCGGACAGCCACCTAGCAGCAGAAAAAGCACGAAATAAGACCATCAGAAGCTCCAACCATGATAACCTCTATACCAGTGTTACCTAATTCCCTGATTCCCCCGCGAATTGCGAATTGAGAAAAGCGAATTATGGTCGGTTTTGGTTCATTTTTTGCCCATTTTGGGCGAATTGGCGAATTCAAAAGGCGAATTAGATAGCGAATTAGGTAACACTGCTCTATACATATACACTTCAGCTTTCAATCTCAACCTCCTCAATCATATATCTCATGGCTAATTGTACTATTACGAGTGTCTCGAAAACCCACTTTACAAGGATCAACCGGTCAAAGATAAGAGCGTAACGCTACATACATCTAGACCTCCCTAAACCCCACAAAACTATAGAACCCATGCTTAGCTATTGTTCTTGATTTGGCTACTCAGAATTAAAATATTAACACAACAAAAACAAGTCTAATAATTGTGAAGAACCAATTACATTAACATCAGCACCAACCACAACCCATTGAAAAAAATCTCAAAATTGGCAGATAAAACATAAAATTAAATCTTAAAATAAACTTATTTATATCAACAGAATCAAGCAAACTGGGACATAGAATGAAACTAAACTGATCAAAACTAAAATAACTATAATTGATCAAAGCTAAATTAATAATTATTGATCAAAGCTAAATTAATTACCATTAATCAAAGGTAGAATGATTATCATTAATAAAAACTAAATTCAGCAACAAATAAAAACAAAAAAAAGGTGGTTGAGCCCTGGATGCAGAGGTTTATCGATCGATTGCTGCAATGAATGTGAAGATTAACAGTTTCAGGAACAGATCGATGAACCGCTGCCTCCAGTGCCCTCAACCCATTTAAACCCCACCAAAAAAATTAAATTTAATACAAGAAGGAAGAAATTAGGGAATAAAGATCCAAAAATACAATCTTTGTTATGAAACCCAGATCTCATAATCAGATATAAACAAAGAGAAAAAGAGACAGAATACTAAGAATAATCAGGCTAAATGATAAGTATTAGTAGATGGGGTGAAAATGAAATCAATAATCATTCAACATATAAATAAATAAATACAGTAGTATAGGACTATAGGATTAAATTTATGATAACCAATAAAAGAGTAATGAGTTGGGAGGAAGGTCTTATCTGGGTTTTATATATTTATGACAAGGAAGGGAGAAGGGAGAAGGGAGAAGGGAGAAGGGACAAGGACCAAAAGCAGGAATCTTCAAGGAACGAAGGCGTCTTTTTTCACGTTCTTTTTGCGGTACGTCTTTTGAGATAGAGGAACTGTCCTTGACAAGGGTAGGCTCCTGCCCTCGGCCGCACGAGCCAAGAGGGCCGGAGCTTAGATGGATCATAACTTATCTTTTATCGGTTTGTTGATATATACTACTCCCTCCGTTATCTTTTGTTAGAATCGGAGAATAAACCAATGCAACTCAAAAAATGGGTAAGATTTCACTATTTTAAATAAAATTAAAATAACTAAAAATAAAGATTCTACTTCCTCCGTTCCGAATTAAATGCAACAATTTCACTTTTTCACTATTCACACTTTTCACTTTGACTAAGATTTGTGATTTATACATAATGAAAAACATAGTCAAGTGGGATCTTGTTATATTCGTCTCGTGACGTACTTTCATAACATATATAATTTTATAATTTTTACTTATATGTTATTATAGATATTTGTGGTCAAAATAATGCATCGACATGCGTAAAAGTGGATTTATTGCATTTAATTCGGAACGGAGGAAGTAGCTCTTTTGACTTTTTGAGTTATTCTATGTTAGACAACCAATATATAAAAAGTTTGAGGGGTAAAAAAGTAAATTAACTACAAACTAGTGTGAACACATTTATTGCTCTTTGAGTTACTCTATGTTAGACAACCAATTAGACAAAAGTTTGAGGGGTAAAAAGGTAAAAAATGACTACTGAATAGTGTGAACACATTTATTGCAACTTAAAACCAATGGGAAATATATTTCATAAATTATATTATTTATGGAAAGATTCAAAATATGAACAACATATTGAAATTTCCCAATGGGGAATACAGGAACAACAAAAGAAAACGGAGGGAGTACTATCTCCGTCCCAAAAAAATTTGAACACTTATTTGGACACATAGTTTAAGGTGATAAGCTGTAGTGTTGTTATTAAATGTTATTTTATTTAAAAAGTAGATGTGATAAAAGTTTGTGGAGTATTTTTTTATTAGAGGAGAGAGAAAGTTTGGTAACTTTTTATTGATAAAAGGTAGAGTGTGGGCCAATGATATGTAAAAGAAATAATATATTAATAATTGGGGACCACGCCAAAATGAAAGTGTTTCAAACAATTTGAATAAAACATGTAGAAGGATTGTGTTCAGACTATTCTGGGACGGAAAGATTATTTCCTTCATTTTTTTTACTTGTAATGTTTGACTTTGATCCTTTGTTAATACACAATTTTGACTATTAATATCTCAAGTAATTTATGTGTAAAAATTATTAAAAGTTGAAATCTTTGTAAATATATATTGAGATTGAATCCAAAGCAACATTTCACATGCTAAAGTTCACAATTCACGGTCAAAGTAATTGTTAAGTATATAAATAGTGGAAAAGCCCAAAATGTTGCAAGTAAAAGAAAAGGATGAAGTACATATTATATCGCCTTTTTATACTATTTAGAAATTAACTTTGATTATATCTAATTATTAATATGCAAAGATAAATATCGGCATATATTTTTTTTCATAATATATAATGAAAGATATTAATGGTCAAAGTTGTGTATGGTAAGTGTACCTAGTAAACATGATGTATCTATTAAGTATTAATGAATATAATAAGTACTTTCTCCCTCCCATAATATAGTGTTTGCTTCTCTCTCTTGAGGTCAACTTTTAAAATCTTTGACCAAATATTATCATTAATGTATACAAAAAAAAAAACATACTCATGTAGGATCTTGTTAGGTTCGCCTCAATATGTACTTTCATAATATCAATTTTTTTATATTTTTTATTAATATGGAATTAAAGATATTGAATGTCAAAGGTATATTTTGGAGACCGTGCAAAAAGAAAACAAGCATTATATTATGGGATGGAGGAGTAAATCATAAGGGTAGGTTTCTTAATGGTACCTTTTACATTTACCTACCTAACCTTTGTAGCCTTCGTATTTGGGTTTTGATGATGGTTAGAGGGCTATAATTCTGTATATTTCGTATTATGTATTATAGATATTTTGGTAATTTCACTTCCATAGTTTTTTTATTGAAAAAAATAAAGATACAAGGAACAATTTAGCATCAACCTTCTTTTAAGAAATTAACCTAAACTATTAGAAAGAATAAAATTTAAAAGATTTACGTTGGAGTGGACAACAATATCTTGTGAAGAATTTTAAAGTAAATGTCAGCAACTTGATGACAATTGGTGTAACACCATGAGTCCATGACCCTAATTGTTGTAAGTTGTTACCAAATGTCTATTCTGATTCGACAACTGGCCCATAAACCGACACATGTCCTTTTGTCGCAGTTTTTCCTCACACATATGCACCATTAGAAACTTCACATAAGGTCATACAATCCACCATTAGCACACTTAATTATGTCATCATATGAGCTCCATAAAAGGAATGCTGTACCAACAAATTTCCTTAAGAAATTATTGGAGTAGTATTGCATGCAGAGGAATGATAAACCTCTTTTTGCTAGATGTTTGCAAACATTTAACGAGTAATAAAAAAATAATAAAAAAAAGGTTGAAAAGGTGGTGATATGGGTCCCATGGAATAGAAGAGGAATAAAACACTATTTATATTTCATGAACACTATTTGTTAGTTGCATGAACACTATTTTTAGTTACACGAACACTAGTTTTAGTAGCATGAACACTATTTTTTAGCATCGGAATTTTCGAGACTACTTTTTGGTTTGACTGACACTTTGCAATTTTCGAGATAACTTTTTTGTTTGACTGACAACTGTTTCCCATATATATTGACAGTTTTACCCCTGTTAGATGTTTGTAAACATCTAGCAAAAAGAGGTTTATCATTCCTCATTGCATGCACCTTTACTTGAATATCAACAACAAATTGCATGCACCTTTACTTGAATATCAACAACATCCTCGTTGTGTTTGGGATCACTCATCCACATGCTCAACACACGGTCATAGGGTTGATCTAATACTAGTTGTAACACCTCAATCCCACTGGAAAACAAAATCAATCCACCGGAATCTAGCTAGTGGTATCTTTATGCCACACAAAAAATTATAAGGTAGTTTTTCGCCTTATTTTTTAGGGAAATTTTACATGGCGGCCTCCAACTTTTAATTTTTCTATATGGTGGCAGGGTAAAAAAATATTATATAAAGTGACTCCCAACTTTGATAAATTCTACCTAGTGACCTTATTTCATTAATTGGTGGGTAACCAATTAAACCGAATTCTTTCTCTTTCCTCCCTTATCCCCTTTCTCTTTCATAAATTGATCGTGCTCTCATCTTGCAAACTTGTGCCTTTATAATTTCACAAGATATGATTAACAATGCAGCTAAGTTGTAGACTCATGATAGTTGACACTTCACCATCTTCACCGCATAGTGCCACATATATCGAGTCAAAACATTTCAAAAGGCTAATCTTGATATCTTTACATAACAATGTTAAACTGGTGAAAAATTGCTTAGGAGTACTTACAATTGTTCGTTATAGAACAAACTACTGGAACAACCATGTGCTAGAATTTTAGTAAGCACGCATTTTCTCAAGTTAACAAACAATGAGCATTTCTAATCCCACTTACACAAACTATATGTATCCCAGAAGATGGGCAGACTAAAGAAACAGATATATATGTTTATTAGTGTAGGCGTGTTTTTATTTCGCCTACGCGGTATGAGCGCATATTAGATTTGACTACCCCACTGTAAAGGTTTTATTTAAAATGTTTTGAAAGAAGTCGCCAATAATTCTTTTTAGGAAGAATCATAAACCTAATTGGATATGGGAAAAACATAGGGACAAATTATCCAATGTAAATTTCTCCGTCATGACTCCATATATGGTCAAAATGAACCAGAGATTGGGTTCGGGGGTGAGGGTACGAATATAGTCATAATGAACCACATCCGCCCAGAGTTGGCCTCTACTAAATATCGATTCATTGCAAATTTTATGCCAGAGAATAACCATATAATATTTTTATACACCCTAAAAATAATTAGTCTAGGTTGGTTCAGGAAACACAGAAAAAGACTATTTTTTAGTGACAAGTTATTAGGCAGTAATATTACAAGGTTCCTAACAGGTTGTCCAAATTTTCTGATTAATATTAGAACAATTCTTTGGATCTTGTTTAACAATAATAACATGTGGGTGACAAAAATCATGCAGGACAATCATAATAATATGAACAAAATGATCAAGCAGGCATATAATATACAAAAATAAATAAAAAGAAAGGAGGTTTAGAATATACAGTAGAGCGATTTTATATTAAAGATCTACATCAAGAAATAAATGGTTAGTAACTTCAATATAAAAATAATTTATTCAAGGATCCTCATGATTATACCTATGCGGCTTAGATTGAGGAGCGCAACGATCTTTAGGCGGAACAATCGTGAAACCAAGAGCGCAGTGATTAAGAATTGATTGAAAGTATTGAAAGTATTTGAGTGTTTGAGTGCTTGTAGTATTCGAAGTGTATTTCGGAGTATCCGAGAGAAATTGTATTCGTGAAATAATAATATGAAAAAACCGTCCGTAATTCGGGAAATTCCGGATATTTATAGGGAAAACAAAACTTATGCTCCATGCAAGCCCTGCGCCAGGCATATGGATTACCTGAGATATTTATTTGTAGTATCCGTATGTGCCTGTAAATGAGAGTAATATCGATTACTACTACAGTTCTGATTATCCTGATAAGATCTTCCCAACCCATATGGAAAGAAGTACAAAGTTACTGTCGGACTTTATTTGCCGAATAATCTCTATTATTAAGATGAATCCTGAGATTCAGACTGTCTACTTCCACAACTTTTCTCGCTTCGATGGAATTCTCATTCTGAGGCACTTCGTGCGCACATTGGTGTGCCTGACGCAGCCAGCCCAATCAGGTTTAAGCACGTGTAAACGTGTTTTTGAAAAGATAGAAAAGAAAGTTGTGTCTCACACAAGACCTGCGTCAGACGCAGGACTCTGTGTGAGTCACAAAATCTACGTGTCAGGCGCTCATTGGCTCGCCTGACGCAATTTGGCCTATGTGTTGGACGCATGTGGCACGCTGAGCGCAGCCCCCGCGTCCGGCGCATATTCTGAAATATTTGAGCATATTCCATTGCGCGTCTTTCAAAGATACTTTTTTATCCCTAAAATTCCGGAGATGGAATTTTACGGATTAAAAATCTGTTTATTTTATCAAAGATAATAAAATATTTATAAAAAATATCTATTAAAATCATAAATATTTGATTGGGCTTTTAAAATGGATTTAAAATATTTTATGGGCTTGAAATACAATTAATCATCATGAACAATTAATTGGGCTTTAGAATATCATTTCAAAACACATTTTGGAATGGTTCTTTAGATTGCTCTGCCGTTGAGTCGCGCCAACTAATGCCGCGGTATGTTTCATCATTGGATCCTTAAATGGGGAGACATAATTATGTGTCTACAGAAGCCTCCACTTTGACTGAGGTTGTGGAAACCGATAGTCAAAGTATACGGTGTCGGGACGGAGAAAGATTCTAAACGCTCTACAGTTTAGAACTGATCTATAACCGCCGGTCTCTCGCAAAACAAAGTTAGTATGCGGGACAATAACTACAAGCAACTCGATTACCGCAAAAGAAGATGTTAGCAAATTGGTGCAAACAACTCAGATGAAGCACATAATGATGCAAAAATGCAAACTTAATTAGACTCTTTAAGGATGCATGAGACAGTATGCAAGGATTTAGGTTATGCAAAGCTAAGGGATCACACGTCATGCAAGGTCAGGGTTATGCAAGACTAGAATGTATGAATTGCAATGCAAGGTCGGGGGTTTTGCAAGGCTAGGAGATCTAGATATGTAGAGAGATAGAATGATTAGAAATAGATTGAATGATTTTCGAAAACCGCTTTTTATTAAATAATCGGGGTCCTTAAACGAGTTCCATGATTATAACTTTTCGGGAGTTTGATTTAATTTGGAGGAACCACCACACATAGGAAGCCCCCACTTTGGGTGAGCTTGCCTTGAATTAGGCTTGAGCCTTGATTGAAATGTAGTTGATTTGATATTGAAGTGTAGTTGCTATATCTTGAACATTGAAAGTTTTCACTGGGGATTGCAGTGGAGATTCTTCTTTGGGAAGTTGATATGGGCAAAGTCAAATATCGCCAAAGACCATGGAATCATCGGAGAGTCCTTCGGGGGAAAAGGGGAGTTTGGATTGAAAAAATAAAAGGTTTGAATTTGTGACTCAAATGCATGTAGGTGGGAAAACGGCTTTAACGAGGCTTGGTTCAGACTCGAGTCTATGTCGGGATCTAGAAAGAAATTATGCTCCTAAATTCTAGAAAGTCAAATCATTAGACCATGACTAATTTATTTTATTGAAGCGGTCGGAACTCGAGATGAAGATTCCTACGTATCCTTGCGGAATCAGACCATTCGTAGTTCCGGATCTGATTTCTTTTTTTATTATATTTTTTTTGTGCCCTAACTTTTGCCTAGGCCGCCTTTTGGGTTTTCAACCTAGAGGGCTTGGACATACCTTGAAAAAGGAGTTATGGTTGATGAAAGATTGAAGGCTTGAGATTTAGATGAAGGCTTAATTGGTTAGGCTAGTGGAGGATCATGGATTTGGATTATATAGATTAAAGGTGTGATGGATTGAAGGATTTGAATGAGGGGTAGAACTTGTGTGCAAGCCCCCTAGCTTGACTTTTTATTACTTTGCCTTTGCCTTTTTCTTTTTGCTTTTTTTTTTGTTTTTGCTTTTTTTTCGCACTTTGAATTTATTTGCTATTTTATTTTTGCCTGACATTTTTTTTTTATGTAGTAAGGCTTGCACACAAGTTTGGTTGAGGGTATTGGAAGACTTGAAGGATATCTGTGGAGCTTTGATGTTGAAGGGATTGTTTGGCTAATAGAGATGATGGTTGATGGATGATTAGGAAAGAGGTGATAACTCCTGATCCAAAGTATGTCCCTTTTTTCATTTTTCTCTTTTTTCATATCTCTTTTTTATTAGTCAAGTTCATTAGGTGATTCGAGTTTCATCATTGAATTAGAAGCATAAATAAAATGATGGAAGGCCAATGAAAATGAAAATGAAAATGAAATTCTTTTATTAATCAGAAATAAATAGAACAAGGCTTATTAGAAATAAATACCTAAATGCTATAGACTCGACAAGAAAGGAAATGAAGGAGTTAGGGGAGGGACTCTCCGACTCAACCTAGAAAACTAGCGTTAAATGACTAAGCCCCGACGTTATTTAGGTGCTGCCCAAGGGGATGCTGTTATTGCTGACTTTTGCTGCAGGCGGAATTGGCAATCTACCATCTTCAACCATATCCTGCAGGTGATTCTTTAAGGTCCAACACGCAGATGTTGGGTGTCCATTCCCTTGGTGGTACTTGCAGTAGGCATTAGGATTCCACCTCTTGGATCTATTTTCGGGAGCAGGATCTGGAGTAGGACCAATAGGCGGAAGTGCTCCCTTTGCATGAAGTCTGGTGAAGGCTTCTTCTAAGGACATGCCTAAAGGTGAGAATGTTCTTTGAGGCTTTTGATAACCTCTCTTTTCAGTAGCTATGGCATTGACCTCATTGCTTTTGGAGCTAGATGGCTATTGTTACTCTTCTTGAAAGAGTTGTTGTTGTAGTTGGAAGCCTTATTCTTGTTGGCTTGTATCTCCTCCTCAATCAGCAGGCCGACCTTATAGAGCTTCGTGAAAGACTCTATGGGTTGGAACTTGATATGATCCCTATACTTCGACTGCATGTTACGGATCACCAGTCGGACTTGATCCTCCTGAGATGGCCTGTTAATCATTTGTGCAGCTTTATCCCTCCATCTGTTAAGGAAGGTGACGAAGTCTTCGTTGGAGTTTTGTTTGGTTAACTCCAACTCACGAAGACCAATGGGAAGCTGAGTATTGTATATATATTGTTTGTGGAACTCTTCTCTGATGTAGTCCCAGTCATTCAGCTTGGCCTTGTTCAGTGATCTGAACCACTTGGATGGATGTGCATCCAAGGTTAAAGGAAAGACAGGTCCTTGCTCATGCCCTTGAGAGCCATAGAGATGGAAAATGCTCTCAAGTGGTCATCTGGGTCTTCGGCCCCCATGAATTTTGGGAGGTCATCCAAGGTTACCTTTTTAGGGAGTTTTTCCCTTAGTTCATGATTAATGATGTCATGGCCATGAGCCTGACTCTCGAGCGCAGGTATTGATTGGATCAATTGTTCGAGTTTTTCGAATCTCAATTCTGTGTCGGTTTTGAATGGTGGTGGAGTGTCGCCTTGCTCGTCCTCTTCAGTTAGCTTATCCCTCAGTGCCTTAATCTCTTTGTCTTGTTCCTCAAGATGAGAGTTCATCAGTGTGAGTTGAGCCATAATGGCACCGAGTTGTTCATTAGTTTCTCCAATTTCCGATGATGCTTTAGAAGAGTCAGAGGATTTGTCTGAAAAAGTGAGGATGCCCTTGAAGAGTCTGGGAGTAGGTCGACCTTGTTACCTCTCTTTTGGACGTTTGCAAGTTATGATCTCACGATCCGTCCTGAAAAGAAATCGAATGGACCTCGTAAATTTTAAGAAATAATGTTTTTGAAATGAGAACTGGAGAAGAGAAATGGGAAGCTTTGAAATGAGAAGTGGAAATGGAAACGGAATTGAAAATGGGAAATGAAACTGTAAAATGATTTTGAAATGGAAATGGAAATGGTTATGGGTTTTGGACTAGTATAGACTTGACCATGATGGAGACATGGGCCTAACTATATGCAAATGCAGACATAAATTGGAATGGACCATGCAAGCAGACTGGACTCCACGATTGAGTTTAGGAGAGACTAGACTTTGAACTTACGGGTGAGCAAGCAGGCTAGACTTTAAGGAAGGTTGGACAATAAGGAAGACTAGACTCTGAACTTAAGGCAAGCAGACTAGGCACCTAGACTTTGAACTTACGGGTGAGCAAGGAAGCTAGACAGCTAGACTTCGGAACTTACGTTAGACTAAGCAGGCCAGACTCAAAAACTGCCTATGGACTTATGGAATGCTTGACCTTGAACTTACGGGTGAGCAAGCAGGCTAGAAGGCTGGACAATAACAGAGACCAAACTCTTAACTTAAGGCAAGTAGGCTAGGCAACTAGACTTTGAACTTACGGGTGAGCAAGCAGGCTAGACAACTAGACTTCGAAACTTACATTAAACTAAGCAGGCTAGACTCAAAAATTGTCTATAGACTTAAGGAATGCTAGACCTTGCACTTACGGGTGAGCAAGCAGGCTAGACACAAAAATTGCCTATGGACTTGAGGAATGCTAGACCTTGAACTTACGGGTGAGCAAGCAGGCTAGACACAACAATGCCTATAGACTTAAGGAATGCTTAGACCTTGAACTTACGGGGGAGCAAGCAGGCTGGACTTTAGAGGAATTTGGGCTATGATGAACTTCTTAAGGAATTGGGCTTGACTAGGGCCTACATGGAGATGCAAACTAGACCTAGGATATGAATTGAGCCTAAATGGACCTAAGTTTGGATTAGATTAACATATAGGTTTGATATAGACTTGGAGATGCATATGGGCTTGACAGTGGAAATAGACTAGGATTGGACTTAGAATGGAATGGACTGAGACTAGATTTGGACTTGGCTTGACATAAATTGGGGTTCACATAAAGATGCAAATGGACCTAGATTTGACATGAGCTAGACTTATATGGGCCTAGGATGGACTCTAATGAATGCATGGACTCGAATTAGATGGACCCTATATGAATGCAAATGGACTCTAATGCACATGGGCCTAGAATGAATGCAAGTGAATCAGATTGATTGGATTGGATTCGATGAAGGTGTTTGGATTGGGCTTAGAATTTTTCGAAATTCGTTTTTGAAAGGACCCCTTGTTTTATCTTTTGTTAGGAAAAGATGATGGATTGGTTTTGAAAATATTTTTTTGAATAGGTGGCATGATGATGATTATTAAATGCTTTTTGAAAAAGGTAGAATAGAATATGATGCAGGATTGATTTTGAAAAGAATGTAAGTTTTTTTTTCAAATTGATTGAATATGGTAGGGTAAGAATGATAGGAAAGATTTGTTGAACAGCAAAGAGGAGATGGGAAGACGTAGACATGCATGACAACTCTAACTCTACAATGACCAGTTTTCTAGATGCACTTTTTAGGACAGACTCGACCTTGCATGAAAAGACCTTCTTTGAATGTTTGATTAGGTGAGACTCCTAGGATGACTAAATTACGCGAATGCAGACAGACACACATAGGACTGAACATAGAATCGGCAATTACGACGGCTAAATTGGCGAAAAGCACGCGATGCACAGACTGCGTGCCGCGCAGCATTGCTGCGCGCGGTGCACAACCCTGCGTCATGCGCGGGAGTGGTGCGTCAGGCGCAACTTAATGCGCTTGGCGCACTACTCCCCGACACGTTTTTCGGGGATTTAGGCGACGAATTGGCCGATTGACGAATTTTTGTTTGTTTGTTAGATGCGATTTTAGGAACGACGCATAATAATGATAACTTTGACAAAATAATAGCAGGCAAAAAATGCAATCACATGCAAATGTCATATAACATGGATGTAAAATTTCCAACCTAAAGTCCAGTTCTATGTTTAAAACTATTGGTTAGGTTTAGGTTCAGTCTGAAAAGGGTCCATGACTAAGAGATTGATCCCACGCTTCGTACCCCTGCTTAAAGAGGTGGCCACGTGTAAGACGCACTCCAGTCTCAAGTCAGGAACAAGAGAACAATGCCATGGTTGGGTAGGTTTGCTTATGACTAAGATCTAACACTATCGCTCAGGAAGCTTTTTGGAAGGACAAAGTGCAAACCCTCCGGGGGTGACCTCACACATAGAACATGTGCTAATCAGGCAAGGTAGATTGTCCTTATGGTGGCTGAACAATAGCCATGCATATGCAAAACTGTATATTATTCTAAGGCACAAAAATAAGAATGAATCGTATTTTTCAAGTTTCACCCACTCATTTAAAAAAAATTAATTTTTTTAAATGCTCCCCAGTGGAGTCGCCAAATTGTAGGCGTGTTTTTATTTCGCCTACGCGGTGTGAGCGCATATTAGATTTGACTACTCCACTATAAAGGTTTTATTAAAAATGTTTTGAAAGAAGTCGCCAATAATTCTTTCTAGGAAGAATCATAAACCTAATTGGATATGGGAAAAACATAGGGACAAATTATCCAATGTAGATTTCCCCGTCATGACTCCATATATGGTCAAAATGAACCAGAGATTGGGTTCGGGGGTGAGGGTACAAATATAGTCATAATGAACCACATCCGCCCAGAGTTGGCCTCTACTAAATATCGATTCATTGCAAAATTTATGCCAGAGAATAATCATATAATATTTTTATACACCCTAAAAATAATTAGTCTAGGTTGGTTCTAGAAACATATAAAAAGACTATTTTTTAGTGACAAGTTATTAGGCAGTAATATGATGTGTCACTTTTATATATAGTTTTTAGATGCATTTTTATTGCATTTAGAACTCCTTTTAGAGCATTTAGGTGCATAATGGCATGAATTACATAAGTTGTGCTCTACTTTCCCCGTTTGCGTGTTTCGATGAATTTCAGGTTATTTTGATGCAAATTGATTATGATTATCTAAGATCAGGCCTATTAATCATTGAGGATGAAGATAGCTTGCACAAGGATCACAATGCATCCGTTTGGGACAATTTCGTGTTAGAATGAAGCAAATAGTTAGTGAAAGAAGCGCCAAAACTGACACCTGTTCACTATTTTGATTATAACTTTCGATATAAAATTGATAATCAAGAAATTCTAGTTGGGTTGGAAACTAGACTTGAAGAGCTTTCCAAGGATAGGTCACACGCCCCAAATGGACTTCTGGTTCGAGAGATACAACCTTCGCAAGTTGACGCAAAATCACAGTTTTCCCGCCCTGTCGACCGGGCGAGTAGAAATCTTCATCAGAGCACAAGACTTGTTCGCCCGGTCAACCGGGTGAAAGAGGCGCCAAAATTGTTTACGCGCCTGTCCGGGCGGCCTTGCCCTGTTGACCGGGCGAAATCTCCCCTTTACTCGTAAATTCAGAACACCGTCGCCCGACCAGGCGGTTTGGCCCGTCGACCGGGCAGTTTTTCGGGAGCTTTAATTTTTGCCTTTTTTTAGCCGGTTGTGTATAAACTATAAATAGGCTTTTAGTATTTTCGATTAGGACATCTTATTTTCTGCGTTTTTAGGTTTAGTCTTCATCTTTTTCTCTCTAGTTTCTAGTTGCAAACCCTAGTTTCTCTTTTCTCTTCATTAATTCATGAGTTCTATTTCTTCCTTTAATTGATTTCTTTAATTATGTTTTCCTTGGTAGATGTAGTTTTTATTCTTTGTTTCATGATTGAGTAGTCTTATTTTCTAGGGTTTGGGAATCCATGTTTATATGATATGATTATTGATTGATATTTATTCATGGTTTGATTAGTTATTGATTTCTCTAATTGATTAGTATTTTTATTGTTAATCTTGCAATCTGGTCAATTATCTGATTAAATATTGCTAATATCGAGTCATAGATCGAGAGATAGTACTCTTTAGAGGCTTACCTACAATTAGCAAATCTGATTATGTTGAGCGACCGTACTAGCATATGTTGATTTGAGAGCATTAAGACCCGACCGTAGGATTTACCTGTGCTTTAGATATTTGATTAACTGAACTATTGATGATATTTTGATAGATTATAAGTATAAACATGGTGAACCATTGCCCTAGAACTTCTTACTTTGATTTTCTTTATTTATTAGTTTAGAACCTTAGTACACATATTTCTGATCTTATTTAGTTTCTCCATACCTTAGAAGCTAGATTAGAACAACCATCTCTCTGTGGATTCGACCCTACTTACCCTACTACATAATATTAGAACAATTCTTTAGGTTTTGCCGGAATTATTTTTGACAGGTGTACGACAGCCTATCAGAATATTACAAGGTTCCTAACAGGTTGTCCAAATTATATGATTAATATTAGAACAATTCTTTAGGTCTTGTTTAACAATAATAACATGTGGGTGATAAAAATCATGCAGGAGAATCATAATCATATGAACAGAATGATCAAGCAGGCATATAATATACAAAAATAAATAAAAAGAAAGAAGGAGGTTTAGAATATATAGTAGAGAGATTTTATATTAAAGATCTACATCATGAAATAAATGGTTAGTAACTTCACTATAAAAATAATTTATTCAAGGATCCTCAAGATTATACCTATGCGGCTTAGATTGAGGAGCGCAACGATCTTTAGGCGGAGCAATCGTGAAACCAAGAACGCAGTGATTAAGAATTGATTGAAAAGTATTGAAAGTATTTGAGTGTTTGAGTGTTTGTAGTATTCGAAGTGTATTTCGGAGTATTCGAGAGAATTTGTATTCGTGAAATAATAATATGAAAAAACCGTCCGTAATTCGGGAAATTCCGGATATTTATAGGGAAAACAAAACTTGCGCTCCACGCAAGCTAAGCTCTGCGCCAGGCGCAGGCCTACGTGGCAGGCGCAGTGCCACGCGTCATGCGCACATTGGTGTGCCTGACGCAGCCAGCCCAATCAGGTTTAGGCACGTGTAAACGCATTTTTGAAAAGATAGAAAAGAAAGTTGCGTCTCACACAAGACCTGCGTCAGGCGCTCATTGGCTCGCCTGACGCGTTCTCGCCTATGTGCTGGACGCACGTGGCGCGCTGAGCGCAACCCCCGCGTCCGGCGCATATTCTGGAATATTCGAGCATATTCCATTGCGCGTCTTTCAAAGATACTTTTTTTATCCCTAAAATTCCGGAGATGGAATTTGACGGATTAAAAATCTGTTTTATTTATCAAAGATAATAAAATATTTATGAAAAATATCTATTAAAATAATAAATATTTGATTGGGCTTTTAAAATGGATTTAAAACATTTAATGGGCTTGAAATACAATTAATCATCATGAACAATTAATTGGGCTTTAGAATATCATTTCGAAACACATTTTGGAATGGTTCTTTAGATTGCTCTTCCGTTGAGTCGCGCCAACTAATGCCGCGGTATGTTTCATCATTGGATCCTTAAATGGGGAGACACGATTATGTGTCTACAATTAGGTTTCAAGTTTCAAATCTAAAGGGAGAATACATATCACAAGAACACGCAAACAGTTTCCAGGCAAATTGACATTAGAACATGGGCATTAGTAAACTAGGAATCATATTGCTCCCAGATTTCTACAGGGTATATCCCATATGAAGTGGGTGGTGCGGAGTGGGTAGACCCACTGGCGTTCGTTTGATGGCCTTGGTGGCGGTGCAGGGGCGTGGATTGAGGTTTACAGAGAGATTTAAAGGGCATGAGAGAGATGAGAGAAAAAGAGTTAGGTTATTAGTCACCAATTAATTAAATAAGGTCACTAGGTGGAATTTTGTCAAAGTTGGGAGTCACTTTGTATAATATTTTTTTTTGTCCTGCCACCATATAGAAAAACTGAAAGTTGGAGGCCACCATGTAGAATTTCCCTATTTTTTAGTATTAGGTACTTTCTTACAAAAATGACGTGGTTTCCCGCAAATTTTCCTAAAAGATAAACAAGAGTTGAAGATGAACCACTTTCATTAGTTGGAATGAGCATATGGTTTAATGAGATTAACAATTATTGTATCGATTAATTAATATGGGACGGAGATGGTACTTATTTTCGTGTTACGGCTTTAATACATGTAGTGATGTGATGGTGACAGAATTGTACTTGTTGAGATAATCAAAGATAGTATTACAGACTTTGTCAAGAGTAATGAGCTTTACTAGGGAAAGCCTAAATTTGATAGGGGCACTTTAGTCATTTAATTCACCGTTAATTTGGCGAAGATCTACAATGCTCAATACACATTCCATATAAGCTATAGGTAGAAATGAGCAATAATAGAGCATGAGACAGGATCTACACTTTTTTCTTCCTTGATTCCTTGTTATTAGATCAATATGCTCCTAATTATTTGGGATGCCAAATCAATGGCCACAATGGAGATGGAGTAGACCAAGCTAGATAGAGCTCTTATATGATTGAGTTGTAGTAGGCCTCCTCATTTCTTTCTTCCCTTACTCATGTCACCCTCTAAACCACAACAACAAAACAAAAATGTCCATATCCTCAACACAAAATTACAAAAAAAATAAATATTAATAAATTAACGAATATGATTAAACAATAAACAGTTTGTTACCAAATAAAAGGAAAAAGAAAATAGAATGAGGTGCACTCAACACACTAGTGGAAATGTGGAATTACTACAGTCTACAAACACAATGTAATCACCACAAACACAATGGAATTACATACTCCTAAATGCCTCCTCTCCACAAACACAATGTAATCACCACGCCACGTGGCACCATAACAGCCAATTGGGAAATTCTAAAATTTCTTTTTCAAAGTTGGAAGCATTCACTTTTGCATGAGTAAATATGCTTCACAAACAAACTTGATCAGCTAGCAATTAGCATTGACATCTCCAGCCATCTGTTTTCTCTTCCACTCACTCTCTCTCTCCTCTCTGAGTGTGTGTAGAGATGGCAATGGAGATGGCTCTTAGAGCTTCAGTCTCCTCTACTAAACCCACTCTTCCATCTTCTTCCTCTTCAAAAACCCTTTTTTCTAAACAAAACTCAAAATTTCAACTGAAACCTGCTCAAGTTCAGTTGTTTTCCACCTCAACTTCTCTTTCTCTTTTGACCCTCTTTACTACTCCTGAAGCAAAAGCTGTTGCCCTTCCTAAAGAACAATTAGTCACTTCTCTTACTCAAGTAAGTAAATTGTACAAACTTAATCCAATTTTTTTGAGGTTATGTTGTGTAATTAATTACTAACCTGCTCTTAATTGTGAAATAAATTTTGTACTCATTTGATGAATGTAGATTTTATTGACTCAATTGCTGAAATTTGAATTTGATTTATGGTCACTTGATGAATGTAGAATGTAATTGACCCATTTGATAATTTTTGAACTTAATTGATTCAAATTGTGGAATTTAAGTAGAATTTGGTTGACCCACTTGGTGATTGTTGAATGTGATTGATACCCACTTTACAATTGTGGAATTTAATGGACACCCACATGTTAATTTTGCATTATAATTGGTGTTCTTCTGAAATCATTGTGTAATTTTGGTCAAATTTTCAGGTGGAGCAAACAATTGATCAAGTTCAGCAAGTGGGTTCGGATGTTTTTGACTCTGCGCAGAAGATTTTCCAGGTTGTGGCAGGTGCTTTGAAGCCTGGCATTGATGCGGCTGCTCCAATTGTGCAGCAGGCTGGAGAGGAGGCGTTGAAAGCCGCATCTCCGTTGTTTTCCGAGGCGTCGAAGATGGCCCAGGAAGCAATGCAGAGCTCTGGCATCAGTTCCGATACCGTCGCTACTGCTGCTAAGGTTCTGAGCTTTCTTCTGTTATAATAGTTGAATCTATTAGATGATACTCCCTCTGTTTCTTTTAATTTTGCCTCTTTTTTTGGTTATGTACTCTAATAGTTATACCGATTTGGTAAGTAATTTTATGAAGTATATTTGTGTGTGAGATTTGAGAAAAAGTAGAGAGATTGTGTGGCCATATCACTAAAATAGGAAATGGAGCAATCTCTTAGGGACAAACCAAAATTGAAAGTAGATCAATCTTTTTCAGATGCAAGGAGTATTACCACTTGTTGCACCTTCATTATCAGGTTGAACCTTTGGCTCAGTTGGTTCTTTGAGTTATTGTCAAAAAAGAAAAAATTACAGCAATAAATTTGTCAGCTTAGCCAAACTGTTTCACCTTATATGAAAAAAGGTAAGCTTGAAACAGACATTAGAAAATGGTTATGATTTCCATCAAAAAGAAACTGCTTCTGATATGTTCATCAATTACTAACTTGTGAACGGTCTGGTACTCCATTTGCTTTGATCGAAGACAGACCTTCTAGACGTGGAATAAAAAGCTTCAATACATGTCCCCACTCCCCACAAGCAACACTAAATTATCTCATCATTTCTTATCTTAGTTCTACTAAAGATTGTTAAGTACTGCCTAAAATGAGCAGTTCAAGGTTTCATTGATCAATTCCATCATCTAGAGAAACGTATGGTGTAATTTTGTAATTAGAATGTTTTTTCGTTGTCTGGCTCTATGAGTTGGATCCAAAAATGAGAATTTTGCGTTTGTGGCGACAGACTGTAACAAGTGCTGCAGAACAGACAACAAAAGTGATTCAAGATGTCAGGCCCATAGCATCTTCAACAGTTGAAACCATTTCAAACTCAGACCCAGCTCTACTCGTAGAAGGTGCTGCTGCATTGTTCGTCGCATCTCTCCTCCTTCCTCGAGTCTTGTCTGCTGTTTCATTTAGCATTCGTGGATACAAAGGTAAATAGTGCTTCTGAGAAAGACCTCTTGTTATTATAGAATCATTGTAGTGTTTTACGATCATGCTAATGATCAAAACTTTTGAAGACAATCCTTGAGCAAAATTGAATTTTGGGACGATAAGAATTAGTTACATTAGCGAACGCTATATAGCATATGAGCAAGGATAAGATAAAACTTCTAGATTCTATAGGATACTCTAGAGTCTAGAGCGTCACTTGACAGAATTCTTTTTAGTCTTCTTATCTTCTCTATCTTAATTGAAAATCAGCATGAGTTTCTCACTATTGATCTATACAACATCAACATTTAGGTGGACTTACTCCTGCTCAAACCTTGGACATGCTATGTACACAGAACTACTACATGATTGATATTAGATCGGAAAAGGACAAAAACAAGGCAGGCATTCCCCAGCTTCCCCCAAGTGCTAAAAATCGGATGATTGCAATTCCGTGAGTAATATTTTTCTCTCATTTATTCGTCTTTTTTTCCCCCTTCTGATACCAAAATAATCAATTTGTTCTCTCAAGAAAAAAAAAAGTCAAGGAGGATGATCTATTTGTTTCCATGGAATGGGACCATTTTACTACAATTTTGGTGCCTTCCGTAACTTCAGATTTGTTTCTACCACATGTACATGACTAGAGAGAGTAAATACAAATATATTAATATTTCTTACATTCCGTTTGCAATAGTAAATTAAATATGAACTCCTAAAGCAAAGAGATGGAAAGAAGCTACAAACAATGGTTTCTTTTGCAGCATGAGGAGCAAATGTATAAATGCATATTTTTGAAGGGTAAATGTTTTGTCTTGTTGTGGTCACTCTTCTCCCTTTGTGCTGAAAGTGAGAAGTCGTCTTGGCTTAGTATAATATCTACAGTGTTAAAGATATTCCAAATGTGCTGAAGTTGACAAATATGTTATAGGTTAGAAGAATTACCAAGCAAGATAAGAAACCTTGTTAGGAGCTCAAAGAAGGTAGAAGCCGAGATAGCTGCTTTGAAGATATCATATCTCAAGCGACTATCAAAGAGCACCAACATCGTGATCATGGACTCGTAAGCCTCACATCTGAAAATTGTTGTTAAAACTTTTGTCTTTTTTGTCATTAATGGGTTGAAAGTGATGTTTGAAATGTTATATGGACAACAGGTACTCAGACTCTGCAAAAATAGTTGCAAGGACTTTGACAAGCTTGGGATTCAAAAACAGTTGGATCATGACAGATGGTTTCTCTGGAGGCAAGGGTTGGTCGCAAAGCCGTTTGGGTACTGAGTCATATAATATGTCTCTTGCGGAGATACTTTCACCATCACGTATTATTCGTGGTGGTACAGGGCGTTTTGGCACGACGAGATCTACTGTACAAATTGGTAGAAAACTGCTTCCAGAATGATGCAGATGGTATCAGTTTGTAATCCCATCGAGTCTTGTGTAAAAAGTATTAATTCTTGAAAATGCAAAGCCGATTTTGATATGTTAACTTCTATTTTCATATTGATTCTGTTATTTGTGCAATTGATCACGATGTGTATGTTACAATAGATGTTTGTAGATTGTGTCACTTTCTATTTCAATAGAAAAGTCCTACAATTTCAAGTCTAGCTTCTGTGGTACTTACTTACTAGTTGAAAGATGAAAAGCTGCCACATTTCCACCATGACATGTTCACCTGTAGAAATGCCCTTATCCAATCTTCAACTAGGAAGAAGGAGCGACTTTGTACTGGACATTCTTGCCCGGCTTGTAGTTATCATTAATATTTTCACACTTTCCGTTTGCATTATCGGCTTGTCATGGTGGAAATGTGGCATTCTTTCACTTTGCATTATCGGCTTTGTTATGGCTAAATTTTTCAGGTTGACGTTGACGCAAGCTGAAGCGACGTAACGCTAGGACTCAGTCAAAGGCCAACGAACCAACGAAGAATAAGGGAGACTTAGTAATTGTTTCTTCAGTCAGTCCAAGTGCTTAACGGAGTGGTCAAGGAACGTGGCAAAAGAATAGGAGAATCACGTTGGGATCTTAGCTAACCAAAGAAGCTCAACCTTCCCATCTTGACTGCGACCTATGACGGATCTACCGACCCGACAGAGCATGTCACCCAGTACAAGCAGCGAATGTGGCAAGCGTCCATCCCATGGCACCTAGTTGAAGCATGCATGTGCAAATCTTTTGGAGCGACGCTGACCGGACCTGCCCTCAAATGGCTCGGATCCCTCAAGCCAGGAAGAATTGGCAACTTCTCAACCTTGGTGACCAAGTTCTACAACAAATTTGAAGGCAGTCGCAGTCTTGAAAAGCAGACTAGTGACCTATATGGCATCGTTCAGAAGCTAGGGGAACCTATTCGCGATTATTATAACCGTTTTAATAAAGAAATGATCGTAATTAAAGATTTAGATACTAAAACTATCATTGAATGTTTCAGGAAAGGACTCATTCTCAGGTCCAAGCTGTACAACCGTCTCCCAAATATCCTTGCGCTTCGTTTGAAGAAGTCAAATCCAGAGCTTTGGCTCAAATGCGGTTAGAAGAAGATGACGCGATCCTCAACACCATATCGGCGCGTCATGTATCAGAAGGCTCTAGTGACCGAAATACGTTCACCCCAAAGAAGCATAACTGGAGGCCTCATCCATATAGCAGACCAAACCAGGTACATAATGTTAACGATGCGTCGGAATGTGCATGTACTGAAGCTAAGGCTGATCCCAACGCCTATCCTGACATCGAATCGTACGGCTTTTCGGTTGACGTTGAAGGCGTCGTCAACGCTCTTACTAAGATCGGTGCGCCCGTCCGGTGGCCAAGGAAGAGCGACCGACCAGACGCTCAAAAGGATCAAACCAAATGGTGTCAATTCCATCACGACCATGGTCACAGGACCGAAGATTGCATAGCGCTCAGAAGAGAGGTCGCTTTCATGTTGAACAAAGGACACCTGCAAGATCTCCTCAGCGATAAAAGGAAGGCATCTTTCGACAAAAATCCCTCCAAGCCAAATCCATCTGCGTCCCCCACACATGTTAAGGTAATTAATGTTATTTCTGGTGGATCTGACGTTTGTGGACTAACATATTCAGCAGCCAAAAGCCTAGCAAGAGAGGGTTCTCCCTCGTCCAAAGTTTCTAAAGCTTGCAGGTCAGATGACGAAAGAAAATTAGAGGCTATGTCCATCACCTTTGATGACGATGACGTATGCGACGAGGAGCATCATGACGAATTGGTCATTTCCTTTACCGTCAGCAACTGTCTGCTGCGACGTGTGCTGATCGATGGCGGGAGCTCAGCCAATATCTTGTTCAAAAGCGCCTTAAAAAGTATGGGCCTTGATGACAGGGACATAACGAAGAAATCAACTGTCCTAGTCGGATTTAACGGAGAAGCACAACAAACTGTTGGTGAGATCACCTTACTAACCTTAACCAAAGGAGTCAATTTGCAAACAAGGTTCAACGTCGTCGACTGTCCATCTGCATACAACGTCATCCTCGGCACGCCTTGGATTCATAAGATGAAAGTAATCCCATCAATATACCATAAGACGCTCAAATTCCCAACCAAGTGGGGGCGTTCAAGAGATCAAAGGAGAGCAAAAAGCCGCTCGAGAATGCTATAATTCGTCGCTAGAGCCCCCCCAAAGCGTCAATCTAGCAATTAACAAACGGATCAGCGCCAGATGAACCCGACGAACAGCAAATAGATGAAGTGGTGCTTGATCCAGCTTTCGCAGATCGCGTCGTCCGCATTGGACCGATGTTGTCGCCTGAACTTCAAAGCCAGGTAATCGACTTGTTAAGAACTAACCAGAACTATTTTGCGTGGTCCCATGAAGATATGACAGGTATAAGTCCAAACGTTATCACCCATAAATTGAACGTCGACCCGGAGCACAAACCAGTTAAGCAGAAACGACGCAAGTTCGCTCCTGAACGTAACCAAATCATAAACGACGAGGTCCAAAAACTGATCGACACAGGTAAGGTGCGAGAAGTTAAATACCCTGATTGGTTAGCTAACGCTGTTGTTGTCAGCAATAAAAATGGTAAATGGAGAGTTTGCATCGACTTTACGGATTTGAACAAGGTGTGTCCAAAGGATCCGTTCCCGCTCCCTCACATAGACGCCATGGTTGACGCAACAGCAAGGCATGAACTGCTGACATTCATGGACCCGTACTATGGCTACAATCAGATCCTCATGCATCCCGACGATCAAGAAAAAACGGCATTTGTCACCGACAAAGGTATTTATTGCTATAAAGTAATGCCTTTTGGACTAAAAAATGCAGGTGCGACATATCAATGGTTAGTCAATCAAATGTATAAAAATCAACTCGTAGACACAATGGAGGTCTACATCGACGATATGTTGGTCAAAGCCAAGCAAGCAGATGACCATATCAAACATCTGTCAGAAGCCTTTGATGTCCTCCGAAAATATGGATTGTCAAGGAGGTGCAAAAGTTAAATGCCATCTATTTTATGACGTCCTGAGGAAAAACAAAGGCTTCGATTGGTCGCAAAAGCATGAAGACACTTTGCAAGCACTCAAGCAATACTTAGCTACTCCACCTTTGCTATCCAAACCAAACGACGGAGAGACGCTCCAGCTTTACCTCGCCGTCAGCAATGCGTCAGTCAGCGCCGTCTTGACAAGAGAAGCCGAGAATCAACAACTCCCAATTTATTACGTCAGTATGTCTCGGTTAGACGCAGAGACCAGGTATTCTTCCCTTGAAAAACTTGTCTTGGCTTTGGTTACTGTTGTTAAGAAATTAAGACATTATTTTGAAACTCATAATGTCGTTGTCATGACTAATTATCTCATTAAAAGCGTTTTGCGTAGACCCGAATTGACAGGTCGCATGGGAAAGTGGGATATTGCACTCAGTGGCTACGACATCAAGTATTTACCCTGGACAACAATCAAGTCACAAGCACTAGCAGATTTTGTGGCAGACTTAAGTCCAGAGCTCAAGAAAATAGCAGACGATGAAGTCGCTCGCATTAGTAACGTCAATAATGACGCTTGGACATTATTCGTTAACGGATCTTCTAATTTTCGTGGTGCAGGTGTAGGTGTTGTACTGAAGTAACCACAAGGGGACAAGATAGTACAAGCCATATGTGCGACTTCAAAGCAACCAACAACGAAGCTGAATACGAAGGGTTTATTGCAGGGATGACCCTAGCCAATGACTTGGGGGCAAAAGCACTGAAGGTTTACAGCGACTCGTTGTTGATAGTTAGCCAGGTCAAAGGAGAATTCACTGTCAAAGATTCAAAAATGGCGTTATACTTAGAGGTCGCACAAAATAAAAGTAAGACATTCAACTTTTGACATAATGTAGGTACCAAGAGACCAAAATACTCAAGCAGACGCACTAGCAAACTTAGGGTCATCCCTAAGAGACGCGATGTTTACTTCCGTCCCTATCATTCACCTCATGACGCCAGCAATAAGTAAGTGTGATGAAGTTGCGGACGTCACTGTCGTCACATCTAACGATGACGACGACGACCACACAATAAGCGACAATATTGATCAGACGAACGACACTATTCCTGAGGAAGTTGAGGTAAGTAGTAATTGGACGCAATTTATTTTAAACTATTTACTTAACGATGTACTTCCAGACGACAGAGCAGAAGCAAGGAGAATACGCTTCAAAGCGTCCAGGTATGTTGTCATCCAAGGGGTGTTGTTCAAAAAATCTGTCGCAGGGCCATATTTGCGATGTTTGGAGAAACATCAGTGGGGCCAAGTCCTACAAGATCTCCATGAAGGGACATGTGGAAATCATTTCGGTGGACGTAGCTTATCCAATAGAGCGTTGAGAATGGGCTACTATTGGCCAACGATGAAGCTAGATGCGATCAGGTACGTCGCAAAGTGTGACAGTTGTCAGCGACGTGCAGGTATGACGCACAAACCTTGTGAAGTTTTACATCCAACTTTAACCCCTTGGCCTTTCATGAAATGGGGAATGGACATAGTTGGTAAACTACCTCCATCCCCAGGACAAAAGGTCTTTATGTTGGCACTAATAGATTACTTTTCTATATGGATAGAGGCAGAATCGTTCCAACAAGTACGTGATAAGGAGGTAATTTCTTTTATACACACTAACATTATTTGCAGGTTTGGAGTACCGTTAGAAATTATATGCGACAATGGGTCGCAATTCATAAGTGATAAAACCAAACGTTTCTAGACGAATGGAACATCACACTGCTGACGTCGACACCCAGATATCCTCAAGCCAACGGGCAAGCTGAGTCCAGCAACAAAACTATCATAGACACGTTGAAGAAACGTCTCAAACTAAGAAAGGTAAGTGGGCAGAAGCACTACCTGCCATCCTATGGGAGAACCGCACGACGCCACGCACTGCGACCGGGCAAACACCCTTCTCACTGGTGTATGGTTGTGAAGCGGTCCTACCATCTGAGGTAAGCATCCCAACTGCCAGGTACGGTTTTGATGACGGAGCAACAAAATCGTGACTAACTGATCAACGACCTAGACACCATAGAAGAGCTGCCAGACGCAGCGTTGGTGCGTATGGCAGCACAACAACAGATTCTCGCAAGGAGTTTCAATAAGAATGTGCAAGCTAAAGCATTTGTTGAAGGAGATTGGGTGATGAGGAAGGTCTTCCAAAACACACAAGAGCCAAATGCAGGTAAGTTAGGTCCAAAATGGGAAGGTCCCTACCAAATCAGCAAGGCCGTTGGCAATGGCGCATATCAGTTGGTCCGACACGACGAAACTATGATCCCACGCAGTTGGAACGCTGTTCACCTCAAGAAATATCATTTCTAGCTAAGTACTATGTGACATTTTACTTTCCTTATGTTTTCAGTAAGTGATGAACATGTCGTCGCAAGGTTGTTGAAGTATCAACGACGGAAAATTATTGTGTGTTTCTTTTTCAGGGTTTTTCATGTTTTAAGAAATCAATAACTTCGCAACGTCCAAACGTGGCGGTCCACAACTATTTTTTCCAATAAGTCAATTGGATTGACAAAGTCCTGAACACGACATCAATAACGTCGAATTAATTACTTAGACATTGCATATTGTAATAAACGTGACGAGATTCCAACGCCAGTCATGAATAAATGACACCGTCATAAGCATAAGATCTACGAAAATCAAGTAAGTAAGTAAACATGTTTTACGACTATGTGATTTTTATTCTAGCGATACCTAAGTAATATGACAGAGAAAGGTTTCAAAGCACCTGTTTAACGCCAGAAAAACGACATGAATAGAATACCAAAGTAACACATGCATTATATTAATCAAACGTTATGCCATTCCCATGAATGACCAAAAGCAAAGTTATGGTCACTCCCATGAGTGGCCCAAAAGTACATAAAGTAATGACACCCACATGAGTGATCCAAAAGACAAATTGTTCCTAAAGCAATTCATATAGCGATTAATCTTAAGAGTTAAAAAGCGAAACAGTAGAACGTCGGCAGGCTTGTCAGAAGTCGACGTCTCAGGCACTATGTCTCTGTTTGAGGGGACATTCTCCTGGGGGTCAGTGACAAGATAAAGTCGTATCACCTAATTAAAAATAACCTAAGGTCCACTAACTAGTAGTCAGGGAAGTCAGGATCGAATCCACAGGGAGAAACTTATACTATTGTATCTGAATTCTAATATTATACTAACTAAATCAGATGAAAATGGTTGTGTGACTAAACTAAGCAAATAACAGAACTAAATACGAGGGAATAAATCAATTAATAAAGAACTAGGACTATGGATCACTATGCATACATTCGGGAAATCAGGGACGAATAACAACCACCTAATAAGTCAATTTATCTAGGGCACATGTAATTTCTCTCGAACATTACCTCCCTCAAAGATCACCTAGTCGCCCTTGCATGGTCAAGGATCACTCTGCCTAATGATTGAAAGCCTATACAGAATCTCTCCTCTCGAAGCAGATTCAATATTGCGATAATAGAAATACAAATCAGGCCTAATTTATACATCTAGCATGAACAATTCAATCACAGGATACAATTGAAATATAAGGCAATTAGACTAATCTATCAATCCCTCATTGCATACATAGATCCTCACAATCCTAGAAATAAAACTACTCACTCATGCTTATGAAAACAATAACAAAATCAATATAAAAATTCATACTTTGAATCATTGCGAATAACTAAGAAATTAATCTAATCGATAATAAAGAAAGCAATAAAGAAATTTACCAAATTGAAGAACTATATTGAACTTGCAAGTAATCCAAATGTTTGATCTTGAATTCAAAGTGAAAACTAGTAAACTAGGGTTCTTGAATAACTCTCTAGAGAAAACTAGGAAAAATATTAGCTAAAAACAAAGATTGAATAAAAGATGTCTTAGTAATGTTCTAATTTTCGTATTTATACTAAACCTAAAACATAAAGGAAAAGTAATACGAAAATAGCCCGGAAATCATTAAAATATGCATGCCGGGTCAACCGCCTGATCGGGCCAACTCGCCGGACCCCATCGGGCGAAAAGCTCTTTATTTCGGAAATATGACGGACTACCCGCCCGATCGGGCAAGCTCGCCCGATCCCATCGGGCGGGAGTCTTTTCCTCTTGTTTTCAACTCTAGAATGCAGTCAGATGAATATGTTCTTGGGCCCGATCGGGCGGTTCAGCCCGATCCCATCGGGCGGGAAAACTGCGATTTGGCATCAACTTACAAAGGTTGTATCTCTCAAACCAGAAGTTCGTTTGAGGTGTGTGACCTATAATTGGAAGGCTCTTAAAGTCTAGTTTCCAACCCAACTGAAATTTCTTGATTATCAATTTTCTATCAAAAGTTATGATCAAAAAAGTGAAAAAGTGTCAGTTTTGGCACTTCTTTCACTGACTCTTTGCTTCATTCTAACTCGAAATTGTCCCAAACGGATGCATTGTGATCCTTGTGCAAGCTATCTTCATCCTCAATGATTAATAGGCTTGATCTTAGATAATCATAATCAATTTGCATCAAAATAACCTAAAAATCATCGAAACACGCAAACGGAGAATAGTAGAGCAAAACTTGAGTAAATCATGCAAATATGCACCTTAATGCTCTAAAATGAACTAGAAATGCAACCTAAATGCACCTAAAACTCTATATAAAACCATAACATCAGTCAGACGCAATGAAAGCAGCGCTAGAGACCGCAGTATCTCCATCTTTTGGAGCAGCAACCAAGGAAGATTCAGCTGTCGTTTTGGCCCCTTCATTTGCATCAATCAGGTCTTTCATGGAACCAACCCACTTTAGGTAAATATCAATGTCCTTGTGAGGGTCCCAGGAGGAAGTATGACCCATCATAAACTGATACATCAATTTGGCCATCACACGGGTAGTTATCTCAGCCTCAAGACCGTCGATCTCATCCTTCATGCCTGCGGTATGTGCCTGCAGAGTTGCCTCGCTCTTCTAAGCCCTAATCTTCATCGATTGATGACTCCAGATCAACGTCGACATTTCTTTCTTCGCCATCAAGAAATTATGGAAGCCTGAACGCAAGAAGACTATAGTCAAACAATTGCCAGAAGGAGAAAGTCAAAAGTAGAATGCATAAGCAATTATCATACCTGAAAGATCAGTTCAAGACCATCCGACATCAGCCCTGGCATGGAGCGATCTCGCAGACTTTGTAACACCACGGATTTTCGCTCATAATTTATTCGAGTTATTTTCCCTTAATTATTATTTTCCATTAAAATTATATTATATCTTATATTATTTGTTTTTCAACTTTTAAAATGTTATATTTATAAAATTTATTTGATTACAAATTATATATTTTTCTAGTATTTAAATTTCGCGTTTTAGCTATGTATTTTGTTTTAACGCTTCAATCGCGCGTTGGACCGTCATAACAACTTTTTGGACATGGAGTTTGGGTCCTTAAAGAGCTGCCCAAAAATCAGATATTTTGATGGATAAAGAAGTGGCTTTTGGAGTTTGTAACCCCCTCACCTTAATGCTATTCAACTCCCATCTTTTTAGCTATTGTAACCCCCCATTTACACCTTTTTTATATTCTCTTAATGCTGCTTTATGGACAGCAAGAACCACACCATAACCCCCATTTTATTCGGCCATTTCAAGAGGGGAAGAGAAGACAAAAAGAAGAGAAAAGTTCATCCTGGATTTCCCTGCCACACCTTCACGAAAATGACCATATCTGGAGATCACCGTTGGATTTCCTGAAATTTGGACAGCACGTTGAGGACATATGGAACGTTACTTTGACCGGAGCGATTTGACATATGAGCTTCAGATCGTCGGGAATCGTGGTCGGAACAGAACAATACATAATGGAAATGCAAGCAATTGGAGATCTTCAAAGGTAACTAATGGCCTAGATCGATTAGTATTAGCATAGGAATTATACTAGTTTTAATAGTTGGGTTATTGGTTTTTAGTATCATGATAGGTTGGGTAAAAATTAGCTTATTATGATTGGGATTAAGTATTTTGTCTATGTTGTAGTATGATATATATTTTTGGGTGATTTTTAGTATCATGTTTAATATTAAAAATCATGTTAGTATTGTTTCTTTTTATGAGCATGAAGTTATAGTTTGTAAGACATGTATAATTGTTATTTTGGGTGAAGTGTTGGGATTTTGGATGGTTTTGTTTTACAACTTTGCTACTGTTGGGCAAAAAGGTTTAAGTTGAGTATGAAGTGATTATGGCACTACTTGGTTGTTGACCTGCTCTCATGTACTCGTTCCATGCGTGTAGCTGCTTGTTGTTTTGCATAATATAGGTACTGCTCTTCATGGATTTTGTTGTAGTTTTGATTAATTTAATTTGTTTTTGGTTTGGTTTTGTTAAGCTACATTACTTAATGATATGAAATACTTGTTGTTGGTTGTTATCATGCGTTTATATTGGGCTTAGGTGGATTATTTTTGTTCTCTTATATATAATTGATAGTGTAATTAAGGTGGTAGCTTTATCAAGTCCTTGGTTGTTTTTAGTTTGACTATTGTATTATGTACTGTTTAAGATGTGAGCATGGGAAAGTGTTGTGAATATGTTTCCACGTTATGATAAGTACTTCTATTATTTTCTCGTTCTTGATGAGTTAACTTATATATTTTGAAGATGGTATTGTTAACATAAAGATTATTGGAGAAATTGTGAAGTTGTTTTGAATTGGAATTGATGGGTTGAGTCCCTAAAATTCCTGCAGTTTGATGTAAATGGAATTGATAGGTTGAGTCCCTGAAATTCTTGCAGTTTGGAATTGATGGGTTAACGCCCTAAATTCTTGCAGTTTGATGTATGATCTTGAATGAAATTCTGCAGACGATGAAATTATATTATTTATTATTTATTTTTGTTTGAGGATGATGACTAGTGAGACGGCATTATCTCCTAGGAATGAACAGTCACTATGTACTGAGCAGGGTACATAGTTTATGCTTAGGGTACATAGTTTATGCTTACGTACTGAGCAGGGTATGTAGGTCCATCTTGGTTATTAGTTGTCGTCTGAGAGGTCGAGAAGTACTGAGCAGGGTACTATCTCGCATCAGGGTGTGACCATACTAGACATAAGCGAGCAGGGTCCTAATACTATAACCAAATAGGAACAGTGGGTTGCGATCCACTTACGTTCAGTTCCTCCTCAAACGTGTTAAGAAGATTATTTTGGAGACGTTATCATTGTCTTTTATATCGTTCATATTATTATTTTATTTAAATTTTGATGATTTATATTGTTAATCCTTGAGTTTATTTGTATATTTATTAGTCCATTTGTTTATTCAGTTATCTCTACCCTATTTATCTTTAGCATGTTGTATTGTCTTTGTCGTATGTATTTATCTGAAGTTTGTTTGCGGGATATTGATATACGACTTGATTGTTAAGGCTTTTATAGTTCTTATATGGATCCTAATTGAGTTGGGAAAGCTGTTAGTTACTCTCCACTAATTGTGGATGTTTGTTGATATATTTTGCAGGTGATTATTTCTGTTATGGGAAATGAGAGAAAGGCTATTTAGGATTTTTGTTTGAGACGTTTTATTTTATTTATAGTTACTACATTGAGTTTATGAGGTTGTTTTGCCTCTTTATGGATATTTTGGATTATTTTAATTGGGTTTTATTTTTTATTTAATTTAATTTTAACCTTTGATTAGAGTGACATTTCCGTCAGGCGATATTTCCGCTATCGCCATTTAATAAAGTGTTCTATTTTGTTTATATTACGTTTATAAAATGACGGAGTGTTACAGACTTTCTTCGGCGCAGGGGAAGAGAAACTTCTCCGCCTCAGGCCAAATCGACATATCCAGTGACATGAAATTGTTAGGAACTGTGACGCTGTAAGATGGACCCTCTTTGGGAGGAGGGGCAAGAAATTCAGACTTTTGTATCTTTGCATGAGGAACGTCAATCTCGTCATCGTCGACGTTAACGACTAACTGTTCTTTCTCATATGCTGTCGGAGACAACAGCGCTGCTTTTACTGCCGCATAATGTTCATCGCGTTCTTTCTCTCTCTTCCTCTTTCTTAGAGCCTCAGTAATGGCTGAGTTGTCCATAGATCCCCTTTGCTTCGATTGAGTAGAACATGTCGCAACGATGATAAGAATATCATAAAGATGTCAAAAAATAGCAAGTGTAACGAGAACCAAGCGACACGACTACCTGATGCCAATGTAGAACAGCTTCCTTGGTCGGTATTGATGACTTTCTTGTACGTCCGTTCCTCTGCGTTCTTCTCAAAGAACGCTTCGCACTTCTCTTCAGAAACGTCGCAGTGTCCCAGCAGCTTTGGGTTCAAATCTGCAGAAAAAATGACGTAAGGATAATGTTAACGACAAGACGCTAAGAAAATTCAAAGGAAATTTTACGAACCTTCTATATTCCTGCCACCTCTAAGGAACTTTCCTATGTCCCCTAAAGACAATTTCTTGACAAAAATATAACGGTTTTTCCAGCCTCTGTCGTTTGATTGCATACCCTCTACCAACGCATTCATCTTCGCCTTGACGTGAAGCGCCAGACGATTCTTAGTCTTGACTCTAACTTCATAGTAGTAAAGTAAATCTTGACGCTGTGACTCTGTCCACGACGCTCAGTACTCTCCACACTTGGGGCATCAGTTGCCCAGGGCTTATTCCAAAGACTTGCAGCAGATCTCTAACTATGGGGGGGAAAAGGTAGCCTAAACCCAATTTTAAAAGGGTATTCGTAAAGGACGACCCAGTCGTCTGGACAGTCCTCAAGACGTTCGTCTGGTTCAGCATTCCTCAAGACAGTGTCAGTGGGCAAATTTCCTAAGTCTAAAAATTTCATTAAATCATCTTCAGACATGGTGGATTGTTCATCATCAACCTCAGATCTTTCCTCTACTGTTTTTTCTTTTTCTTTCTTAAGCTTGGATTTTTCATGAGCTTTAAGGACGTTCCTAATACTTCGTCTACTTGGAGCCATTATTTCAAACTAAACGAAATTATTAAAGATGGAAGCAAAAATTTCGGAATTTACTGTAACACCCCCAAAATCCATACACGTCTAAACTACGTTGCATCGACTTTGGGAGTGCTACAGCCGCAGTGAAACGCAAGGCTTATTTAAAAATAAAACATCAACTTACTCTTTATTATAAAAACTAAATTGCAGCGGAAATAAAATGCTAACTTAAACTACAACTCGGGAATCACCAATGACCCCTTTTATTCAAACCATAAACTGTGTAGAATATATAAATAAATTCTAGAAAGTTAAATCAAAACACTTTAAAAGTTTATAATCCAAAAATAACCCCCATATGCTGATAGTAGAAATTTTGGTCGTTGGACAAAACCCCTAAATCAAACTACCTAACTAACCACTAACCTAAGTATAATGGCAAGCAAGGGTCATTCTTCCACAAGGACTAAGGGTAATCACCGAAAATATTAATTATAATAAGCTAGGCTAAGATATAGTTAAGAGATTTGTCAATTATCAACTAAAAACTATTAAACAAAAGGAACTAGGGTAGGGGACTTCACCAATTATTTCAATCATGAAAACAATTAGGCAAATAAGGAAATGATATAAAGAGAATGAATCAAAGGGATCATCTAACAAATCCCTAATTACTCTTTCAAGCTAAAGAGGGTTACTCAAATTGGAGATTATGTCCTATTTTCATGCAACAAACCCCCAACTCAAGAGCATGAATAACAAGATGACTAAATATATCCCTTAACTAAAACCCCTATTTTCATGCAAGTTTAGTTAAGTGAACAAATAGGGAGTCAACTCTTCAATTTCATCTTTCAATCCTTCATTGAAGTGACTAATAATTAAGTTTTCATGGAGGCCAATCACAAAAACCAACAATAAAACCCCTATTGCTCATTTGATTTCATTTTCCAAAATAACCCCAAATATGACCCAAAGGCTCATGATATCATTAATGGCTTCATCCCCTCCCAAGCAAAATAACTACTCACAAATCATAATAAATTATTAAATGAAATAAATAACAAACTAAAAACATGAAATCAAACACTAATCTAGGATGAACAAGTAAATAGAGTGAAAATGACATGAAAATAAGTAGATAAAGCAACAAAACATGAGAGAGAGTAAGAAATTCTCATTAAAGTTGCAAGGAGTCTCCAAATCTTCAAGTTTCCTTCTTAGATTCTTCAAAATCCAAGCTTTTAACAAGTTTCTCTCACTTCTCTCTCTAAAAGATGAGAGTTTCTCTCTCTAAAAACCCTAACTAAAACCTCTAACTAAGCTTATGGAGGCTAGCTCTCTTCTCCCCCTTCAAAAGTTAGGGATCCGTCCTTTTAAAAGATTTAAACATTACATCATTAAACGGGCCGAAAAACGGGATTTCCGCGAGAATTCAAGCGGCGCGGGCGCGCTATATAGTTTGGAGCGGGCTCTCCATACAATTTAACGCAGGCAGAAGGTTTCTGGGCCTCCGGCGCGGGCGCGCTAGACAATACGGAGCGGGCGCGCAGTTCTGGCAGACGCACCCGACTTTAAACAGCCGTATCTCTTTCATTTTTCATCGAATTGGGCTTGTGACCACTCGTTGGAAAGCTATCGAGCCAAACTTTCATCTACAACTTGAATCACTGAAAAATATTTTGTGTGACGAAAGTTATGGTCGTTTGAATATGACCCTTATGCACAAATCCTTCCAAAAGCTCTTATTTTGGCAAAATTGCTTCACTCTATGCTTGGTGTGTGGTATGGAGACCTCTAAGGTGGATCGTACAACATCAAACACAAATAAGCATTACCAAACCATATATAAATAGCCAAAATAACTAATATTCACAAATAAGCTACAAATAACTCAACTACTCTAAATTAAGCAAAATAAGCTAGAAAGTGATAAATGAAGAGGAAAAATGACTCTAAACATGAGGAAAATAAGGTATTTGAGTGATATAAATATCACTCATCAAAATCCCCCAAGCTTAACCTTTGCACGTCCTCGAGCAAATGAAACAAAATAATGAAGTAATACTCTACAAAGCTAGAAATTCTAACTCACTGTCGTAGGAATCACGGTTGCACTTAGCATGTGCAACAAGCCATTTAAACCCCTAGATTACTCTAGTGGACGAGTTTGCTCTCGTGAGGGTTTCCCAAGAGTCTTAACCCACAACTCTAATCAAGCACAAATATATATAATTAGCCCAAAGTCATCTCTTTAACCATGGTTCACAAAGCAATAGGCAATTAAGCAAACTTTCAAAGCATAACCATTATCATTATGTATCCATGACTTAGGAATATAGGGAATAGGCTAATCTAAGGTGCAAAATTAACACTATCAAAAGCTTCAACCATCAATTAGAGTCTACTTAGGCATTCAAGAGTCACAAATCGTTCTCAAATGGATGAAAAAGGTCCCAAGATCGATCCTAATCACCTATAGCGCACATGAACTCCCCCAAACTTGACTTTTGCTAAGAGAAAACCATGATTGTAGGATTAAAATGATTGAGCAAAGGGTCTAGAGTCTCAATGTTTAAGCCATAATGACATTCATCATTACTAGGAAAACTCTACTTATTAACTTTTCGAGTTCCCACTCAAACATTTCAACTAACCCACTTTCTCAAGGACATGTGGTAATTACCACTTATTGACCTTTTTTTTTTTTTTTTTTTTTGTTTTCATGGATTCTAATAGGCTTATTATGCCTTGTGGGCTCATTGGCTCCACTTATTGGACTCAAGACTTAAAACACTTTTTTTTTTTTTACAATCGAATTTAACTCTTAGCATAGCTTGTTTTGAGGTAAAAACTTGTGCAACAAAGAAGATTTCAAGAATCAACTAGGGTTACTACAACTTCCAAAAGAGAAATAATTCGACACTTTTCAACACAAAGTTTGACAACATTTAGAATTATAGAATGCCTTTTCAAGTAGAAAATCAAGCAACAAAGATTAATCAATCCCTAATCGCCCCAATTCACACATACAAGCATCCAATGGAAATACCTACACTCATCTACCCAAATGACCAAAGCAAAGGAATCCACATAAATTTACCAACAACATGAATCTTCCCTTGGACATGAAATGCTTTGTACTTTTCTTATTCCTCATTTTTTTTGGCTTTTCAATTTTTTCAATTTTTTTGGGAAAAAGAAAAGAAATTAAACGAAAATGTTTTTAGATTTTGAATTTATGCAAAAATGAGAAAAGCAAATAAATAAAGTATATATACCTCCCCCAAGCTAGAATAAAGCATTGTCCTCAATGCTTGAACAAGAAGATCAAAGGGAGGGAGGGAGGAGAAAGAAACATCCAAACCAACAAGCATATGTTCCACAATCATAAAGCATTAGAGAAAGAGAAAAGGAAGGATGCTACCGGATAATAGGTGGGTGTAAATACCCGCAAATGACCCAATATCTCTATTTCTAATCAAATTCTTCAAAATCATGATTTGCTTTCCACGTACTATTGAGAATGGTTGTTATTCGAACTATGTACCTAAACCCAAAATAATGGATAGAAAAAAAAAAAGTTAAGCAAAATAATAAAAAAAAAAAAGAAAATCAGAGCAATAAATCACGGGTTACTTCCCGAGAAAGGCTTGTTTAAGGTCCCAAGCATGACCTTACTAGTAAATATCCCGATAAAGATCGCAAGAGTTTGTCATATACACTAGCACACATTTCAATTATTATTAAGAATGCAATGATAGAATGCAAAGTGTGCATAAAGTGCAATGCAACTCCATGCAAATGAGGAGAAGGATGCCTAAAAGAAGAAACAAAAGGAAAAATAAAGAAATAAGAAGAAGAAGAATCAAAATAAGAAGAAAAAGAAAAATAAGATGGCAAACTCTCCTCTACAAAATCTTTTTTGGTGGCGATCTCACTCTTCTCCTTAATAATGAACGAATTGGGCACTCGAAGGTTAAAAGAGGCAAGAAGTTCATCTAGATTTGGAGTTTGTAGAGATGAAAATGGATATAAAATGGGAGTAGAGGGAATAAGGTCAATCCTTCTTGTAAATGGAATATGAGGGGAAGGGATAGAAACAAGGCTTTCACTAACCACTTCACTCACATCACAAGACTTAAGAGGGGAGACTTCTTCCATCAATGAGTTATATTCAAGAACATGTCCATTATTCATCCAAACTTCTAAATCATCCTCAAGCTCTATGCTACTCTTTCCCAATTGATTTTCGTTTTCAACATGCATTGAATCAACACAATTAAACTTAAAGATATCATCATTGCAACCCCATTTTTCCTTAAGCAATTTCAAATCAATTTCTAATTGCAAAAGGGGATCATCAATAGGTGGGGAAACAATTTGAGAATCAAATTGGGGAATGAGTTCACAATCAAGCATATGAGATTCATCATTGGGAGCATAAGATTGATCATAGGAATTCATGCACGGGTTTGAAGACAATTCATGAGATGCGTGAACATCATTAACATTATAATATGCATCAATCAAATGAGCGCAAGATGGGGGAGGAATATAAGTCTCGGGTTCATAACTAGAGAAATTTTCAAGATTTTGATTAGTATGTATTGACATTTCCCATTCATATGTATCTCTAGCCAACCACTCAAATAGACTCCAAGCCTCATCCAAAGATTGAGCATGGAAATCACCATTAGACATAGACTCTACCACCCTTCTAGTTTCTTCATTTAGACCCTCAAACATCATATCACAAATTTCCCATTTTTCAAAGCTATGGTCACAACCAAGAGAATCTCCAAGCCTCCAATAATACCTCCAAAATACTTCATGCTCATATTGGGGAAGGGAGAAGATTACCATTTTTTTTTAGTTTTTAAAAGGAAAAGAAAATCAAATCAAATCAAATAAACCAAAGAAAAGAGAAATATTCACAAATGGCCTAGACTCACCTAATCAAACAAATCAATGTTAGCCGAAGTCCCCGGCAACGGCGCCATTTTGATAGTAGAAATTTTGGTCGTTGGACAAAACCCCTAAATCAAACTACCTAACTAACCACTAACCTAAGTATAATGGCAAGCAAGGGTCATTCTTCCACAAGGACTAAGGGTAATCACCGAAAATATTAATTATAATAAGCTAGGCTAAGATATAGTTAAGAGATTTGTCAATTATCAACTAAAAACTATTAAACAAAAGGAACTAGGGTAGGGGACTTCACCAATTATTTCAATCATGAAAACAATTAGGCAAATAAGGAAATGATATAAAGAGAATGAATCAAAGGGATCATCTAACAAATCCCTAATTACTCTTTCAAGCTAAAGAGGGTTACTCAAATTGGAGATTATGTCCTATTTTCATGCAACAAACCCCCAACTCAAGAGCATGAATAACAAGATGACTAAATATATCCCTTAACTAAAACCCCTATTTTCATGCAAGTTTAGTTAAGTGAACAAATAGGGAGTCAACTCTTCAATTTCATCTTTCAATCCTTCATTGAAGTGACTAATAATTAAGTTTTCATGGAGGCCAATCACAAAAACCAACAATAAAACCCCTATTGCTCATTTGATTTCATTTTCCAAAATAACCCCAAATATGACCCAAAGGCTCATGATATCATTAATGGCTTCATCCCCTCCCAAGCAAAATAACTACTCACAAATCATAATAAATTATTAAATGAAATAAATAACAAACTAAAAACATGAAATCAAACACTAATCTAGGATGAACAAGTAAATAGAGTGAAAATGACATGAAAATAAGTAGATAAAGCAACAAAACATGAGAGAGAGTAAGAAATTCTCATTAAAGTTGCAAGGAGTCTCCAAATCTTCAAGTTTCCTTCTTAGATTCTTCAAAATCCAAGCTTTTAACAAGTTTCTCTCACTTCTCTCTCTAAAAGATGAGAGTTTCTCTCTCTAAAAACCCTAACTAAAACCTCTAACTAAGCTTATGGAGGCTAGCTCTCTTCTCCCCCCTTCAAAAGTTAGGGATCCGTCCTTTTAAAAGATTTAAACATTACATCATTAAACGGGCCGAAAAACAGGATTTCCGCAGAATTCAAGCGGCGCGGGCGCGCTATATAGTTTGGAGCGGGCTCTCCATACAATTTAACGCAGGCAGAAGGTTTCTGGGCCTCCGGCGCGGGCGCGCTAGACAATACGGAGCGGGCGCGCAGTTCTGGCAGACGCACCCGACTTTAAACAGCCGTATCTCTTTCATTTTTCATCAGAATTGGGCTTGTGACCACTCGTTGGAAAGCTATCGAGCCAAACTTTCATCTACAACTTGAATCACTGAAAAATATTTTGTGTGACGAAAGTTATGGTCGTTTGAATATGACCCTTATGCACAAATCCTTCCAAAAGCTCTTATTTTGGCAAAATTGCTTCACTCTATGCTTGGTGTGTGGTATGGAGACCTCTAAGGTGGATCGTACAACATCAAACACAAATAAGCATTACCAAACCATATATAAATAGCCAAAATAACTAATATTCACAAATAAGCTACAAATAACTCAACTACTCTAAATTAAGCAAAATAAGCTAGAAAGTGATAAATGAAGAGGAAAAATGACTCTAAACATGAGGAAAATAAGGTATTTGAGTGATATAAATATCACTCATCATATGCCCGAACTCATGCAGCATCACCAGCGTACCTAATCTGCTCCCCATTGAAATATCAATGGTTCATCACAGGTCAACAAACAACACCAATAACAAACCATCAGCTATGCTGAGTACATACATAATCAGTTAAATAATACAATAAGCATAATCAGAATAACAAAAACCATTCCTAGACATGATACTACAAAAACATTAAATTCCGTTTTTACAATTTATTTGGCATCGAACGGGCACCGTCATCTTTCTAGAATCATACGGGCTACTTAATCCTTAATAGACAACTTGGTCTATTAGATGAAATGTAAATACGGTTTTGTTCCGTTCCACACCCATCACCTTAGTATGCATACCCCCAAGATCGTACGGGACCTTCCGCCTACTTGAGTTATCAAATTTTATAAGGACACTACTGTCGTCACAGTAGGCCTGCGTAGGAGTGTAGAACAAGTCTCACACTCCCCCCATTGTTCATACTTGTAGGGATTCCAACTACAAGTTTATCGCCAAAGATCCTTCTTAGTGATAATCATTCATACAACATTAAGCATATAATCATTTTATTTTCCTTCTTAGGTACATTACTCAATTCTCTAGTTTAAGCAACCTCTTGTAACATCCTTGCTACAACAATTAAACCATAGGATTCCAATCCAATTCTCCTTTCATGCTTGTGATACGATAGAATTACACATACCAATAATAATTCATTCCAACTCACAAGTCATACAACAAGGAAATACATACAGATTTCCAATTGATTTCATGTTACCAAACAATCTCATCAATTTTAATCAACCATAGTTCCCTATCATGATTCTAGGTTCCAATAAAATAATTAACCTAACATGATATTAACGTATCTACTTGAACTAGTACGCGTACGTACCTTGTAATGGAGAATTTTCGCTGACTACTTAAAACGTTCCGCTTATGAAATTGGGACCTAATCGAATAATAAAGTATTTCAGTGCTAAGTATTTGATATTATTAAAATAAAAAACAGCTTAGCTAACTATGTAAAATATGATGTTTTGAACATTAAAATAAACGTTCTTGTGTTCAAACTTTCTTTTCATAAACTTTATTGAAACTAATATATTTAGGACTTAATAATATGTTTGCAAAATCTGGTTTCTTCTAACTTATCTTATACTTGTTCATAACCACAAAACTTGAACACCTATATATAAGTATTATAAAATCGGAATTAAGAAATAACATCATCCTAAGAACTAATAGTATAATCATAAATCTGATTTCCTTTAACGTTTACTATACTTTATTTACAAAACCAACTTAAATCATTATATACACAAGTGTTATAAAAATCAGATTTGAGAAATAGAATTATCATAAGAACTACAACATAATTATAAATCTGAATTCTTTTACTAATTATATACTTTATTTATAATTACAAAGCTTAATCAAAGATATTTAAGACTTATGAAATCAGAATTTACAATCAAATTGAGTAGGAAAGGAAATAATATTTTTTTATATAGAGGTTACCGGACCCACTCGCCGACGATAACCACCGACGACGATGCACGAACTCCGGCGACCACCCCTCGACTTGCGCGACACGGCTCACACCACACGCACCACTTCGCACCACCACGACTCACCACTCGAGCTACTCGAGTCTCGCGCGCGACACAACCCACACACAACAACACCTTCGAGCGCGACCACTACTCACACCACCACGCACAGCCCGACCCACAAACTGACTTGCAGCACCAGCCTTGCGCTCGACCACTGCACATCCTCGACCAACAGCCCTCGTGTGGCTCCGACTGACCCTCGTGCGGTGCGACCTCCAGCTAGCTTTCGTGTGCTGCTGCTGTGGGTTGATGAACGAAACGAAATAGGGGAGGAGGAAAGAAATAACGTAGAAGAGGAGAAGAGAGGAGAGAGAAAGTTCCTTGGGGTAAAAATAAGAAAAGAAGCGGCTGGTTGAAGTAAAGTGAATAGGGTTTTATTTTTATTTTTTTTTCTCTTATTTATAGCATGAGAGTCCTATGTTTATTAGGATTTGTTTTCCAAATCAAAATTCTAGTTCTTATTTTATTTATTTAGAAAACAAAACAAAACAAAACCGAATTATAATATAATTAGGTACAAATGTAAGTTGTAGTTAGATTATAACTGCAGGCTTACTCAAACTATATTTTTTTTTCTGTAAATAATATTAAAAAAATACTTTCAACTTTATTCTTTATATTTTCTTATTTATAAAACTAACTCTAAAAAATACGGAGTATTACAGGCTTCCCCCCTTAAAGGAAGTTTCGTCCCGAAACTTTGAGGTAGCCAGTCTTAGCGGCAATCCTTTTGCACTTCTAAGTCCCAATATTTCACAAGCGTTTACTAATTTTCGCAAGTCACATAAGCGATAAATACACATAAATAACATACTTAACAGACTTTAGCAAACTTTAGGGTAGAAGCGCGAAATTCTATCGCATTCTTCCCCCCTTAGAAGAAAAGTTACGTCCCCGTAACTCACCTACCCCTTGAAAGAGCTCCGGGTACTTTATGCAATCGAATAACATGTTTAAAACTTTGCATACAATTAGTTCTCCCTAAGTGTCTGTAAAATAAGCCTCAAATGTCCCTCATGTTCTTCCTTGCTCCTTGAATAGGTCAATATATCGTCTATGAACACGACTACGAATTGATCGAGGTAGGGTCGAAAAATCCTATTCATGAGGTCCATAAAAAAAAAGCAGGTGCATTGGTTAACCCAAAAGGTAGACGGTAAACTCGTAATGTCCATACCTAGTCCTGAAGGCAGTTTTAGGTATATATTGGTCAGCAATCCTCAACTGATGGTAGCCAGACCTTAAATCTATTTTGGAGAACATCCCTGCACCACCCTGAAGTTGTTCAAACAAGTCATCTATCCTAGGTAATGGATATTTGTGTTTCACAGTGACATTGTTCAGCTCACGGTAGTCTATACACAACCTCAAACTACCATCCTTCTTCTTCACAAATAAGACAGGGGCTCCCCATGGTGACATACTCGGTCTAATATACCCCTTTTCTAGTAGTTCTTCCAACTGGTTCATTTCTGCTGGAGCCATTCGATATGGGCTTTGGAGACAGGTCCAGATTCAGGTACTAGGTCAACACTCAACAGTGAACTCTACATCTCTCCTTAGAGGAATACCAGGTATTTCTTCAGGAAAAACATCCTGGAACTCTTTGACTATAGGCACATCCTCAGGTCTCAATGGATCATTCTCAACCCTTCTCACGGAACACATAAATAGAGGCCATCCTTTTTCTTAGAGCTGATCAACTCCAGCCCGGCCCGCGGGCTTGGCCCGGCCCGGCCCGGTTTTTGGGCTGGCTTGGGCAGTTTTTTGGGGCCCGCGACCCGGCCCGGCCCAATTTTTTTTTTTGGACGGGCTTTGGACAAGCCAAAAAAGACTTTTTAGTCTAAATTTGGGGCTCGGCCCGTTTTGGCCCGCAAAAGCCCGCTCGGTCAGGCCCGAAATACCGGGCTTTGGGCACAAATTTTTGGCCCGGATTTGGGCCCGGCCCGGCCCGCACAATGGGCAAATTTTTTTTGGCCCGGCCCATGATCACCTCTACATTTTCTATATAACTCTTAAGTTGCAAGGCATTGATTACTTTAATCCCAGGTTCTCGAGGTATTTTCCTATATGACACCTTTTTTCCCCAAGGATCTCTCAGTTCCACCTTCCGTGCATCACAGTCTATCTTAGCCTTGTACTTCCCAGGCCAATCCATTCCCAAAATGACGTCTAGGTTCGATAAGTTAAACTCTATTAGATCGGAAGGAAAGAAGCCCCCTATTTTCAGCGAGACATTTATGAATTTCTTGGAGCAATTAACAGTATCCCCAGACGGAATAACTATAGGCATAGAAATTGACTCGGACTCAACCAGTGCTAGAGTTCTAACAATTGTATGGGCAATAAAAGACAAAGATGCTCCAGAATCGAACAATACTTTAACAGGAATTGAGTTGATAGAGAAAATACCTGTGACAACATCTCTACGAGCTTCCTCTTCGCTAGCCGTCATCATATACAGCTTTCCTTTGCCCTTATTATCATTGTTGTTGGTCACATTATTCCCATTTGGTGCCTGATTATTTGTATTGGTTAGTGGTTTGGAGTAATTGAAGTTTCCTGACCCATTGTATGCATTTCCACCATTCCCATTCCCATTCCCATTCATAGGCTTGTCTCCATAGTTCCCTTTCTTCTGACCGTTGGGGTTAACCTTATTCTTCGAATAGTACTCGTACGCTCTATGCCCCATTTTCCCACATTCACGACACTCCACCTTATTACCCTCGCAATCTTTCCCAGGATGGTTGTTTGGACACTTCCTACACCTGTACACACGCTCAGGTCTGCGGTTGTTGGTGTTATTGTTGTGGTTATTGTTATCGTTGTTGGGTCCCTTATCGAAGTTTCTTTGGGACGTCTGGTTGTTATGGTTCCCATGGTGTTTCTTTTCAAATCTTTGAACATCGGGGTTTGGATTCTCCTTTCGCTTCTCACCTTATTTACCTCCTTCCTCTCGTTTCCTTATTGCATATAAGTGGGCAGCTTTGCCAAATACATGGTCCAACGAGGTGAAAGTATCTCCCCCCAGTCTCCCTTGCAGGTCAAGGGTACGGTGAGCCCTAATTCAAAGCGTGAGGCCTTAGCTTCCTCAGTAGGGGCAATTTCAGGAGCAAATCTCATCAGTTCTATGAACTTACGGTAATATTCCTCAACAGACATATTCCCTTGCTTTAGCATCATAAACTCTTGGGATTTCTGCTTTTTGAGGTATGGTGGGTAATACTTATCCCTTAGGGCTTTCTTAAAAGTTTCCCACCCAAAGTCAGGCTGTTTTAGGAGGTTGTCCTTAGCTTGAGTCCACTAAAAGTGGGCATCCCCCTGTAGGTAATAGCTTGCTAAGGGCACAGTCTTGTCATCTGGACAGGTGAGGGTAAAGAAAAGCTTATCAAACTCCCCAACCCAGTTTTCCAGTTCTTCTGGCCCCCCTTTCCCATTCAGTACTGGTGGGTTCCTACGGGCAACCTTTTCAGACAAATCCCCATCCCGGTTATGTCCTTTGGCTAAGTTAGTTGTGATCTGCACCAGATCACGAATCGATTGTTCGATATTCAGAGAGGGATCAGGCGTACCGCCCTGACGAACCATTCTGCGCTGAAAAATGACACAACGGTTGTTTCAGCGACATGCACATAGTTGTTTATTTACTTAACTACTACACATTGGCACGTTCATATAACACATTTTTATTGCGAACAATCATTAAGTCTCTATTGACTTGCAATATAAACATCTCAAATAAGACGTTACTTCAAATAAAAGAATAAAAATGTTGTATTATTATTGAAAAGGATAAATTTTATTGTTTCCAAGGAAAACATAATATGAATAAATAAAGGAATAAAAGAATACTAATTTGCTACTTGACATGCAAGCCTTATTAAAACTGAAAGAAACAAATAAAATAATATTCTAGTCCTGATTATATATTCAAAAGAAACTAGGGACTATAATGGTGAGTTTCGTCATCTGAGTTAGGATTTTCTATTCCTTCTTCCATGTCAGCTTCGTCCTCAAAAGGCTCATCATCCTCTATAGGTTCATCTTCCTCTAGGGGTTCTTCCTCTTCTTCTATGGGCTCTTCTTCTTCTTCTTCTTGGTAATTTTCCTCAATCGGATCCCCTTCAGCAGGCTCATTTTCATTAGGATCTCACTCTTCCTCATTTTCTAAGTCAATTATAGGTGCAACATGATCTTCCTCAATCACTGTGATGAACGTCCTATTATTCCCCTCATCATCGGAAATGTAGGTAATTGTTCTCAGGTTTGACGCGATGTGGTAGTCTTCGGGTATGAACTCATCCTCAAAAGTTTGGTATCTTGCTCTTTTTACAGCTCTAAATGGTGATTGAGGCTCGGTTTTAACTCTAGGGTTCTCAGAATTAACATCTACAACCTTAGTTCCCAAGCTTTCCCCCACATGATAGGTTCCTCTAACTGGAGGTGATGAGGTAGAGGGCTTCCAACTTCTTTTCTCACGAATTCTCCATCCATTTTCACAGTATTTAAGATCAGTAATGAAATACCCTACAGTAGGAAGGTATTGGTTCCAGTAAGTGTGTTTAGTTGCATTAAAAGCTCCATTTTCTGACCATATATCCCTATATCTACGGTGTACGAAAAGGTATGGTTCCTCCTTAGGGACGCAGCATAAAGTATATTTTTTCCATTTCAGTCCTTAGTCTAGTATCTCCCTGTAAGGTCCTATATTCCATAGCAACTTTCATCTTATAGGCCCAGATGTCCCAATCCTATGCTATTCGGTGTTTCATCAGGTATTCCTTAGGACCTATGTCGTAAACCATCTGCGAAATTAAAGGAAGAAAATAGTCTAAGTTTTTGTGAAGTAAAGGTTTTTAAGTATATATATTATATATAAAACATATATAAGAGGTAAAACGATTATTTTCAATTTTAGAACTCCTTAAAGAGATTCAAAATATTTACTACAATTAGATGATTTTTTTTCCTAAAATATTCGAAACAAGGTTTAAGTTCAATACCTTTTTGAAACATCTTTGGGATATTATACTAATTCGAAATTAACTTAGTGCTCCTAACCCTTATCTATGTACCTATCCTTGTACATCCTCCTAATCTATTCATACTTCGAAGATTTCAAAGAACCTTTCACAAATTCAATATAGCAAACAACACCACATTTCATATAATCAGAACATCTGATTCATTCGATAGTATTTGCATACTTTTTATAAACATATCAGACAAGTAAGGCAAGAAAGGCATTACAAATAAAATCATTCCTATGATTTAATGCACGCAAAAGTAATCTATATGCTCTTATCCCATACTACCCATTTTAAAAATCTTTTAAAACATCTTTGAAAATAGGAACTTTTGGCTCTGATACCAGTTTTGTAACACCCCCAAAATCCATACACGTCTAAACTACGTTGCATCGACTTTGGGAGTGTTACCGCCGCGGTGAAACGCAAGGCTTATTTAAAAATAAAACATCAACTTACTCTTTATTATAAAAACTAAATTACAGCGGAAATAAAATGCTAACTTAAACTACAACTCGGGAATCACCAATGACCCCTTTTATTCAAACCATAAACTGTGTAGAATATAAATAAATTCTAGAAGGTTAAATCAAAACACTTTAAAAGTTTATAATCCAAAAGTAACCCCCATATGCCCGAACTCATGCAAAGATCACCGGCGTACCTACTGCTCTCCCATTGAAATATCAATGGTTCATTACAGGTCAACAAACAACACCAATAACAAACAATCAGCTATGCTGAGTACATACATAATCAGTTAAATAATACAATAAGCATAATCAAAATAACAAAAACCATTCCTAGACATGATACTACAAAAACATTAATTACAATTTATTTAGCATCGAACGGGCACCGTCATCTTTCTAGAATCATACGGGCTACTTAATCCTTAATAGATAACTTGGTCTATTAGATGAAATGTAAATACAGTTTTGTTCCGTTCCACACCCATCACCTTAGTATGCATACCCCCAAGATCGTACGGAACCTTCCGCCTACTTGAGTTATCAAATTTTATAAGGACACTACTGTCGTCACAGTAGGCCTGCGTAGGAGTGTAGAACAAGTCTCACACTCCCCCCATTGTTCATACTTGTAGGGATTCCAACTACAAGTTTATCGCCAAAGATCCTTCTTAGTGATAATCATTCATACAACATTAAGCATATAATCATTTAATTTTCCTTCTTAGGTACATTACTCAATTCTCTAGTTTAAGCAACCTCTTGCAACATCCTTGCTACAACAATTAAACCATAGGATTCCAATCCAATTCTCATTTCATGCTTGTGATACGATAGAATTACGCATACCAATAATAATTCATTCCAACTCACAAGTCATACAACAAGGAAATACATACAGATTTCCAATTGATTTCATGTTACCAAACAATCTCATCAATCATAATCAACCATAGTTCCCTATCATGATTCTAGGTTCCAATAAAATAATTAACCTAACATGATATTAACGTATCTACTTGAACTAGTACGCGTACGTACCTTGTAATGGAGAATTTTCGCTGACTACTTAAAACGTTCCGCTTATGAAATTGGGACCTAATCGAATAATAAAGTATTTCAGTGCTAAGTATTTGATATTATTAAAATAAAAAACAGCTTAGCTAACTATGTAAAATATGATGTTTTGAACATTAAAATAAACGTTCTTGTGTTCAAACTTTCTTTTCATAAACTTTATTGAAACTAATATATTTATGACTTAATAATATGTTTGCAAAATCTGGTTTCTTCTAACTTATCTTATACTTGTTCATAACCACAAAACTTAAACACCTATATATACGTATTATAAAATCGGAATTAAGAAATAACATCATCCTAAGAACTAATAGTATAATCATAAATCTGATTTCCTTTAACGTTTACTATACTTTATGTACAAAACCAACTTAAATCATTATATACACAAGTGTTATAAAAATCAGATTTGAGAAATAGAATTATCATAAGAACTACAACATAATTATAAATCTGATTTCTTTTACTATTTCTATACTTTATTTATAATTACAAAGCTTAATCAAAGATATTTAAGACTTATGAAATCAGAATTTACAATCAAATTAAGTAGGAAAGGAACTAATATTTTTTTTTATATAGAGGTTACCGGACCCACTCGCCGACGATAACCACCGGCGACGATGCACGAACTCCGGCGACCACCCCTCGACTTGCGCGACATGGCTCACACCACACGCACCACTTCGCACCACCACGACTCACCACTCGAGCCACTCGAGTCTCGCGCGCGACACAAACCGCACACAACAGCACCTTCGAGCGCGACCACTACTCACACCACCACGCACAGCCCGACCCACAAACTGACGTGCAACACCAGCCTTGCGCTCGACCACTGCACAACCTCGACCAACAGCCCTCGTGTGGCTCCGACTGACCCTCGTGCGGTGCGACCTCCAGCTAGCCTTCGTGTGCTGCTGCTGTGGGTTGATGAACGAAACGAAACAGGGGAGGAGGAAAGAAATAACGTAGAAGAGGAGAAGAGAGGAGAGAGAAAGTTCGTTGGGGTAAAAATAAGAAAAGAAGCGGCTGGTTGAAGTAAAGTGAATAGGGTTTTATTTTTATTTTTTTTTCTCTTATTTATAGCATGAGAGTCCTATGTTTACTAGGATTTATTTTCCAAATCAAATTTCTAGTTCTTATTTTATATATTTAGAAAACAAAACAAAACAAAACCGAATTATAAAAGTAGGTTGTAGTTAGATTATAACTGTAGGCTTACTCAAACTATATTTTTTTTTTCTGTAAATAATATTAAATAAAATACTCTCAACTTTATTCTTCATATTTTCTTATTTATAAAACTAACTCTCAAAAAAATGGAGTATTACATTTACCTAGCGAAGCGAGTACCTTCGGAGGAAAATCACCGGAGAATTCTAGAGAAGATGGAGCTCGAAGAGATTTTTGGAGAGAGAAAGTGAAATTACTTGGTGTGTTACAATGATCAAAGATGGCACATCTATTTATACCGCTGTCAGTATTAGCTAACTGATAGAAATTAATTGTCAATTCATGGGTTATCTTGTAAATTTTTTTATCTTTTTCCAGTGACCTTTGGGTTATCTTTAGCTGAAGCACCCAATTTATTATTTATCTTATGACAAATGTCCTAACAGAAGACAACTGCTAGTTGTAACATGTGTTTTAACTGCGCATGGCATTTCTTTGAACCTTTCACAATTGTTTCATGACTCTTGTTGTAATCCTCATTTCAACAATTGGGGGCAAATTGTTATGGCTAAATTTTCCCGGTTGACGTTGACGCAAGCAGAAACGACATAACGCTAGGACTCAGTCAAAGGCCAATGAACCAGCGAAGAATAAGGGAGACTTGGTCATTGTTTCTTCAGTCAGTCCAAGTGCTTAAGGGAGTGGTCAAGGAACGTGGCAAAAGAATAGGAGAACCACGTTGGGATTTTAGCTAACTACTTCCGATATTCATGGGATTGAGCGGAAGGTTCAAGGCTTATATAAAGCTCACATGATCAAGAGGAAAGGGGCTACAATCTCTCTACAATATTCCTATGCACTGAGTATTCATACGCAATCAGTGCTCACAACATTTTACATTCCATTTCTAGACTATTGTTACTTACATTTGCAACTATTACTTTTGTACTTAGATTCATCATCCTAGGGTGTATTGAATGTCGTTCATCCTGAGTGTCAGTTGCATATAGTGGATTGGTGGACTCATATCCGCCCGCGGTTTTTTCACCCACCTTCATTGGGGTTTTTCCCCATCACCATTTCCTCGTGTCATTTCCCATTGATTCCCCTTGCATTTTCATTCATCAAATCATAGCAATCTGGTTGTTGACGTCCCAATATCGATCTGCGTCGCTAAGGCAAAAATCAGCATAAACAGGCTTGATATGGTGGAAATATTATTGATAATGTTAGACATTCTTTCCGTTTTTTTCACTTGCCACGTTTTGACTTTCACACTTGCCGATATACAACTTTAACCATTAATATCTCAAATTATGTAGTATTTGTCAAAATTATAAGAAGTTGAAATTTTGTAAGTATATTTGAGATAAATCCAACAACCTATATGCTTAAATTGTATTGTATACTAAATTTCCCGTCAAAGTAAGTGCATGAATAATGCAAAAATCAAAATGTTGCAAGTAAAAAAAAGGAAGGAAGTATTTGATATATGCACCATATCAATGACATTTTTTGTAATTCTACAGAATTTGAGGGATTTTTTTGGTATTCCCAAGAAAATTAGGGAATGTTTTGAGAAGTTATTATTCACAAAATTATCAATTATTGGAATAAATCCGATGATACAATGCCTCTTAATCTTTTTTCTTTTAAGGAATGCCTCTTAACCTTTTGAATGTTCTTATCTATAAATTATTCCCTCCACTTTAAACAAACCATTCTTACAAAGAAACAATATTTATATGTGAAAAGTTAAAAACCTTTCAATATGATCTTTTATTTAGTCTGATGCAGTTATTCTAAGAAGAGGGCATGGTGAAAAACGATTTATTGAAGATATAATATTGAAGTTAATCTTGACATCTTGTGACAACTAATCTGTACAGAGAGAGTAACATAAGAAATCTTAAAATTAATATACGACTAAACAATATTTGATGAACTAAGAACACGTCAACCAATTTCGAATTGAATAAGGAATGCAATGAATATTGGACCTGATCAGATCCACTTTATAGGTTGTGAATCTTTGATAGTTTCGATCAATCAAATTTGGGTACGAATTGGATGCAAGTTACAATTGGTCAGATCTGAAAACACAAACCTAATATGACCTGAACCAACCTGAACAAGAAAACGACCCAACCCAAAGTCCCAAACCCAACCCAAATGCTGGGTTCCACCTATAACTATAACTCTATAAGTAAGCATATTTATTTATTTTTTCTTTTCTTCTATTTATAAATAAAATACAATACTTTGAATATATATATGCTAGTTTTTATCACATTTTTGCTAATATGTAAAACACAATTGTTATAATGTAAATTGCTGCTAGATTAGTCTTATTGTATGTAGAAGTATTAGACATATCAACTCTTTATACTTTTAATTAGTTTATAAAAAATTATATGTTCAAAGTTATGTATGGCCGAGATTTTTTTCTCTCCTCTAACCGGAGTTTGGTATTCAGGTTCTTACTCGCCTTGTGGGTGTTTAGAGTGTGACATTCACATTTTTTTCAAAAGATGAAGTTGATTGATGGATTGTTATACAATCTTGCAATCGATATTGAATTCTTGTATCCGATATACATGGTAAAATATAGAAGTTATTTCGCAACTGGATCTGAAAGATAAACGATGTCCTAGAAGGTTGCATAATTTAATAAACAAACGAGGAGTATGTTTTATTGACATATTTAATTTATCGCCATTATAGTTACAACTAAGAAGAATTTCATTTGATTAAGTTAGATTTGTTTTGTTTTTATAATAGGTCATTTGATTAAGTTAGATTTGTTTTGTTTTTATAATACCTATTGTTGATAACCAGACTTTCAAGTAATAAGAACTTTCTTTCCAATAAATAAAGCCTAAATTTGAAAATGGTAGTGGTGTGTTCTCTTCACCTTACAAAAGTAAGCTTCAAGCTGCAATTAGGAGAAATCATGGATGGCCAGGTCCAATCAGGTATGAAGGTATGTTCTATGATCTTCACCTTAAAAAAATTAATTTTCAGGTCTAATAGGTTCTGATAAGTTCACATTAGTTTAGACGAGTTTAAATAAGTTTTAACATATTATAAAAATAAACTTCAATAAGTTCAAATAACTTCATAAAAGTTTAAGTAAAGATAACGCACCCTGAACATATGATGAAATAAGAGGTGATTATGTCTAATCAGATGTGAACATTAGGAAAAATCGGAGGTAGTTATGTTCAATCAAATCTAATAAGTTTAGTTGGATGAAAGAATGGAGAAATCCTACTTAAATCCCTTGTTTTTTTTTGTGCTGAAGTGAACTGAATAGAACTGAACTGTATTGAACTGAATTGAAATAAAAAACTATGAGACGTAAGTGAATTGAACTAAACTGAGTTGAACTCAACTACAACTTAACTAAACTAGAGTGAACTAAACTGGAGTGAACTGAACTGAAACCGTGTCCAAAAGAAGAGTCCGAGGGTTAAGTCAAAATCACCGGATCCATCCTCTCTAGTCTCTCCTCCCCTTATCTCTCTCTCATCAACTATAAAAATTGCGTATTCTTGTTGATCATCATCTTCCTCTGGGGAAAAAACAAAGCCCGCCAAAACACTCCATCACCTAACCCAATAAAAACATGTCACACAAAACCCTTGATTATATCACAGTTTCTGATATCGAAAGTCAAGGCATACCTTCTGAAATTGCAGTAAAAATTCACCAAAAACTTACCCAAATCATCCACGATTATGGATCTTCATCCCCACAAACATGGCAGAAAATCACAGAACAAATCCTGAATCCTGAACTTCCCTTCTCATTTCATCAGATGATGTATTATGGCTGCTACAAAAATTACGCTTCTGACCCTCCTGCTTGGTTACCCACCATGTGAGCACCTAATCCCTCCCCCCCTTTTTTGCAATTTTTAATTTAGTGGTTTTTTTTTTTACTCATTTTTAATGTTAAAGTAGACATTTTATTTAAATTTCTCCCTAATAATTGTTGTTGTGATGTTTGGTATGGCCTGTAAAGATGGCACTGGGCCATGCTGGCCCGCCCGCCCGCCCGGCCTGTTTTTTTTTTGTGCCGGGCCCTGGTGAATGTTAGCTGGTTTTGTTGTGGTATTCTTTGTTTTGTTTCTTTTTTCTACAAAATATTTGGGTACTTCCTTGTTGAGTTATTTGGTGAGATGAATATCACTAAAATGTGTTTGCTCCTTGAACTAGTTTATCATTATTGCATTGAATAGCCAAAGTAATGAGAAATTCCTAGTTTCGATTCGGGAAGAACGAATAATGTTCATGCCATGACATTTTTTTAAATAAGCGTAGTTAGTTTAGGAAAGAAAGAAGGGAGAAATAAAAATGAACAATGTTTTGTTTAGTTCTAAAAAATTTGGTAAGATGAATTACATTAACACCCTCACTGGACACCTAAGTATAACCCATCCCAAAAGCCTCCGAACCCCCTTGATGAGATCGAACCCACAGCCATGTGTAATGTGTTGTTTAGTGCCTCAGTGGAATAGTAATATTTTGGAAAAGTTGTGAACTAGTAATTTTTATGACACTGATTTTGTGAACTAGTACTTTTTATGACACTGCTTTTCTGAAGTAGTAACTTTACTGGTTTTTTTGTCAACTAGTACCTTAAAGTTGGTAAATGTTTTCATTTCAGTACCTTACTTAGCATTTCCGACCAAAATGGTCAATTATCCGGCATTGACTATTTATTTCCCTCCAAATCTTGCACATGAGATGCAAGTTTCAATGAGAGTGAACACAATACCACACTCCCCTTTTAAACCCAAAGTAACAAGCTTTGATGGCAAAAGTTAAACATGGCCTATTGTTTTAGGATGGGGAGGAGTTTGTGTTTACTGGGGTCCGAGCCCTTTGGTTAGGATTATGGTGTTCGAAGGTTATAAGTTATAAGAAAGGAAAGATGGGGTTAGCCTAAATGGTTAGTGACATCCTTGTACACTTAATATACGGTGAACACAGCAGACCTAGGAAGTATTTTTGAAACTAATCCCTCACTATCTATGGCCACAATTGATTATAGTTGCACATTTCTACTCTACTAGGAATGGTTAGGGCATATGATTATTGGTTGACTGGCATATGATAATGTTACTCACCACATGCCTGTGCAAAGAGTAATTATTGCTTATGTTAAGCAGCGAGATTCTGCAAGTTCTGATCTTAATTCTAGCTGTTTTATTTGCCATGTGGATGTATAAATGATAACACCGAGATCTTGCAACTCTCTTTGAAATCTGTGACACCCCGTTTTCGTTATTGAGGTTGAATGCTGAAGCCTTGTTGGATCTTGCGCAGGGAAGGTGCAAGGCTAACTAACATTGGTCAGCTTCTGGAAAGACGAGGAAAAGAATTTGTAGGTCCAACATATGAGGATCCCTTGTCAAGCTTTTCTGACTTCCAGGAGTATTCTGTTTCAAATCATGAGGTACTTCATTTGCTCTTTCATTTATTCTGGTGGGTCGAACGGATTTTTCATGTCAATCAGTGTAAATATCTGTTTAACTGTATCACAATTATTAATTTCTCAGGTTTACTGGAAATGTGTTCTGGAAGAGATGGGTGTATCATTCACCAAACCTCCTAACTGTATTTTGTATGAAAACTCATCATACCCAGGAGGCCAATGGCTTCCAGGATGTTCCCTAAACCCGGCAGAAATTTGCTTGAGTTTAAAAACTAAGAGAAATTTAGATAGTATTGCTGTTATCTGGCGCGATGAAGGAGAGGATAATATGCCTGTTAAGAAAATGACCCTTCAGGAGTTGCGCAGAGAGGTGTGGTATGTCACCTCATCTTATAGTCTAATAAAATTGCTGTCATCACAAGCTTGTGTAAATTTTTTCCTTGGTACTAGATGAGGATATGGTAAAGAACACGCCTCGAAGCTTGGGGGAACCATTTATAACTTCATATGTGTTTTAGCTATGTTCTTGTGCAAACAAGGGACAAAAATAATACATGAAAACATGTCACTCTCATTGCTAATCTTTATTTGCAAATCACACTGCTTTTCTCTGTTATTATTGATCAATATTTATAGGATACACTAAAATTAAAAAAATTTGCATAAGAGATGGTTGCAATTTCCCATTGAAGCTATGGCTCCTTAACATCTTTGACAACCCTCAGTTCTTTGTGGAGCAAATAGACATCTTTGGACACTTATAGTAGACATCCATGGACACTTGTAGTAAACAGTCTTGTAACTTAAGACATCCATGAATAATTATAGTAAACAGTCATCTAATCTATTTGAATGTAGTAGTCTATTTCTATTTATGCCCTTGAAATTGGTAATTTGACAATTGTGCAAACAGCCAAACAGATGGAGATCTTGTCATCTTTATCTGGTTGGCATTCTCGAATACTACAAAATTTTCAAATAATGGTGCTTAGTTTTGCTATTTCTTAATTTTATGGACTTTAGCCACATAGACAAGGACAAAGAGTTACTGGAGTAGATTATTTTCCTGTGCTCTTGTTACCATTGTTTGCAAAAATCTATCTATTTTTTTTATCGTCAAGTATCTGAAGTCTAAACATTGAATTGATCCTGAATTCTGCAGGTCTGTTGCACATGCACTTGAAGCACTAGGTTTTCCGCGGGGATCAGCAATAGCTATAGATATGCCAATGAATGTTGATTCTGTGATAATCTATCTTGCTATCGTTCTTACAGGCAATGTAGTTGTGTCCATTGCTGATAGTTTTGCACCAAGTGAAATAGCAACAAGGTTAAGAATAGCAAATGCAAAAGCCATATTTACACAGGTATTGATGCTCCTATCTAACTTAATTTGAAGGTCATGACAATCTCTTACTTAAACCTCCTTTAGCTTGATGCTTCTCTTTTGCATCTTGTACCTTAGGCATGGTCTTTTATGAGTCCATGTGAAGATGAGAGACAGAGAATTTCTTGGCATTGGGGCACTCACACCATGTAAAGTTTGAAGCAAAAGATTGGGGAGCATCCAAAAGTCAAAAACAACCATGTCAGCCTTAATTCCATTAAATTTCAAGTCTGAAGAAAAGTGAAAATGGAAACTAGATAAGGAGATCGAGCACAGACATACAATTGGAACCTTAGGCCTATTTCCTCCTTTCAAAGATGAAGTGATTGTGTTGGTTGACATAAATATTCACAAGTTATACACTTATACTCCCTCTTTCCCAGCTTAGCTGTCATAATTTCACAACACTTCAAGTGAAATTGAGAGTTTGCAACTGGCAACACAATGATAAAGCTGAAGTTATGTTCTATATCTTTTGGGGTAAATCTGAGATAGCATGACATAAAAAAATAGTTTTCTACCTCATATTTGATTTCTTGATCTATGTAGTACCTCATACTTGTGAGTTGTGAACCTGTCCATGCCTGAGCAACCAAGGCAGTTTTAATCATGCTTAGAGAATTCCTTCCCAAGCCTTAGCGTGATTTTGTGTAAGGATAGACAATTCTGGATATGACTCTTGTAGCCAACGGGATAGTCAATGATGTTTGGAGAAATGTGTAAGGAGCATTATTTATTGACCATGAACGTAAGAATGTGTACGAGAGGTGGAGTATTCTGGGTAACATAATATAGCGTAAAAGTTTTAGACTAAGGTGGAGAAGGTGGATTAGATATGGTCTCTTGTCAGCCTTTTATTGGTCTTAGTCAGTGGGAAACCTATGAGATGGTTCGGGGCTATGAGGTGATGCGGTCTCGATTTAGTACATAACTTTTTTTTTTTTTTTTTGGGGGGGGGGAGGGGGAGATAAGGGTCTTTTTAGAGGGTGGGTGTGAGCCAGTTTTTGGAAGGATGGGGCATGTCGCTTGTGTGTGTGTGGTTGGGGGGGGTTATTCCTTTTGGATGGTTATTACAAGTTCAAAAATGTTTTATGCTCCTGCAATCTTCCACTTCTTTGGTAAGTTCTTTCAATGCTCAGGATCAACCTATGGGGGCCACTATCTCATGGATCAATTAAAACCCTTGTTTGAAAATTTATCCTGTCACATGACTCATATCAGGTGTGAGAGCGAGAGTCTTGCTGCTCAAGTAACTTGCAGCTTCTTAAGGTTAAGGATGAAGTATTTGAGAGATTCTTTTAGAGGCTTGAACGCCTTGAAGATGGGAAGAAGGATTACTACATATGTTTGGCTAATGCATGTAATTACTAATATGTTATGTAGAGGGTGCCACTTGGGAGGCTTTAATCTATTATGTAAGATGGAATATGCTGAAAAGTAGTAATGTTGGTGATTGAAAAGGGTGAGACTGGTGATAGAACTTTGATCTTTAAGTGGTTAGACCATTGGGAATGTGTTTAAGATTTAATCATGAATTCAGTCAGATAAAAGCATACAACAAATTTACTATGAAGTTGACTTATTCTCTCAGCTAATCATCAGATTGTTTATGAGATAGCAAAGGTGCCCAATGTCTCAATAGCACCTTTTTCTGAAAATTCAAATGAGATCTTATATTCTAAAATCTATACACAAAACTGACCTGGCCAGATTTTAGTAAAATGTGACCTGAAGAACCACCATTTACTTGGCCTCCTCCCGTTCTTCTCCCAAATGAGTGCCTTCTATTGATTACTAAACCAGTTTGTAATAACTATTAGAAATTTACCTGCTGAAGCTCTTTGGGATCAGCTTCAGATGAGTTTCGGAAAAGGAGAGGATATATGTGGCTTAACTTAGGAAGATTTTAGTTGAGCAGTTTCTTGACAATTTCGTTAGTTTTAACAATGAATAGTCCATATATGTAGTCTGAACTGCACTCTGCTATAAGTGTGACTACAATTCTGTGCACCAAACTGTTGAATTAAACATGCAAACATCTTCTGTTCGTTTGGTAATTGTTCTGTACCCATCCTTATAGATGTTCTTGTTCTTTCCTTCAGTTTACTATAGTTACAACTTACAGTCATTAATACGTAATTGAAGATGATGTTACCAGTCATTGTAACTGAGTTTCAGATTTCATCTAAAAATCTAGGGTATCTTTGATCTGTAATCTGGATTATAGCTGTTACTAAGTTCTCTTTCAATTATTCCTTAGGATGTTATTGTCCGTGGCGGCAAAAGTATACCCCTCTACAGGTGTGGTTTGCTATAAATATATATATAAAAAAAAAAAATTCATTTCTCTTGCTACTTTATACTTCCTACTTCTTTTGTCATCATGTAGATTTACTTCTGCAGGAGAGTTATTGATGCTCAATCTCCCATGGCGATAGTTATTACTACAAGAGAATCCCATTTTACGATAGACTTACGTAGTGGTGATATTTCCTGGCATAATTTTCGAGGAGGTGTAAAGAAGTATGCTCCTCAGGTTTTCCTCATTGATTTATGTTTCTCCTCCTCCTTTCGTTCCCTCATTTCTACTGTAATGACTGCTAGTGGGAGTTCAAGGGTTCTTGTGTTTATCATTGTTTTAACCCCAGATCTTAGGTTTATTTTCTTGCTGTGTCAATGAGTTTCATCATAGAATTCCTTTTAATCTGTTATGATAAATATGAGAAAGATAATACAATAACAAAGAAATTGACGTACTAATTTAACGTGGTTCACTAACAATGTGGTAAGTAAAGTGTTGGCTACATCCAAGGGAAGAGTTTTATAGTGGTGGAAGGTTTTAAATTGTTGAATACAGAATGGCTTGTTTTTCTAGAAAGGATTTAATGTACTACTTCCACAAACAACAATTGAATAGGCTAAAGAACAAACCTAATAGTAAACCTAAACCCATATACTAGTATTTACTCTAGGCTTTTGGGGCACTACTCTCAGGACCCCTTATTTGGGGCAAACTTCCTTGAACCCCCGGCTTGCCGACTATTTTAACAAATAGTGGAAGTTGATCCTCTTTCAAGTTGTGACGTCATAGTCGATAGATTCCATGAGATGCAGTTCTGGTTCTCACACTCTTTCTGATGCAAGGTCATGAATCTAAAGGCTTATTTGGTACTCGGTAATATATCTTGGCAAGGATAATAATTTATAGGAAAATTTGTCAAAAATTACCTTTTACGTACAACTTTTTGTCAGAAACAACCTTCTTTAAAATTTTCTGACAACCTCAAACCTTAAATTTTTTTTCTTTGTGAGAAACAACCTTGTTTCTTTTTCCGGCATTCACTCCTGGATTCCGGCGTTCATTAAAACCCACCTATGTGAGACCACCTATGTGAGATGTACGTGACTCGTATTTTTTCATTTTCTCACCCTTTTCTTTCCTTTTCCCTACCACTACCCCAACCAAGCCCCCTTCTGCCCATTAATTCTAAGGAGGAGAGAGAAAGCTTCATCTTCTTCATTTCGTTAATGGCGGCAACACCAATGAAATCACCTCTACACAATTTCCCCTTAATATTTCCGAAATGTAATTCAAAGAAAGATTACAACGATGTCGTTGAACACCTTTTGATTCCCCTCTCTCCTCTCCTGCCGCAATCTGAAGATGCCGCCACCGAACCCTCAAACTCCAAGCATATGGGACCCCCTCTTCCTGCAACCACCCACCAACGCTGCCAAGGAGAGCAACAGGCAACAGCAGCAACTCGTGATGACTTGGAAGAGAGAGAATCATGGAAAAAGCCGGAAGTTGCAGAAAAAAGAGGAGAAGAATTAATGGGGAGAAGGGTGTTTGGCTGGGGTAGTGGTAGCGAAAATGGAAGGAAAGCGTGAGAAAATAAAAAAATACGAGTCACTTACATATCACATGGGGGGTTTAATGAGTCAACGCCTAAACTGGGAGTCAATATTGGAAAAGGAAACAAGGATGTATCTCGCAAAGAAAAAAAATTAAGGTTCGAAGTTGCCAAAAAATTTTAAAAGGCTGTTTGTGACAAAAACCGGTATATAAAAAGTCGTTTATGACAATTTTTCCTAATTTATATGTAATTTTGCGTAGAAAGTCCCATGCCAATGTCCATGGTAATGCTTGTCCTCTCCGAACATATATCTTTTCGTTGATTCCTATTATCACTTTGGAGGTAATACTGAGTGGTAATGGTAATTTTTGAAGCAATACCCATGTTTGTGATGAAGTTTTATTACTATGGATATGGATCTGGGACTTTCATTGCAAAATTATTGTCATATACTCCCTGTATCCCTAAATAGAGTTTCCATTTTTCTATTTATGTGTGTTCCAACTAGATTTCCCATTTCCTTATTTGGTATGGGTCCACCAATTAAAATATTATTTAACTTTCATTTTTTATTATATTACCCACTTGCCCACATTCTCGCTCCTCAATAAACAATTCATGAATAGTGTACCAACTTCAATTTTTAATTCCGATTTAATACAATTAAGGTTCCACTTATGATTTTTCCTTAATACTTGTGCCCAAAAGAAATGGGAACTCTATTTAGGGACGGAGGGAGTAATCAATTACTTAACGGGCCATAAGGAATGAAAACAAATTTATATGTATATGTGCATCAGTGCATCAGTGCGTGGGGTGTTCCATATTCCGTGGTAATGCGTGTCACTACCAAGTATGTTTTTTTCTTCATTGGTTTTCATTAACATTTATTACCATCTACTTCATGATGAAGATTTACAATAAAACAAAATAAAAAAACAATATTGTTAACAGAGATGCATTACCGTAAATATTCAAGAGGGTATTCCACCTTAAATTATGCTCCAGACATCAAAACTATAGGAAATGTAACTAAGGACAAAAAAGTTATCATGTGGGATTTTGTAAACTTTGTTATGATGTATATTTTTAAACGATTACTATTTTTTAATCGAAAAAATCGGCAACTAAATATTCATTTTTGGATGTGTATTAGGGACTGTGATGTGTCAGATGTTTATTTATTTTTTAAACGTAGGGACGACTTGGGAGTACACAAATTAATAACTAATCTTTTATGAATGACTTTGTACCTGTGCTATTCGGACTTAGATACTCATGTTGGCACGTGTACATACCTGAGTGTCCCACTTGGCTACTTTATGATTATTTTACATGGTATTGGACCAAACAAGCGTCCTGGTTTAATATCCTATATAGATTCAGGAAAAAGAATTAGCACAGAATGATCCAAATACATCATTGAGTTTAGGTGAGATTGTTGAATGTGGAGACTGTAATATTTATCATCTATTAAGATATTAGATTCGTTTTCTTTTTAACCTTGTACTCTATGACTCTTTATGCAATGCTTACTACTGTTTATATGGTTTTCCACCTCTAAATTCATTGGATGTTGAATTATATCAAACTATATGCACTCTACTGAAAATTTGAATGACATACACCTTGCCTGACTCAAATCCCAAGTTTATTCAATTTCAATATAATATCTGTTAGTCATTTGATGGGCATATAGTTACTTGATGGAACAGTCCATCCATCTGCTCACGTCTCTCTTACTAATGCATGTATTGTCTTTTCCATGGAGTATAGATCCTTCTACTTTCTAAATTCTACATCTAGCTTATTCTATAGTTAATTTGTTATGTAACTTGCATTGCAAGTCTTACTGTACTAGTTACTGTACTAGAGTTATTACTTATCTTGCACTACTCTCTAACTTCTAATAAAAGTTTTTCTTTCCTGTATACTTATATCACTATGCGAGTAAGGCATAAGGCTATAATATGTTGCTAAGAATTTTGTAGTCAGATGTCTAGACCTGGCTCAAAAGCTCTCTGTTATCCATCAATTTTACATTTCCTCTTGGTGGAATAGAATTGCATGATGCAGATCGTATGCTTGTAAATGTTTTGTTGATATATAAAATGAACATTAGAAGTAGAAGCCTTGGTTTTCAATTAAGCCTGACATTGATCTTTCTGTTTTTTTTTTATAATAACAAAAAGTGGGAATAAGCCTGAAATTATTCATGACCTATCTTTCAGGTTGTTGTATAATAAACTTATCTTACAGATAGTATTTTCATGTTTGAAAGCTTTGTCCTTAAGCACCTGATATCTGAGCTGCTTTGAACTTAAACTTTGGGTTGCAGGGCAGAAGAATATAAAGCTGTGCATCAACCAGTGGAAGCATTCACAAACATTCTTTTCTCGTCTGGAACAACAGGTACTCACAAATATGATATGACTCCTGCAATCTGCATCTATGCTTCTGTTTGAGCTTGATGTAACAAGATTGTGGATTTCTGGGTATATTTGTCCTGAACTCATGACTTTTATTAAAATCTTGAAGTTTTCGTACTGCAATAACATATAACTTTGCTATGGCAAGGACATGTTTGTTGCAAAAAGTCTCAGGATTGAAGTGTTTAGCCTCAAAGGCTTGTATCTTAAATTGTAACTGAGAATATTATGTTTTCGGACGGTGAGGGTATATCTTGTCATGAAAAGCAAGAAATCTGAACTATGCTGGCCTGTCTTTTGTCAAGGCTTTCTAAGCTCAGACAGAAATTTAAAGCAATGAATGATTGATTGGAGGCTTGCTAGTTGCTCCAAACAAATGTATTGGTTTTGGTGGAAGCTAGTAGAAATCAAACCTTTCTTGTGAAGCTTATTCTGACATCGTTGAGCTTACGTGCCTGTGATGTCTCTTAAATATTGCTTTCTGTCACCTTTTTTATTACTTCCGATGTTTCACTAAAATTACATCAATGTAACTTTTGCACTATTCACATTTCCCACTTTAACCATATGTTTCTAACAACTATAATTTAAATGCTATTATACACAACTAGTCTTATGACCCTGGCCTCACAATGATTGAGTTTTGTGTCAACATTAGTGTTTAAAGGGAAAAGTGTTAAATGGAGAGATTGATAGGTATCTCTTGGGGTTGTGTCATTGTGATCTAAAATATTTGGGGTCAAATATATATATATATATATATATATATATATATATATATATATATATATATATATATATATATATATATATATATATATATATATATATATATATATATATAGGGGCAGTATCCGGTGAGAATGAGTCCTTATGTGAGAACATATATCATATGTGAGAACAAATTTATGTTTAGAACATTCGCAACACTTTTTAGAATATATGCAACACTTTTTAGAACATACTTAACTTGTTGTATTTAGAACATATTCAACACTTTTTAAAACACATACAACATTTCTTAGAACAATAACTTATAGAACATATGCTATGAGTTTTAGAACATGAACACATCCTTTAGAATGTAAGAACTTAATCAACACATACATATGTTGATATATACATGTACTAAATTTTATTATGTCTTAAATTATTTCAAGTATGTTCTAAAATATTTTAAATGTGTTCTAAATTATTTTAAGTATGTTCTAAATTATTTTAATTTTTAAACATGTTCTAAATTATTCCAAGTATGTTATAATGATTATAAGTACGTTCTAAATTATTTCCAGTAAAATTATAAAACATGTACACCATTTTGTGGAACATATACACTATTTTTCAGATCATATATAATAACTTTTAGAACATATGTAATACTACATATGCAAAATCATGATGAGAGGCAAACTCATCGTATCTCATCTCAACAAAGCTTTAAAATGCATTTTAGCAATAATTAATCATCATTCATCCACTACATCAAATGATCAAAATCATGTATCATCAACACACCAATAATTTTAAAAAAAAAAAGTTAATCAATTGATTTATTAACAACAAAATTACACCAAAAATCCAAAATTATCAACTAAAATTAACTAAGAAAACCCGCTCATCATCATCATCAACTAAAATTACTTCATTCACGACAAAGGCCAATTAAGAGAAAAAATGTCGTGAAGAAAATGCAAAAAAAGGGAAGATAATAATCAAACTCATACTCCTGCACCTTTGATCGACACTTTTCCCCGGCAATCGAACGAGTTTCTTCTCCAATCGACTCTTTTTTGCCAAGTTCTATATAAATCTTGCCATTAATAATGGTGAGCAAGTTCGCCATGAGGATGGTGGTTCGAAGTGTCAAGTTTGCTGAAAGACAATGATGTGGCACAAGGTATGAATCGCCGACGCCAGAGATCAACAAGAAGCGGTCGCGAGGTGGTGATGGAGATTCCGCCATGGAAGGTGAAGATGAGAGAGAGAGTGAAGAAGAGAGAATGAGAATAAGAGGAGAGAGAAAGACGAGGTGAGGAGAGAGAAAGAAATACTAAGAAAATTTCGTGAGTAGTATGAATTGAGAGAGTGAGAATATTTAAATTTGATTTTTTTTGGGAAAAAAATCTAAGCCATTGGATGTAAGGTAATCCAATTGTCATGAGTTATTCTCACATAAGTAGGTGTTCTCACATAAGGGAGGTATATATATATATATATAATCAAATGAGAAGATTCTTAAAATGAGAAGGATTTTTTTGCATACTTTTTGAACTAAATGTGCATATTTTTTTGAATTAGATGTGTAACTTTTTTCGTATGCATTTTTTTTGAACTGAATGTGCATCTTATTTTTCAGTAGCATATATTTAATAGTTCAAAAAGTGAAATATGCACATTTAAGTACAAGAAATACGCACATAAATCCTTCTCACCCTTTTCATATTAAGATCCTTCTCATTGGATCTCGACTCTCTCTATATATATAAGTAGATATATTATATTTTCTCTAGCATTCCTCCATTCTGTTTTAGACACTTTCTCTTTTGGGAAGTTTCAACTTAATTGCAACATTACCTGCTTTGAATATTCTTTCTCTTTACCTCTCTCCTCATCACATATGTCCCTTTTTTTTTATCTCTCTCATATCTCTCCTCACCCATTAATGTGCCCTTTCCCCATTTTGCAACTATCAAGTCCTAATAATTTTCTAAATATGATAAAGGAACAAAAGCAAATATTTTAAAATATAAGATAAAGGTAAAAGAAGTCAAAAAAGGAGGTCCTGAGGGACAGTAGGATGAGATGAGGCTTGGGTTTGTGTTGTTGAGTATTTTAGTATATATGTTATAAAAAATGTCTTAATGTATGTTGTCGAAATATTAGCTTTTTGTAAATTTTACTGGTAAATTATTAAAGATATTAATGGTTAAAGTTCTTGGTTGACAAGCATGCAAGTCAAATTGTTGCTATTTTAGTGAAAAGGAGGAAGTATAGTTCTTCTTCACTATCCTCGATATGCATGTTTGACATGATTGATCAACTCAAAGACAAAAGTGATATCTGTTTGTAGTAAAAATCTAGGATCATGGAACTTTGCTTGCATCTCTAAGTAAAGGGTGAATTAAACGGTTCTATATACTCAACTAGAATCTATCGCCTCTTTTCTCCCTTCCTGTTTATTAGCATTGGTTGGCTTTAGGTCACTAAGTTTTTCTAGTGCTCCTACTAGACATCCTCAAGTAGCCTCACATCAATTCCTTTCTCCTTTTCCTTATCTATACATCTTTTAAACGCCCCTTTCTATGCCAGCGCAAGTTACCTAATTCGTGGTATGAGAATGGGTAACGGAAAGCAATTCATTACTTTGTCTTTGTGAATTAGCCCAAAAGTATACCATTTGAATGGAAAAATTCGCTTTTTTGGATCGCAATTCACGGTGCACAGAAATTAAGCGGCGGGATCAATCAATACGTCGGGTAAAGAACTCAAACTCAACAACGGTATGATAATACGATGTGATGACAATGCTGCAAAGGTTGGGTCGATTGAATAAATGGACCGAGCCGGGGGGATCGAAGTAGGTAACACTGTATCAGCCCCTTTTCATTTATCTCCTAAGCCTTATGCAAAGCCTTTATCTTTGCACCACTTTATGCTAGCAAGGGAGTGTTGTAATGTTATTCTCTTACCTAAATTACATTCTAGCAATTCTAGCTTCTTTTTTTTTTCCCATTTCCAGATATTGTAAAGATATATTCTGATTCCCTACAAGGCTTTACTTATATATCATAAAAGTGTCCTTCACGAGGCAAAATGTATGGCACACAACTTGAGACATTGCACCACATTCCCCCATCTAGTCTATACTTTAATATTTTTGATAGATAGTAACTTGTTACTGGAAGTCCAAAATAATACACCATGGAAATATCTTGTAAAGAATTACTAGCAATCACAAATACCAGAGATGCACTCCGGCTCCTTTAGAATATGCAAAAACAGTGTGGTGTTTATTTTGTGTACAATAACTTTTTCGTTATCAAATGTGAAACCTTAACTTCCATCGATCCAGCCTTTTCTTTTGCATGGCAGGGGGTACTGAATAGCCTTTTATTTCTTTTGGGGGGGGGCTTGGGCGGTGTGTGGGTGGGTGGGTGGAGGAAGGAGTTTCCACATGCTCTAATTAATATGGAGAACACTAAAATAGTCAAATCATTAAAGGCCATCTCCTACCATATAGTACGAGGCCGTTGAAGAACAATTTTTCTAAGCGACAGAATGGAATTCACTAGATTCTTCAATCATGCAGGCAAACCAAAGGCTATCCCTTGGACCCATGCAACTCCTCTCAAGGCTGCTGCAGATGCATGGTGTCATATGGATATTCGTAAAGGTGATGTCGTTGCTTGGCCCACTAATCTTGGTTGGATGATGGGTCCTTGGCTAGTTTATGCGTCCCTGATAAATAATGCTTCCATTGCTTTGTACAATGGATCTCCCCTCAGTTCTGGATTTGCCAAGTTTGTACAGGTAAGAGTTGTGTGAGAAAGCTTAATTTTTAAGTGTTCTTGTTCTATGCGCCTAGGATGTCGGTTCTTGTCTAGTTGTCTTACATCATTTCTTCAATTTAACTGCTATGCTGGCTGAGGTAAGTTGTACTTGATAACCGGCTTTGAAGGTTTGTGTCTGCAAAACGAAAACATTAGAAAACTTGGTAGTGAAAATTAATAATTTCCTATATGTTATCAGTTTCTATTGCTACGTCAAGGCTATTTCTTCGGCTCTGTTAATGTTTCTCTGGTCCACTTTGTTAATATTGATACAAGTTTGTACTTCGTAGTGATGTGTCATGTACTCTTGAGTACAGAGCATCAAAATGATATTATGGTTCTCTGCTTCAAGTTTCATACTCTTTGGTTTTAAAATATACTTACTTCCTGCGTCCCAAATTTACCTTTCTACTTTTTACTTTTAGCATGTTTCTAAATAATCTTCTCATATCCTTTTTCCTGGAAAAAAGTAATTTTCTCTTTGTCACATCGATCCCTTTTATAATCCATTCCAGTGCTGTTTGTCACTACCTATTACCTCTGTGTCCACTTTCTATTATTTTATTATCCTACATATAAAATTTTCTTAATCTCCATGCCATTTACATATGGGAAAATAAATATGGGATGGAGGTAGTACTACTTTGTGCATTTAGTTAGCTCTGGAAAAATTATTATCATTCTTCTATAAGGATTTCAAGAATCTTTTCTCTATGCTCAAATCAAGCTCAGTACTTGGTGAATTTCGTTGCTGCCTAAGCTCTATTTTAGCATTTAGGTGCCAGCTTTCTATGCCATTACATACCTCGTGGTGAGAAATTTTTTTTATAACATTTGCTAATAGGTTCTGCTTTAGTTGGAGACAGCGGAAGTATAATGGGTATTAGAAATGAAATTCGGAAAATATAAAGATTATTATGTGGAAATATGTAGAGCTGCTGCTCCTACTTTGATTTATTTATTTACAAACTAGAGAGTACTTAAATATGAATATGTTTTATTTATTATATTATATATTGTGTTTACATCATTACAATATATATAATGATCATTATGCTAAAATAAGAGAGGTAGAACTAAATCTATTGTATGCCTTACATTTCTATTCTATTTATTATTTTTACTATTTATTATTTTTACTATTTTCATATTTGCAAATTATTCTCACAAATTTCCAATGTTTAAAATCCTTCTAAATTTCTCAATTTCTCTGCAGTATTTGCTTTAGTAAGCATATCTGCTGGTTGATCATTAGTATTGATAAACTCGAGCTTGATTTCACCTTTGGTCACTAAATCACGGATAAAATGATGTCGGATTTCAATGTATTTATTTCTGGCATGAAAGACCGGATTCTTCGTCATAGCAATTGCAGACATATTGTCACAAGATATTGTTGTTGAACTTTCTTGTTGAAGTCCTAAATCTTTTAACAGTCTTCTTAACCAAACTGCTTCACTAGCTGACATATATTCGGCTTCTGCAGATACAGTTTGTTGCTTCTTTGAATGCCATGATATTATCTTTGTGCCTAAACAAATAATGTAGGCTGGTGTACTTTTCCGATCATCTATAGAACCAGCCCAGTCATAATCTGTATAACCAATCAATTCATTATTGTTTTCAGTTTGATACCGTATACCACTTTTCTGTGTACCTCCAAGGTAACGCAAGATCCTTTTTGCGGTAGCAAGATGAATTTTGCTAGGATTATTCATAAACCTCGATACCATGTTCACTGCTTGAGCTATATGAGGCCTTGTATGGGTTAAGTATAGTAAAGAACCTACCAGACTTCTATATATATTAGCATCGACGTTCAGAGCTCCATCATCCTGACTTAGTTTTTCATTTAATGCCATAGGAGTACTTGCTGGTTTGCAAGTCTCCATATGAATTTTTTTTAGCAGATCCATAGTATATTTTTCTTGGTTCAGAAGCATAATGAAGAGTGAGGAATCACTGAAAATGAGTTTGCAAGACCCAAGGATTGTTTTATGTTGCGAAATTTTTCTCTTCTCAATGCTTTGATGTTTTTGTTGAGTGAGTTGTTGCTAGTTGCTAGTATACTTAAGTATATAGCTACCACTTTTCATGTTTCTCCACAGGATGCTAATGTAACAATGCTTGGAGTAGTTCCGAGTATTGTCCGGGCTTGGAAAAGTACAGATTGCACTGCTGGATATGATTGGTCATCCATCCGGTAAGTGATCAACTGTATTATGTGAGTCTCTCAAAGTTTTTTCATCTAGTGATACGAACTCTTTAGTTGATTTCTGAGTGTCATAGTTCCATATGTTAATGTTTTGAACTCAAGATATTCAGACTGTATATTGCCAGAAAAAAAGAAAATAATCTCCACTCAACTCAAGGCCACCTTATTTTTGGTGGGGGGAGTGGGGGAAGGGGTAGCTAATCATCTCAAGACTGAAGATATTTTGATGTTTTGACCTCTTGGTTTCTTCTAGTTGCTTTGGCTCTACTGGGGAGGCATCAAGTGTAGATGAATATCTGTGGCTTATGGGGAGAGCATCTTACAAGCCCGTGATTGAGTATTGTGGTGGTACAGAGATTGGGGGTGGGTTTATAACTGGATCTTTATTGCAGCCTCAAGTATTAGCTGCTTTTAGCACACCAGCTATGGGCTGCAGCCTCTTTTTACTTGACAACAATGGAACTCCTATTGTAAGCGCGGTTAACTTTGCATATATACTCCAAATTTTCTTTAAATGCATATTGTGCCTTGTGATACATTGATACTAATCTATGTTCGTAATTCTCTATGTATATCTAAGCCAGTATTTCGTAAAGCAAAGTTGCAAACAATAGATTGATTAGATTAAATTCTGGTTCTCTCACACAATTATTCCGTATTGCTATTCCACATTCTCCCCGCCTTAATAAATTCCAGGTAACATGATGCTATGTACTGTATTCAGTATCCTGACTTGATTTAGGATTCTCTTTTCCACATTTCATCCTCCTCTGGGGAGTTGGAGGGGGGGGGTTGCATCTGTAAGCTATCAGCTGTTCATGTAGAGTTTGCAAAATTGCACAGAATTTTTTGTCTAATAACTATTAGACTTTTTAATGAGGAATGATATACGGCAAGGTGTGCCATTTGAGCTGCAAAATTTAAAGCTCTTTCATATTTTGTGCAGCCACCAAACATGCCGGGCTTTGGAGAATTGGCCCTTGACCCTTTAATGTTTGGAGCTTCACATACACTCCTTAATGGTGATCATTACAAAGTCTACTTTGAAGGAATGCCAACATGGAAAGGAAAGGTCAGATTATTTCTTATATGACTAAGTTAGCATCTAATTACCCTATTACACCCACCAAGTTTGTTCTTTGACTGTTTGAAACACAAAAATTAATCTTTCGCTCCATGGTAAAATGAACATTAAAACTGTCCATCTCCACCCATCCAAGACATCAAGGGCTGACATCCTTCAATATTATCTCGTGAAATTTACAAGAGATATCTTCTGTTGCATAATTTAGATTCGTAGCCTGTGCTTTCATTCAGGTTCTGCGGAGGCATGGAGATGTATTTGAGCGTACTTCTACTGGGTATTATCGTGCTCATGGTCGTGCTGATGATACTATGAATCTAGGTGGTATCAAGGTCTGACTACTGTACAGATTAAGATTTCTGAATTCCCTTTGTTCCACAATATTGTCTTACTGGTTGATATGATGAATCCTGTGAAAAAACATTCTTTGTAGGAGAAACTTTTGTTGATAGGCTATAGTCTTACAGAGGCAACTGTTGTTAAGGGGCCATTATTATATTTTCTTTTTTTGGGGGGGGACGCAATAGTAATTTCATTTTACTTTATATCGCTATGAGTAGAAACAATATTCTGAAGCCACACTTGTAAATTTGTAGATTGATCATAGGCTTTTTAGAGAACGGATCACTGGAAAAAAAAAGAATCTAGCATGTCTATTATATACCTTTACTTGTCCATGTAATGTTATTATACCCTTACTTGACCATGCAATGTCTATTAAAGGGCAAGCTTGACTACTCAGTTTCCAAGTAAGGCTATGTGCTTGTTTTTGTCTCCACCTAAGTGTTCTCCGAATAGCCAGATTTCATAAAAAAGCCGTGCTAGCACCTAATGTCTACATGGCACAATTTGTTCACACAAACCAGAACCATCACAACCTTGAGAGAGTTCAGAATCTGGATGGTTGCTTTTAGATTGTTAAAATATAGTAAATTGGCAGTCATAAATGTAAGTAGCAAATTTGAAATTTACAGTTTCTCATATTATTGAGTGTTTCATCAGGTAAGCTCCATTGAGATTGAGCGCATCTGTAATGGAGTCGACAACAGCATCCTTGAGACAGCTGCCGTTGGTGTCCCACCTTTGGGAGGAGGGCCCGAGCAGCTGGTAATTGCAGTTGTTTTCAAAGATGCGAGTGAATCCATATCGGACTTGAACCAGTTGAAGATGTCTTTCAATTCCGCGCTCCAGAAACAGCTGAATCCTTTGTTTAGGGTGAACTTTCTTCATGGTCTCTTCAGTTTTTTACCCTCTTCTGCCTACATAAATTTATGTACCCTGACTTGATTAGTTTCTCCGAAAATCTGCAGGTCTCTCGGGTGGTTTCTTTCACCTCTCTTCCAAGGACAGCGACCAATAAGGTTATGAGGAGGGTCCTCCGGCAGCAATTTACACAATCTGCTGGAGCTTCCAAGTTATGAATCCATAAACAATACTTAAATGGTTCTTGTATGTTTAAACTACTGTTTTGAAATTTTGTCATTGCTAAAATTGTTTTGGTGATGCCTCTGTGTTGAGTTTGGTGTTGAGGAGAGAAACAAGGGACGTATCAATGTATCATGAAGTATGATATCGTGTTGAACACCAAATGCTTGTGTTCGCTCACTATGCTCCAAGCTTTTTTAATTTCCAAAAAGAAAAAATGATAATAATACGGTATTAGTCAAGTGCTCTTAAGAGCAATTCTAATGGTGTAAAGAAAGAACTTGCTAGCAATTTTGCAAAATGCTTAGTTAGTTGCTAACTATCAAAGCACAAGTTGGAGTTTTGCTTTGCCAAGTAAATTTGCTTAGCCAATATAATGGGGCCCTACACAACAAATAGTTTTTCAATAAGTGAGAATTTATAGTACATAAAAAAAGGAAAAGGTGAATGTGGGGTTTATCGAAGTAACAAATAGTTCGGGGGTTACTAAACGTAGCCCTACTTTACTAAACACAGGCCTAAAAACCCTCGTTATCATATTCTCGTTAAAAAAAATTATATTTTCCTCCTTCCCACTATTAGAGAAACATAAATTACAAAAGACCTAATAGACAAATTTGAATTTGATACTCAATGGACAATAATTTTGACCCAAACGAACTTCAATCTGATATAAGTGATTTGTTTTTTTTCTTCCATAACTAATCGGTTTCGTGCAATTTTCATGAAATACTTAGCACTATTTCATGCAATCCTCAAGAAACAGATTACTCTGTTTCGTGCAAATTGAACGAAATAATTTAAACTACGTCCTCCGTTCCGAATTAAATGCAACAAATCCATTTTTGCGCATGCCGAGACATTATTTTGACCACAAATATCTATAATTACATATAAGTAAAAATTATAAAAATTACATTTTATGAAAGTATGTCACGAGACGAATCTAACAAGATCCCACTTGACTATGTTTTTCATTATGTATAAATCACAAATCTTAATCAAAGTAAAAAGTGTGAATAGTGAAAAAGTAAAATTGTTGCATTTAATTCGGAACGGAGGAAGTATTTCGTGATGATTGTACGAAAACTGATTCGTCCATTTCTCATCAAACTCCTATTTTTAACGGCAAAATTCTTGAAGATAATGGTGGCGTTGAATCTCGTGTTATTCTTCATAATTCCTATATGGCAGCATTTTGAAGCTTCTCTGAAAATGACATTAGATGAATGGATGGTTTAACTCGTGGGTTAACTATTGCATTTGTACTCTACTGTTCTATCATCATTTACAACTCCTAAAGGTAACCCATCTGGACCCAATTAGTTACAACTAGGGTTGTTAACGAGCCGAACTGAGACCGAACATGTCCAGGCTCGGCTCGGCTCGGCTCGAGAATGTTTGAAGTTCAGCTCGGCTCGAGAATGTTTGAGGTTCAGCTCGGCTAGAGCTCGAAGCTCGTCGAGCTCAAAAATTTAGGCCCGGCTCGAGCTCGAAAGGTTCAAATCCAAGCTCGGCTCGAAAGCAAAAAAAATCAAATATTAAAAAAAATGTTCAGCAAAAATTTTATCCATCAGACTTTTGATAAAAAATACAGCCCAACATAATTTTGCCAAACTTTAAACTACTATGGAAGTCAAATAGTCATGCCCACTAAATAAACTAGGCCCAATTTCCATTGATCTTTGACTATTTCTATCTGCATGCCTTTTTAATGCAACATGTTCACTCCTTCCGTTGCTTCCTCACCGATGTGGGACTTCAGAATTTTCATATAACAGAGCTCACCAAACACACGTTGCACTTCACTACTTCAGGATCTATATGCTGCAGCCTGCAAGTTTTATTTTTTTTATTTGTAATATGTAGTTACCGCCACCTGTTGTAATATCTTCTCTTTTTTTTACAAATGTAATGTGTTCAATGTTTATTATAAATAATTTTAAAATGATTAAATTAGTTAATTGAAGGCTAAATTTATATACACTGTTTGGGCTAAATATAATAACAGCCCAATAAAGGCATAAAGGCCCCCTAAGGTTTCGGACAGGTGGCGACAATGGACCCCACTTGTGAGTTGACTTAACCTCAGAAGTCTGGGGATCCACTAAAAAGGCTGAAATGATCATTGCCTAAAAAAGCAACATATCCATTGATCCCAAGGAGGCTCATCCCATCAATGTTTCCTGTCTGGCCTGGGAATTCCCAACACTACAAATACCAACAATCTCATCAATGAACAGGTATTCAATTCTCACGTAAAAAACTAGAGCATATCTCTCTAGATTCTCTCTCTACCTCAATCACTTACTGATTTGAGCGTCGGAGCGGCGATCCCGGAAACACCCCCGGGGCAGTCTAACCTTCTTTTTTAGGATTCCGGCGTACGGATAACGGAGCTTAGGCGAACGCTCTTGGGGCCCACCTCTCATCTCACAACCTATTATAACCCATAATTTCTTAGCAGAAACAGTTTGGCGCTGTCTGTGGGGAAATTACAATCAAAGTTACTTCTCCTCCACTCAACAAGATTCATCTCGCTGTTACTCAGCAATGGCCCCAGCCAAGAGCACTCGCACTAGGCAGCCTTTAGCACAGGCTCAGAGGTCTGAACAAGCGCCCTCACCTTCTCATCCCCGGAGGTCCGAACGGGCACAAACGCCTCCCGCTCGGTCCCCGCCTGTTCAGACTATCAACCCCAATGAAGAACAATCCAATGGGGATCGGCCCACCCCTTCCCAACAATTGCAACGGACCGACCCTCAACCCTTGCTGGCAGCAGACATCGCCCTGATAGCTACTTAACTCCAGCAAACCTTGCAGTACAACATAATGGATATGTTGACCACCCTACAGCAAGGACGTGCCATACCCAACCCTAGGGAAAAAGCCTTGGTACTTTCCCAAAGGGAAGAGCACATCCCCCGCTCTGTCCACGGTCAGCCTAGCCGGCAACGATCGGAGGCCAGGGAACCATGTCAGCACGACAAGCAAAAGTCTAGACAATAAGACGAGCGACATCCACCTCAGGGGAGGTCCGCTCAGCGTAGAGAAGAAACTCATGCCTCCAAGTCCCCTAGAAGCAACGCCGGACGCAAACCTGAGGACGCCCGACACTTCCTCAACCAGAAGCGCCTCAGCCAGGGGTATGACGCTAGGTACATCCTAAACAAGAAGGCCGCTCAGCGAGAGGGTCAGGGAGACTCGGCTCAGTCTAGACCCCCTCGGATTAACAGTGAAGCACTAAAATCCATGGTGCCATTCAGCCAAGAGATCCTGGAGGCACCTAGTCCGGGCAAAATCAAAGCGCCAACTATTGAACCATTTGCGGGCCTAACCGACCCAGATGATCACATGGCTACTTACAAAGCTCAAATGAGCGTTCAAACCAGCTGCGAAGCTACCTGGTGCCGTTTCTTCCCGACAACCCTCAAGGGTCTCGCCCTGAATTGGTTCCAAGAGTTACCCGCCGGGATCATAACGGATTTCTCGGTATTGGAAGACCTATTCATCCATCAATTCGTGGCCGGGAAGAGGCAGAAAAAGACCAGTCTCCATCTGATGGCGGTCAGACAGGAGGAGAATGAGAGCCTAGCCGACTACATCAAAAGGTTCAACGAGGAATCTTTAAAAGTATCCGACCTGCAAGATGCAGTGGCATTCGCCGCCCTGATGTCTGGGCTGCAACCCGATCGGCTAAGATGGTCCTTGGCAGAAAACGAAGTGAAAACCTTCTCCGAAGCAATGAGCAAGGCTCAAAGATTCATCCAGGCAGCAGACATATGTCGCCACTCGGATGATGGAAGCAAGAAGAGGAAGGAAGAAGGAAATCACAAGGACCAGCCAAAACAACAAAAGACGGGGGGTAGGTCAGACAGGTTCAATGACCACGACAACGACCCCCGATTCAGCAAGAACAGAAGAAAGATCTACTTGGACATCAAAGACAAGCCCATGCTTCCCCGTCCACCCTCCATTAGAACGTCCTCCGCTCGGAGAGATAAAAGCCAATGGTGTGAGTACCATAAAGAATGTGGGCACATCACCAAGGACTGCAAAGAACTCAAAAAGTCCCTTAATAATCTGGCAGACCAAGGCAACCTGAACCGCTACCTCAAACACACTAGTGAGGAGAAAGGCAATTAAGCAAAAGGTAGGTCAGTCGAACAGCGGGGACACCGAAGGATTCATCGGGGTCATTGTAGGGGGCTTTGCATCAGGAGGCCTAACTGGCCGATCCCGCAAAGCCCACTTACAGAGTCTCAAGCACCAAGTGCTTGACGTCCACCACCCCCGACCAGATTGCCCCGTAATGACCTTCGGGGAATCCAGTCGGACCCTACACACACCCCATGATGATCCCCTAGTCATCGAACTGAAAGTGGCCAACACCAGAGTCAAACGAGTGTTAGTAGATAGCGGTTCATCCGCTGACATAATTACACTCGAGTGCCTCAAGAGGTTGAAATACAGCGAAAGGGATGTCACTCCCCTCAATCAGCCACTCATAGACTTCGGGGGAAACTCGGTACATCCCGTCGGATCTATAAACTTGCCCACTCGGATGGGAGAAAAAGGCAAGGGAAGAAGCATACTGATTGACTTCTTAGTGGTGGACATCCCTCTGCCATACAACATCATAATGGGAAGACCCACTTTGAACAGGGTCAAAGCTGCAATCTCCATCTATCAGCTCCTCATGCAGTTTGAAACCGACGAGGGTAAGGTTGGAAAAATTCAAGGAGATCAACAAGCAGCAAGAGAATGCTACGTGAACAGTTTGAAGAGCAAGGTCGACGTCCAAGAGAACTCGAAAAAGAGGAAGTGGGAAGAGAGTCAGCCTTCAAGTAGCCTCGGGGTTTACATCACCGAAAACCCCAAACAATACGAGCGCCTTCAGCCAGCGGAGGATGATGAGGAAGTCGTCATTGACGAAAAGCTCGGTCGGACTTTGAGAGTAGGCAAGGCCATGGACTCTCGAACAAGGAAAGAAATCATTCAGGTACTCACAGAGTACAAGGACGTCTTTGCCCATGAGGCTTCAAAAATGCCTGGACTTGACCCCAAAATTATGTGCCACGAACTCAACATCAAAGAGGGGTTCAAGCCAGTCAAGCAAAAGTTGAGGCATCAAGGTCCCGAAAGGAATGCTGCAGCAACCGCAGAAGTAAAAAAGTTGCTTGAAGCAGGCTTCATAGAGGAATGCCAATACTCAGAATGGTTGGCCAATGTTGTACTGGTCAAAAAGTCGAGCGGAGCATGGAGAATGTGTGTGGATTTCACAGGCCTGAACAAGGCCTGTCCAAAAGATAACCACCCTCTACCCAAGATCGACAGGCTAGTCGATTCAACAGCGGGTCACACTCTCTTAAGCTTCATGGACGCAAACGCGGGATATCATCAGAACCCAATGACCGAGCAAGATCGAGTTCATACCGCCTTCGTCACAAATCAAGGAGTCTACTGCTATAAAATGATGCCATTCGGACTCAAGAATGCTGGGGCAACGTACCAACGATCAGTAAACAAAATCTTCAACGACCAACTCGGTCGAAACATTGAAGTATACGTTGACGATATGATAGTCAAAAGCAAATCCCAGGGTGATCACCCGTCAGATCTGAAAGAAACCCTTGAAACATTACGGGGGTTTCGCATGATGCTCAACCCGAAGAAGTGCGTCTTCGGAGTAAAAGGGGGTAAGTGCCTCAGATTCTTGGTTGATGAGAGAGGAATCGAGGCCAACCCCGACAAAATCAAAGCGGTAATGGAGATGAATTCCCCTCGGAACGTGTGAGAGGTGTAGCGCCTAACCGGCTGCTTAGCTGCCCTTGGGCGTTTCCTCTCCGGGTCAGCAGACAAAAGCTTGCACTTCTTCAAAGCTTTAAAAAGAAAGGAGTTTACTTGGGATCACGAAGCCAAACAAGCCTTCGCCTCCCTCAAAACGCATCTATCAACCCTCCCCAAATTGATATCCCCTTGCCGGGGGAAACACTGTTCATTTACTTAGCGGTCTCAGAATACGCGCTCAGCGCTGTTCTGATAGCTGAAAGAGAAGAAAAGCAACACCCAGTCTACTTCATCAGCCACGCTTTTCGAGGAGCAGAAGCCAAGTATAATGAGGTAGAAAAAATGGTCTTCGCCCTAGTGATGGCGAGTCGGAAGCTGAAACCTTACTTCCAGGCTCACCCGATTAGGGTCCTCATCGGACAGCCACTCAGAAAGTTGTTCGAGAACAGGAACCACTCCAGTAGGATGACTGATTGGGCAGATCAACTAGCAGACTTTGGATTAGAATATGAGCCAAGGAGGGCCATAAAAGCCCAAGCCTTGGCAGATTTCATAACTGAGTGCACCACCAGGCCCCCGGTCGGCGAGCAGGATAGTTGGGAGCTGCAGGTGGACGACTCTTCCACAAAAACTGGGTGTGGAGCCGGTCTACTAATCAAGCCTCAAGTCGGAGAGAAAATGAAATATGCCATCAAGTTCGAATTTTTGGGATCGAACAACGAAGCGGAATACGAAGCACTCATACTCGGACTTCAACTCTGCATCCTAGCCAGGGCCACCGTAGTAAAAGCTAAATCCGACTCACTACTCATAGTGGGTCAGGTATCAGGCGAATACGAGGCCAAAGAGGATAACATGAGAATGTACTTGGCTAAAACCCAAGAATCCATCAAAAAGCTATCCCAGTTCAGCATCACTCACATTCCACGATCGAAAAATCGATGCCAGATGCTTTAGCTCGGATGGCCAGTTCAGCAGAAGGCTCAGCTCCTCGGACCATCATGTGGGAAGTGCTACGCCAACCGAGCATCAACGCCAAGGAGCAATTGGTGCTGAATCGGAAGTCCACTTGGATGAAAGAGGTGGTCGAATACTTAAGAGACGGAGTGTTGCCCGATGACCACAAGGAGGCCAATCGAGTTAAGCATAAATCTGGATGGTTCATATGGCACGATGACCAGCTCTACAAGAAGTCCTTCACCCACCCTTTACTCAAATGTGTGACCCCTGAAGAAGGAGACTACATCTTAAGGGAAATCCACCAAGGAGCATGTGGAAGTCATCAAGGGGGAAGGACAATAGCTGGAAAGGCTCTCAGAGCTAGTCAAGAGGTGCCCATCATGTCAGATCCACTCGGACATCCCTAGAGCACCAACCACCCCGCTGACAACAATTCAGGCAGTCCTTCCATTCGACAAGTGGGGCATGGACCTCCTTGGACCTTTCCCCCCAGCGTCAAGTCAGAGGAAGTTCTTAATAGTTGCCATCGACTATTTCACCAAGTGGGCAGAAGCCGAACCACTCGCCTCCATAACAGATAGGCAAGTTCAAGCGTTCATCTGGAGGAACATCATCACCAGATTTGGGGTGCCAAGGGCATTGGTATCCGACAATAGACGACAATTCAACAGCGGCCCCACACGGGACTACTGTGCTCGGTTCGGAATACAAACCAAGTTCTCGGCAATATCAAGGCCGCAAACGAACGGGCAAGCCGAGTCTGCCAGCAAAGTAATCCTCAAAGGAATCAAAAAATCCTTGGAGGACGCAAAAGGAGCGTGGATCGACGACCTACCCGGGGTACTATGGTCGGCTCGGACTACCAACAAAGAAGCAACCGGGCACTCCCCATTCAATCTGGTCTACGGAAGTGAGGCGGTTCTCCAGTAGAGATCGGCATCCCCTCACCCCGAATGACTTTTTACGAGTTCGAGAAGAATGAAGAAGAAAAGCCCATCTACTTGGATCTGTTGCCTCAAACAAGGGGCAATGCCCTGCTGAAATCTATTCGGTACAAACAAAAGATCACTCGGCACTTCAACCGGAGAGTCAAGGCCAGACCAATCCAACTCGGCGACTGGGTAGTCAGGAAGGTAGAGGCCACAGGATTATCACATCTCAAAGGAAAGTTAGGACCCAACTGGGATGGTCCCTACAAGGTCATAGAGGTGGTCAAACCCGGCACATTCCGATTGGAATCCCCAGAAGGTGTGCCCCTAGCCCGACCCTGGAATTCAGACAACCTCAAAAAATTCTATGTATAGTGTTTGTTACTTGCAATAGGGGCATATGTAATGGATTGACAACAAAATGTATCGAATCGGCCTACCATGTAACGAATCGACTACTAGACTTGACCAGTCAAGAATGTAGCAAATCGAACTATTATGTAGTGAGTCGGACTGCTGGACTTAGTCAGTCAGAATATTCACGACATTTTTGAAATACAAATGACTTAACCAGTCGAAATACTCGGACTTAACCAGTCAAACAGCTATGACTTAGCCAGTCGGAATTCAAAAGCGTGAACAAACGCTCTACAACTTAACCAGTTATTCAAAAGATGTTTACAACTTAGCCAGTCAGTCGGGCATAGAAGTTAGTCGGACACTCAAAAAGGAAAAGAGTATGGCAAACAACAAACACCAATAGATGCAAAAGGTTTCTTTTCATTGATCAAGAAGATTACAGAACAAGTTAAGCCATAACAAGAGTTGGCAGAAAAGATGAAATAACTGCGAAGTACAAAGAGGCAAGCCTAAGAAGAAGGGGGGTGGGGAATATTCTCGACACCCTAGTCGGCTTCACCAACGCCGTCGGTCTTCTCAGCACTCTGCTCCGGATCAGCAGCATCATCGATCACGTCAACATCACCATCTTCGTCCTCTTCCTCCTCATCCAGACCCATTTGGGCTCGGATCTCAGCTGCCTTGGCCTCGTAGGCCTCCTGGTACTTGGACCAGATCTCGTTCCATTCTACCGAGGGACATGACTCGGCCAGCACACCCCTCAGCCGCTCAAGGGCCTCATCCTCACCCATCTTATGAGAACTATGGCCTACCTCGGCGCAGTAGTACTCACAGGCTTGGGTAGCCTGCCACTCGGCAAACCACTGCTCCTCGGACTAGGCGGCTCTCTCCTCAGCTTTGGCTGCCTTCTCCTCAGCCAACTCCAGCTTGCCCCGGACTTCAACCAAGTCCGACTCAGCCTTGGCTAATTTAGCCTCGGCATCGTTCTTAGCAGTCAGGGCCGAGTAACGAGCCAGAGCGAGGTCGGCTCTCTCTTTCCTCCAGCCCTCCCGTTCGGCCTCAAAGTCCTTCTGGTCCATGTCTATGGCCTTCTCTGCATCATCAAGCTTGGACTCAGCAATCCGCTTGGCCTCCTTGGCATTGTAAACCTCAGTAAAATGCTTCTTCGCGTTTTCCTTCAGCTGATCCACTTCTTCTTGAAGATCGAGTCGGTTTGCGGTGACACTGATCATCCGAATGGAGAACTGCAAAATGGAAAAGTGTTAGAGCACAGAATAGCAAGAACTAAAAAAGACAAAGGAAGCAACTCACATCGAGCCAAGAGCGGTATAGCTCGTTGTTCTCGTTCTTCCTAAGGGAGGAAATATACTCCCGGGCAGCCGGGGTACAGATCACCTCCAAGGCCTTCTCGACCCGCTTATTCTTTTCCGAGCGACGAAGCTCGACGAATGGGACCGAGGGGACCTCCCCGTCCGCAGGGGTAACCCGCTCGACGCAGGGAGAAAAGGGGGTATACTTCGGGTTCCGCATCGGCTCGAAGTCAGTCGAATGGAGTGGGATGTCAGAATCCCCACCCCGCTTAGACGAATCTGCCACGGCGTTTTGGGAGTTTCCCACCTCAGTGGCCTCAAATGACTCGGCAAGCTTGGCCCTCTTGGCCTTTTCACGTTTTGCCTAGCCTTAGCTACAGCCTTCTCGGTCTGAGCCACTTTGTCCGAGGAGCGTTCCTTCCTCTTCACCGACTTCGGCTTGGCAGGGTCCTGCAATAACAAGTTAGCAAAATTACGGGATTATAAAACGCAAAACAAACGCAGCTCGGGCATTAAGTCAGTCGGCAATACATACTTTCGCGGGAGCCGACTTCTTCATCGTCTTGTTCGCTAGCTCGACTCTAATCCGAGCCGCCTTGAGAGAAGCAGAAAATAGACGTTCGGCCATCTCAGGATCCGATTCGGTGATGTAGGCACGAGAGGGTTCTGCAAATCGAAAAGGAGTCAGAAAAAAAATTGGCAAAATAAAAGTTTCTACTTCTAAAAACCGAACCTCCTCGGCCTATTACCCTTGGGAAAGGCCGGACTCAATCCCATGGCGGCTAAGAAATGTTCGTTCTTGAACAGGCGACAACTCGGCAACCAATTGCCAGCCACAAATATCTCTCCCCCGTTGACAATCTTGGACTCCAATTGCATGTAACACGCGGCCACAACTTCTTCATCGTCCAGTTCAGGCACTCGGAAATTGAGCCCATGATTCGGCTCCGGTGTTGGTCGGAAAGTTGGTATTCCCCAGTCTCCACCATAATAAACAAAGGCAAATTCCCTTCGGAACCCCTTCTGCGAAGTAGGTAGATTCAACACTGTCCGATAACCCCTTCGGACCTGGAAGCACCACCAACCCGGACCATTTTCTCCGGCCATCATCTCCACCAACTTGTACATGTGACGCCGTAATTTCACGGTCGGTTTAACTCCGATTATCTCACAAATGGCTTGCACCGCAATGATGCCTCCCCAAGAGTTAGGCGAAATTTGGCCCAAAGAAAGGTTGTAAGTGTTCTGAAGATCCTTGACGAAGGGAGTCAAAGGAAAGCGGAGCCCCATCTCCATCGCCTTATAATACACGGCTGTGCAACCGGGAGGCGGAGTTAGAATTGTACGGTGCGCCTCCGGTCGGACCAAATGGAAAGGGTCCTTTATTTGAAAAATGTCGCTCATACCCCGAAGATCCTCCCTCAGGGCTTTCATCAAAGAAGGCAAGGGGAAGCAAGTGTGAGGACCCCCCTTCGGATCTAAATCCGGAAATTCTGGTTAGCCGGATGTCGACGCCTCGCCTGCTTCCCTCGGCATGGCAAACCTGACCACACCATCAGACAAGTATCGGTCTAAATAACTCTTCGAAGCAGGATAGGCTAGGGACACCTCCTAAGGATAGGGAACGATGCCCTCGACCTCCTCTTCCACTTGTGATGGAGAACTCGGGAAAGAAACCGCGTCAGGTACAACCGAGGGGTCGGGGCAACTTATCAAAGTCGACACCAACGTTATTCCCATCCCCCTCACCTCCTCGGACTAATTATAGGGAGGTGAGGCTGGGGGGTGACAGATTATAAACAAGGGGGTCAGCCGAGATTTATTGAATGGAAAAAGAAAGAAACTTAAAGAAAAATCAAAAGCGTACCTGGTCGGACGAAGAAGACTTGGAAAAACCGGACTTGAAGTTGAGAGAATTAAGAAATTTGAGAGAGGAGAATTTGAGAAATGAAGCAAATGATCCCAAATCCTCTCTCCTCCCTCATATTTATAGACGTTCCTGGGGGGAAGCGCAACGCAAACCTCCCCGCGTCTCTTTAATGGGCTTTCTAAGGAGGCCCAAATGGACCCACTCAGCCTAAAGGCCATGGTTCAAGGGAGATGAAGCATCGGAAACCCTCAAATGTGTCCAGTCAGCTTAACTCCCACGAAGGGCCCCAAAGCCCCAAGTATCCGGGACGGCCATGTGGCGTCCACGGTCGGACATACCGGCTCGGACCAAAAGTCCATACCTCATCAGCACCCACTCGGACTGCTTGGGACTCATTAACCCCTCATCCGAGTGGCGTCCAACCCACTCGGACAGCAGAAGGTTCCTCCTCCTCGGCCGAGTCTCTCTTGTACTTAGCCAAATATGGCCAAGCATCAAATTGGTACCCACTCGGACTGCTTGGGGCTCATTAGCCCCTCATCCGAGTGGCGTCCAACCCACTCGGCCAGCCGGAGGTCCCTCCTCCTCTGCCGAATCGCTCTTGTACTTAGCCATATATGGCCAAGCATCAAATTGGTACCCACTCGGACTGCTTGGGGCTCATTAGCCCCTCATCCGAGTGGCGTCCAACCCACTCGGCCAGCCGGAGGTCCCTCCTCCTCTGCCGAGTCGCTCTTGTACTTAGCCAAATATGGCCAAGCATCAAATTGGTACCCACTCGGACTGCTTGGGGCTCATTAGCCCCTCATCCGAGTGCCGTCCAACCCACTCGGCCAACCGGAGGTCCTTCCTCCTCTGCCGAGTCGCTCTTGTACTTAGCCAAATATGGCCAAGAATTAAATTGGTACCCACTCGAACTGCTTGGGGCTCATTAGCCCCTTATCCGAGTGGCGTCCAACCCACTCGGCCAGCCGGGGGTCCCTCCTCCTCTGCCGAGTCGCTCTTGTACTTAGCCAAATATGGCCGAGTATCAAATTGGTACCCACTCGGATTTCTTGGGACTCATTAGCCCCTAATCGGAGTGGCGTCCAACCCACTCGGCCAGCAGGAGATCTCTCCTCCTCTACCGAGTCGCTCTTGCATTTAGCCCAATATTGTCAAATGTCAAATTAAGACCCACTCGGACTGCTTGGGGCTCATTGGCCCCTCATCCGAATGGCGTCCGACCCACTCGACCAGCAGGAGGTCCCCCCCTTTTTCCGCCGAGTCGTTCATGTCCTTTGCCAAACACGGGCAAGCAACAAATTGACACCTACTCGACCGAGCCACTCCGGCTCGGTCAAAGGTGATCAAGTCAAGGTCCAAACGCTTTCGGTCGGCACCAACCCCTTCAACAGTGAATGAATCGGTCAGCCTGCATCCCTTCTATAAGGAGTGGTTCGGTCAGTTCCAGCTCTCCCAACGAGAAGCGACTCGGTCAGCGCCATGATTCACTCGGCCACTCTATCGTAAGCGAGTCGGTCGGAATCATACCGGTTATTATTCCGCCACGGACGGGCGCCACTCACTCGGACCTCCATAGCCCCCATCCCTGGCGTGGGGCTAATTGTTTGGGCTAAATATAATAACAGCCCAATAAAGGCATAAAGGCCCCCTAAGGTTTCGGACAGGTGGCGACAGTGGGTCCCACTTGTGAGCTGACTTAACCTCAGAAGTCTGGGGATCCACTAAAAAGGCTGAAATGATCATTGCCTAAAATGGCAACATAGCCATTGATCCCAAGGAGGCCCATCTCATCAATGTTTCCTGTCTGGGAATTCCCAGCACTATAAATACCAACAGTCTCATCAATGAACAGGTATTCAATTCTCACCTAAAAAACTAGAGCATCTCTATCTAGATTCTCTCTCTACCTCAATCACTTACTGACTTGAGCGTCCAAGGGGCGATCCCGGAAACACCCCCGGGGCAGTCTAACCTTCTTTTTCAGGATTACGGCGTACGGATAACGAAGCTTAGGCGAACGCTCTTGGGGCCCACCTCTCATCTCACAACCTATTATAACCCTTAATTTCTTAGCGGAAACATACACAAATGAAAGACTTTATAAATAGTCCAAGAAAAAAATAAGACATAATCTAACATGAAGTATAGTGAAAGGTAGTAAGATTTTATAGAGAAAATAAGGTTGTTATTTACCTTTTATGTTGATGTGGGACATTAATATCTTACATAAAAATTATCAGAAATGGTTTCGAGCTTGTTCACGAACTCTCGAGCTGAACTTAAGGAGGCTCACGCTCGGCTCGTTTAGGTCTCGAGCCGATCCCGAAGTGGAGCCCTCTCGAGCCGAGCTTTGATCGAACTTTGACCGAGCCGAACTCGATTACTTTGCGAGCCACCCTGGCTCATTGACACCCCTAGTTACAACTCCTAATCTGTTCGGCTTTTACTCTACTGTTCTAATGTTCTATTATCATAAGTTAAAGCAACTACCGTCCTAATTCAATTGTCAAAGTTTCAAATTATTCGCCTCATTGTTGCAAGCCACCACGAAAACCCAAAATCCCCTGAAAAACTCAAATTAAAGACTGAAGATTTTTATTCTTTTTCTCCTATTTCTAAACCCAACTTGTTCTTAAGTTTGTAGTGTAATAATGGGAAACTGGAAAAATATAAGACCCAGATATGGGAAAAACACATAAAGCTGGAAAGAAAATGCATAAAAAATACAGAAGAACGAAAACTACAAATTTCTTATTCTCCCATTTTCATCACATATGAAGAAATTGGGTAAAATTGTGGAGGTAATTAGCCCCAATTTTGGACTATAGAGGAATAGGAAGAGGGAGAAAATAGAGAGAAATGGATAAAGAGAGAAAGCAGTTATGAACAAGAGGGGTATTTTGGGTATTTTGTAGGATTGTGTTTAGTAAAGTGAGATTGCATTTAGCAACCATGAATAATTTAGCTAAACTACTAGCTAAGGAAAATAATGTTGGCTAAAGATGGAGTTTGTTAAGGAAAATAATGTGGCATCTTTAGCCAAGTACTTCCTCCGTTTTTTATTACTCGCAACGTTTCGCTTTGTACAAGGCCTAAAGAGGAGAGAATAAAGAGAGATGAAAAAAAATTCAATGACTAAACGACGCCCTAATTTTTTTGAGTAACGCCCTAAATACACCAAGATACATACATTGGTCCACCTCCATGTACTTATACTCATTACCGTTCCCTTTGCCATTCCCCCTTCCTCTCACCGCTTCCTCCTCCTTTCATCTCTCATTCTCTCATCATTTACCCCATTGGTTGCCATTCAAGGGAGCTTCACATAATCTGGCTAGTGAGACCCCAGTGACATCAACTTCTCTGGCGACACATTTGTAAATCAGTAAATTATAAAATTTGCATGAATGAGAAAATTTGTGTGTAAAATTGCAAATCTGTAAATTGGCATCAAATGTCTATGGTAAATGCCCAAACTTCGGCTCCGGCGCCTGACATAGACGTCTCGACCTGTGGTGAGGGGCCTACATGGGACGCCTGAACATGTGGGTTGTGGTTGGGCGCCTATGGTAGATGCCTCTCCACATGTTCAGGCGTTTGTCATAGGCGCCCAACCACAGATTTAGGCGTCCACGGCAGGCGCTGAAATGTGGTTTGGAGAAGTATTTCGAATCATTGGGTCATTGAATCTATTACCTCTCTCACGATTTGATTACCCAACAAATTCTCCTCCAATTCAAGTCTGTTTTCTAACAATGATACTTTTCTCTCTCTTCTAACCAATATACTCATACCTGCTTCAATTTATCATATTTTTCTCTCTCCTCCACCCCCTACCCAATTCCTCGCTACTTGAATTGGAGGAGAAATATCCAGCTAAGAAATTTAAATCTTTTTGATTGATTTTTTTACCCAACTGAGAAGTTTGAATTTTCTTTAGTATTGAGCTGTGAATTTAAGTGAGTTGGTTTAGAGATTTTTTTGCAATTAGTTTCAGGTTCGATTGGTTATAGTTCTGGTGGTCATCTGATGGAGTGGTGGTTGGAGCTCCGGTGGTGGTGGCCCCGATAGTGGTAGAGGATGCAAGTGAGGGTAAGTGTGTGGGTGGGTTGGGGAGAAATGAGCTAAGGAAATGGAAAGGAAAGCGTGATTTATGCACCATGGTGTACAGTGCTCACTGTGCTCCCGAAAGAACATATAGTTCATCTAAAAGAACATGAACTGTTTTTAGCAAATGCATTGTGCACCTGAAAGAATATGTCGTTAATCTAAAAGAACATGAATTTTTTTAGCAAATTTTCCAGGTGAAAAGAATATGTAGTTCAAAATCCAATAACATGTTTAATCTTTCGTCATCATAGAAAATAGATCATAATGAAAAGAACATATATACTAAAAAAACATACAATTTAAAATAAAAAGAGCATATTTTTCATATTAAATCTAAAAAAAATATCACCAATGAATTTGAAACTAAATACTAATGTCATGTTCTAATTAAACTAACAAAATATTCTTATAATATCAACCTTTTAAATTAGAAACATACCTATTTTGAATTGTACTTATTATTTTCTTGTTAAACATCTTTATGTTCTTTTTCATATTGAGTCATGTTCTTTTTCATTAGTATGTACTGAGAGGTAAATAAATTCACGTACTTTTTCGTACAACATCATGTTTAAAAGAACATAGGTCGTATTGAAAAGAACATTGAATAAAAAGAGCATACAATTTAAACTCAAAGAATAGGGTGCACGATGAGCATTGTGCACTTGGGTGCACCTTTTAAATTGCGTTTAAAATACAGAGCATTAGTAAATAAAATTAGGGTGTCATTTAGCAAACCCTAAAAAAAGAACCTCAGGTGCTAGGAGAGAGAAAGAGAGAATATTGCCAAAAAATAGAAACGTTGCAAGTAAAAGAAAACCGGAGGAATTATTATTTTAGCTAACCATTGAAGTTGCAACATCCCTCTTTTTTTATAATAGAAAGGGATGTTGCAATAGTTGCATGGACAAGTATTATTGCAACATTCCTCTTTTTTATATTATACACTCCCTCCGTCTCAGAAAACTCTTTATAATTTCCTTTTTCATCAGTCCCAAAATACTCTTTACACTTCTGTTTTTGGATATAACCCACTATTATATTAATCCTTCTACCTTTTAACCATTGGCTCCCACTCTCTCTCCTCCAAATAGAATAATACCACTCCTATTACCTACCAACTCTAACCATTGGCCCACATTCACTCTCCACCAAATAAAGTAATACTACTTATACTACATACTAACTCTTATCACATCTACCTTTTCAATAAAATAACAATTGATAATCTGTAATACCCCGATAATTCTCTATTTTCCAAAATACCTTTTTAATATAAAACTTAGAGACCTATCAAAGCATTATCACCCGTGTGATAACGTATCGGCTTATTCAGAATTTTGCATTGGAAATAAATAAATAACTTTTAAAAACTTACTAACTTAGTCAACCATAAGTCAACTCCAAAAACCAAAGTCAAAAGTCAACCAAACCAAAGTCAACCAAACCAAAGTCAACTATAATTAAAACAAAACTATAAAGTATTAAATCTAAACACAAGCTCTCCACAAAACCCGAACTCATGATGCATCATCTTCAGACCTGAAATGGTCGATGCTCTATTGATCCTAAGAGACTACTCACCAAATGGGTCATCACAGGATCAATAAGGCACATCCATGATCGACATACAGAAAAGCACGTAATCAGCAAAGTTAAGTACTGCATACTAAATAAAAAATATAAAACCTAACATGATACTAATAAATATAAACTCAATGATAAACAATGATATAATAAATAACAGATTGACTATACTAAACTAAACTCCAAAATTAATAGATTAATTATAATTAGATTGAATAGGCAATGGAAACAGTTGTCCAAACCAAACCAGTCTTCAATTTAGAAGACGAAGTACGGGCGCGACTCCGTACTCCCATGACAAACGATATCGATGTACTAATTTAAATAAAATAGGATACGGTGATCAATCCGGTCCCAAGAAAAGCCATGGGCTACCACCATGTACTCCAACTGGTACTACTCCAACACTTCAGACGTGCACAAGTCTAAAGCTTATTGCTATTCACTTTTCCACTTTAAGTGATTAATAAATTATTTATTAGTTATGACTCACAAAGTAAGACAACCAACATAATCATCAAGGATACATGAAACTTCCATTTTTATCTTAGGATTAGATAAGGTGATCAACAACTTAACAATCCAAGAATAATCCATTATTAGTTCCATAACCAACCATTATTTATTTGTTGATCCAAGTCAACAATCAACCAACATTTCATAGGTGAATAACCAACTTACCAAATAAGGCTCACGGTCCTCATTAAGTAAATAAAATAATCCAAAGGGAACAACATGATCCAATAACAACATAATTATTAATCCCTCATGTGAATTAATAAATCAAAGTTCTCAATCCCATATGCTTGCATCAATCATCCATACAAACATAATTCAACCAACATAGGCAACATGCTTCACACAACGACATAAAACATGTAATTCTACTTGAATATAAATCACATATGAACTATAAATAGTTCCCTACACATGATACTACATCAATCCTAATCTTAGGACATGATACTAGTCTACAAACACATAGGTATGTACGTACCTTGTGTAGACAATATGAGAGGCCACTTTATCAACCTTAGAAATCGCCTAAAGAGAAATCTCCGCCTACCAAATATCAATACAACCACTAATCAATACTCAAATAAAATTCCAGCAACATTAAATTACTTTAAACCCTCTTTAAAAGTGTTTAAAATCCTTTTTAACCATTAAAACTTCCACTACTAATGCTTCCTAGTATAAACTACCATACTAGTCATTAAAAACCCTCAAAATAAAATCCATCATAAGCATACTAATAAAAATTCCAGCAACTTATAATATGTTTAAAACCCTTTAAATATACTTAAGCATAACCATAAACATTAGAGTACTCAATTTTCATAACACATAATATAGTACTACAATTTCCAACTCATAAATCCATGCTTTGATACTTAAAACCCTAGTTTAAACATAATTAATAAATCTAAAATTTAATTACTTTATTATGCAAAACATATAATCTGAAATTTATATTTAAATCATCAAAACTACAAACTTTAACCATGAAGTCACTAAATCACTCCTTAAAACATAAACTTTAGCATTAAATAAAATAGAGGAGGAAGAAATAACCAAAGAGAGAGAAGAGAGAGCACAGCGCCGAGGAGGGGGAGGGGCGCCGGTGCTGGGCTACTGCCGGCGGCGACCTACTGCTGCCGGTGGTGGTCATTGGTCCGGTGGCCGGCGGTGCTGTTGGGCCGAAGGAGGAAGAAGACCGAAGGGGATGGGGAAAGCTGAGTGAGGAGAGAGAGAGAAGAAGAGAGGAGAGAAATTAGGGTGAGTAATTTTTAGTGTGGGAATTTTGGGTTAAGTTTGGATTTATATAGGTAACCCCTTGTGGGCTTAGGAAGATATGTTTGGGCTTTTAATAATCAATAAATGATTTGGGTGCTTGAATTGAGTTGGGCTCCTCTAACCCGTTTTAAAATCTTTTACACTCCAACTCCAAAATAATTAAACTATTAAATAGCTTTCAAAGTTTGACTAAATAAAATATTTGATTATTTAAAAACATTAAATAATCCCTTTGACTTTAAAATAGTCAACACTTAAGAATTTAATCATTTAAATACTAAAATATATATAAATACACTTTAAAATATATTTATAAATTTCATAAAATTATGGGGGATTACATAATCAAACAACTTATCATCTAAAACTACGTGCCCTGATAAGTGTCAAGAGTGTTCTGAGACGGAGAAAGTATCTATTTTCTCATCAGATTGCACTTTTTGAGGCGCATGATATATACACTATTTTCCCTCTATTTTTATATATATAATAACCTTACCCTTTTCGCAGAGCATATCAGTTTTATTACATATTGTTTTCGAGCTTCTATTTTCTTTGTAAAACATAATAATATCATACTCTAAAATCTTACCGACGACTGCACTTGTTTTGATTTTTTAGCATTTGGCTTTGTTATTTGTTTTTCCAGTAGTAAATTGAAAAGTTAAACTAAATTTTCATCGAAGTTGAAGAATCAATGCAGGCGGGTCTCTCTCTAGATAACTATAGATTCCTTGAGAGAGATGTGAAATTAATACTTCCTCCATTCCAAAATAAATGTAAAACTTTTTTTACTTTATGTAAAAGCTTTTTGACAGAATTGTTATATTCATTTTGAAATGGAGGAAATAACTTTTTCTTAGTGATTGGAAAGTTGAAGTATTAGTACCCTCGAGTCCTCGACTTTAGCCACTCATCTTCACCCTTCGCCAATTAGAGTATGTCAAGGCAGACTAAAGGCATATAGGGAAAAGAGCTTATAAGGGTGAGGGTGGTGGAGGACCAAATTCGGGCTCGACGAAACAGAAACGTTTATCAACTTCATCCCTCAAAAGGATGCTTTTATTGCCTTTGTGATGCTATTGAAATCCAAATCTACTACTATTACACATGATTTAAAAATAAAAACCCTATTCTCTCTCTAAAATTCTCTCTACCCCAAAAAACCCTAAGTAACTCATAGCCGCTCAGAGCAGGTCGTTGGTTACCGGCATGAGCTCGCGCGGCTCACTCGGTCGCCGACAACCTGCTCTAATACTGCATCCACCGCCGCTTTCGACGCCCAAGAGTCGAGATCCCATCGGCTTTAGTTAGTGTTTAGTGCGTTTTTTCGGTTAGTCGAAGTTTCGGTCCACCGGCCGAGACGAAGAACGGGGACGCTCAGCGGTGTTTGTTTCTCGTTTCCCGTTAATTAGTGGCTCTCACCGGGCTTTTTGTGGTTTCAGTTATGGTTTCTCCGGTAGAGAAGAAGGCAGAGGGGTCTTAGAGCCTTGTCTCTTGCTTCACGCGAGTTCGTGGTTCTCACCGGGTTTTCTTTTTGGAGTTTTCGTTAGTTCACCCGTCGTTGTGAGGAGGAACAACTCAGATCTAGTGTTACTTCCTCGGGCAGCCTCTCTCCAAAGCATTCCTGAACGCCGCTGTTGATAATCTCGTCGGTAAAGGTAAAGTTCAGGGTTTGGGTTTCTTGTTTGGGTTAGGAAGTGCTAAATTCGAGGTTGTTGGGTCTGCTTTAATAAGGAATTGTCTACCTTTTACTGGAGCTAACTTGTCGCCGCCGTCTTGCGATTTTAGAGTTTCCCCGATCTTGACGGTATAGGTAAAGATTAGGTTAGGGAATCTGTTTTGGTATTAGGTTTTGGGGATTTACTTGAAATTCCCCCTGCGTTTTGTTTGGTTTAGTGGTGTAGTTTTGCTTGTTCACTTGTTAGTTGTTTGTCTCATAATGTTTCTTTGCTTGTTCTTACTTGTTGGGTAGTGTTATTTTGGCTTCTCTTTAGTGAGGTTGGATGTTATCGGGTTGTTTTAAGTGTTTGATTGCGGTTTACAAAGTTGTGTTTTGGTCCTGTGTGGGATAGTGTAGTTTGGATGCTTGTTGATGTAAAACAGGTTGGAGTTATGGAATAGGTGCCTAAAGGCTCGCTAATTGGTGTTGTCTTCTCCTTTAATGGATGAAGTTCGAAGTTTGTAGGACATATGTTTGTTGGTCAAGAGGAACCTTTTTTTCTTCATTAGAATTTTTGAAGATTACATTTTGGGCAGTATCCTTATGTTAATTTATGTTGGGTCGGGTTTGTCGGGTTGTGTCCGAGATTAACCTATGTTAATTCTCAATTTCGGTTAGCGATGTCATTCATCGCTTTCAAAACTTCTTATCTTTACGTTGCTCCTCATCTTTTGGGGGTTTATAGCATGCTTATCAAGTCACTTTTAGTGACTCTTGTTGCTTGTGAGCAATTCACAAGTATGTTGTCTCCGACTCGAATCATTACTACCCTTCTATATATCTCGTTGTTCTTAAAGTTTCCCATATTTTCATATGTCCTTCGTGTTTATGATTCCAACTGGCGCTCAATCATCTTAAATGGAAGTACTACTGATGGCTCTGGCAAGTGTGGATGTTGCAAATAGAGTTATCTCAACAACGAAAGGTCCAACAGAGAAGTGTATCTTACCCATGTAATGTCTTGTAATTTGTTTTTAGTTTCGCTTCTAAGTGTTGTAAGGGTTACTAATGACCCATATTGTGTGTAAACTCTCTTTTATTTATGCAAATTAAGCCATTGTCCAAAAAAAAAGAAATCAAAATCTAATGTTTAAACAAATTTGAGGCTTGGCATTAAAATTACAACTTAATTCGTATATTAATTGATATTATCTTGTTTCTCTACTGAAAAAAAATAAAGTGATAGAAAATACCCCAAAAGTGAGAAAAAGCAAGGGAAAAAGAAACAAGAAGAGTGTACATCATGGACTCCAAACACAGTTCAATCGACCAAAGAATAAGGTTTAAATGTCGCTGTAAGTGGCTTTTCAATATCCAAACTAGTATTTAGGTCTGGGAGATGCCCCAAGTTCGTTACAAATTTTAAATATATTATTATTCGTAAACTTCATTATTGATTTGATTAACTTTTCATAATTTTCTGTTTAGTGTGGAATTGAAAAAGGACATTATGATATAATAAGTTGTTTTTAACAAAAAAAAAAACTTCTAAAAAATTGGGATAAAAATAACGATTTCAATGGAATTGGGGTAAGGGAATGTTATTACGTTAATAAAAGTGTTAGAGATGAAAAAGTTTGTCTATATCTTTATAGTTACATTAAGACTTTATTATGTTTTACTTTGAAACATTAAACATTGAAATTGTAGTGAATTGGTAATTAAACTCTCACCTTTTATTTCAAAAGTCATGTATTCGGTTCATAGTAGCTACACATTGTTAATATTTTTACATGAGATCATAACACGTGTATTAGAAGCTTGAGAAGAGTGCTACATGGCATATACATTGGAGAGTGTCATGTGCACCATTCCTTTGATATGAACGTCTTTTAATATACTTGTATAAATATATATCGTCATCGTCTTTTTTATACCCATCTAGTTAGTTGTTCTTTGTTTGTCCCTTTGAGTTTGCCCATACCATAAATCAGGGAACGACCCATGTTGGGTCATGGGTAACATGTGCCCTCCCTCCCAAAAAAAGTTCTTTATTCGTTTCCTTCTGTTCAAGGATATCTAATAACATGTTAAAATACTTTTGTGTGCATACATATCATATAATACCAAGCTAAGCTTGGTTTAGTGGTAAGGAAAGAACCTTCCAACCTCAAGGTTGGGGGTTCGATCTCCACTAGGGGTACTTTGGGAGAGGGATTCCCCTTACCAACCCCCCCCCCACTCTCAAAGTGTCTGCCCACAAACCCAGGTCGGGTTAACCTGCGAGAGGTTCCGGTCTGGCATGACCATTCATCTTACCATGGGGTCGCTAGTGGAGGCAAAAAAAAAAAAAATATATATCACATAACGACTAACGTCCTTTGCTCTAATGGTTATTTCCTTGTTGTCAGTTCACATGCATTTTGAAACTGATCTGTGTGCAAATCTTGTAAGTTTCAACATCAGCTTGATGTTTCATTTTCCTCTTCTTTTTTTTTCTGTATTTATTTTTTGTTGTGTCTAGCTATGCGTTGTTATGACATGTCTGTATGTAGACACCAAATTTTGAACCCTTTTTTTTTGGATAAATAAAGATTTGAAAAATAAAAATAACAAAATCGTCATGCATCGTGGAGCGCGCGCCCCGGAGGGCGAGTTTCATTCCGTCGCACGATTTTCCATTTTTGCGTATTAGTCATACAGTTTCGGCTTAGAAATATAATTTTCGTGAGTCATAGTCAATAACTACCACCACCGTTCTAATAAAATGATTCATAGTATAGTCATGCTCGTCTTTATTAATTTGACGAGTTTTCATTAATTGTCTTAAGTTAGTCTTTCGGAAAAATGAAAAACGAGTCGCGATTAGGCGTCGGAATTTTAGTCGTATCCCAAAACCGACATTAATCAGTTTCCTTGATGGTCAAGTCATTGTTCATTGGATAAAGAATAAGAATATATTTTTTATCCACTAAACACATCCTTTATCCATTAGTTAGAGAATAAGAATCATGAAAATATGTGAGAATAAGAATATTTGTGTTTCCAAAGAGATTTGATGATGTCATTAGGGTGAGGTCATTAGAATGATGTCATTAAACTCCCTCTTTGAAACCCTAGTTCACCTCCCTCATTTCTCTATAAATACCCTGCAAAATTCACTTCAAAACCAAGTTGAAAAAAACACAATTCAACTTCACTCTCATCTTCTCTACTCATTCTCTCTAAAAATCTCACTTAAGCAAAAGAAAGTAAAAGTTAGTAAGATAATTAGTAAGTAAAGAAGTTCATCAAAAGAAGAAAAAACACAAAAAAAAGAGTTTAAGTTAGTAACTAAGAGGATTTAGAAACTCACTTAGAAATTAAGAAAATCACAAAAAAGGTAGAAAAATTTGCAAAAAGGAAGTGCATCATTGAGCTAGCAAGGTAAAGTTGAAGTTCTTGTTATTTTGTTTATCTTCTTAATCATCCACTAACTTTCTCCTTGTGTTCCAAACGTTAAATCACCCCACCTAGAATAATCACCTCTAATGGGGTGGCTCTTAGAAAACAATGTGATTATGTGATTTTCCTTAATCAAAACGTTATTCATCACCAAAAATGATTTCATAAAAAAATTCAAGATAAATTGTGTATAAACATCTCCATAAAAAGAAAATGTGATGCTATAATTATAGTCAGTTTTACTTTCCAATTTTATTTTATTTTTTCCAATGAGTTCGTGGGATTTAATATTTTTCCTATGAAGTGCAAGATGTTTCCAGCAACTGGATTTTGGAAATTCTAAAAAACGAATTTCTTGGAAATAATTAAAAATCATACACCTTTGTTGTGCAAAACTGATTTTGTCCAGTACCACCTAAGCTTGTTCTGTCAATAAAGTTTAAAATAAAATCATTTAGATAAAACTAAAAACATCAAGTTTGAAGAAAACATTAGTAGATTTTTAAAAATGTAAAAATCATGATCATATGAATTTTATACAATTTTACATCATTTTTACAAAACCATTCATGTAAATCACTAAATTCCAGAAAATTGATTTTCCTTTCAGTTAAGGAAATAAATAAATAAGGGTCTTAAAAGTATCCAATTCAAGTAAAAATTTCCAGTCTAGTTCTTCAAAGTGTCTAGAATAGTCATACCAAATTTTACTTCAAAATAAGTTCAATAAGTTGGATCTCAAAGAACAATTTCAATAAAGGTTCTGTTTTGACCAGTTTTGATATTAAATACACCATAATTCAAGTTGTCACTAAAAACTTGTGAAATTTGACACAACATAAAAAACTCACTGATCTATCCATAGATATATCAAATTCTCAATTTGACGCTTTATATAGAAAGTTATGATTTTTGTAAGTCAGTGCAAGAACAAAAGTGTAATCTGGAAAATGAAATAAAGTGATTAACTCAACTTTCAAAAAAAAAATTATTTTCTTCATACGAAAATGTGAATAAAAAATCATGAAATTTTAAGTTTCTCTTAAAATGACTCATTTTATCGTGTAAATAAAAATCAATTAAAATTGTCATAAAAAATCAAAATCAAAGAAGTTAATTAATCTTTAACTTTCACAAATTCACAAATAAACATGAATTCCAAAGCCCATTCAAGGAGGTGAAGATCACGGAGCATCATGGTGAAGATCAAGATTGAAGATTTGTATAGATCATAGATTTTGTACATATTGTTGTAATAATAGTTTCTTTGTAAATAATTGTTGCATCACTCAATTAATAAAAAAAACATGGAGATGTTTATGCATGATGTTCATAAATAATTTCACAATTTTTTTTAATAAATTGAGCAACCAATGTTACAAATATTGCATGTTGGGCCAATATATCATAGTATATGAATCAAATGACCCAATCTCAATTAAGAGGAAAAATTGCAAATCTAACTAAGTTAAATTGTATGATGATCCATCTTACATTTTAAAAATGTGTTCTCCATATTCAAATGGATTAATCATATAATTTGACATAATTAGATTGGTAATTATGATCTCCAAATTGATTTTAGGTCGTTTCACGTGTCTCGCTTTAAATGGCCAAGTTTCAATTAGCCAAATACAAATCTCCAAATTCAATCTCAAATTGATCATTTCTCTCCAAATGACTTTACAATCTTCAATAAAGGTTATTTCGCAAAAGCCTTCAATTAGGAAGCAAACCTTCTAAGACCTCTCGAAAATCATAAACGTGATCACTATTAAGGTTGTTAGTTCAATCCTCGATTAATCGCTAATTAGAGCGGTTTACTCAAACTTCTTTTAATCACTAATTAGAGTGATTATCCTAAACTTTAATGATCGTTAATTAGGACGATTATTTTTCCCATTTAATCACTAATTAGAGTGATTATCTTAAACCTTAATGATCGTTAATTAGGCCGATTATTTTTCTCATTTAATCACTAATTAGAGTGATTATCTTAAACCTTGAATAATCATCAATTAGGGTGATTACTTCCTAACCTTCATATTTAATCACTAATCAAGGTGATTATCTTTCCTCTTAAGTTTGGTCACTAATTAGGGTGATTATCTTAACCTCCATTTTCAATCACTAATTAAGGTGATTATCTTAATCCTTCATATTTAATCACTAATTAAAGTGATTATTATAACCCCATTTTAATCACTAATTGGAGTGATTACCTCATTTCAAATAGATTTGTTTAATTCTAAAAGTGAGTTATTAATAATCTATTCCCCCCTCTTCTTTCCCCAGTGGAATTGGCCATTTAGGGTGAGACATAAGCTCGAAATACGACGGTTTTGATCCATGAGTGGATTCCAATCCCGCAATGGTTGATGTGTAGTGCAACTTCAGTGCTCAAACCTACCATGTACAAATTATATATTGGTCCTAAATAAAAATGGTTAATGTGTATATGTGCAAATTATGTGATTTTCTTTCTTTTTAATAGTCATGATTACTTTAAAATGGAAGATAACGCATTTAGTAAGAGCCCGTTCTTTAGAACGGAAGAGGAGACGAGTTCCTGACGTTCGCACCTTTTAACCTAAACCCCGAACCCTATTTAATGGTTTGAAATACCAATTTTTTTTAAAAAAGCCTTATCTATATGAAGTCATCATCGTTTTAAATGATTTTTCTTGAAATTAATTTTACGGTTTTTTCACCAAATACCCCTGACAAATAAATTTATTCACCAAATACCCCCACTTTTTTCAAAATTCACCAAATACCCCCGACCTTTAAAAAAATTCACCACATACCCCTGACATTTCAAAAAATACCAAAAATGCCCTTTTTGGCTAACGGACGTTAGTGCTCCGTTAATTAATTAACTAATTAACCTAAAAAACCCTAATTAAATCCTAATTAAACCCTAAAACTCTAACTAACCCTAAAACCTTAAGAAACTCTCTCTCCTAACCAACCCCCAGTCCACTATCCCCCCCCCCACACACCTCCGGCCCACCTACCTCCCCCCAACCCCAACCCCGGCCCCCCCCCCCCTCCCCCACGCCCCCACGCAGGCCCCCCCTCCCCGTCCCTTGCCGCAAAAACGCTCCCCCTCCCCCCTCCCCTTCGTATCCCGCAGCCCCCCCTCCCCACTCCCCCTCCCCTTCGAATCCCACGCAAAATCGCTCCCCATCCCTCTTTGCTGTTACTTCTTTCATCTTTGATTTCTCTCTCCAAAATTTCATCTTTTTTGTTCATCATAAACTATATTGGATCTTTATTTAAGTTGTTGTTCTTCAAATTCACGACCCAGATTTACTCCAATCTCATAAAAATATAATCTTGATTTTGGGAGAAGATGATTGCTCAACTTTGACTCTACTTGAATGGCACAGTGAAGAGTAATAACTCTGATTTAGACGGTATAGTAGATTAATTTCATCAATTCTTCTATTTTTTAACTTTGACATGCTATAAAATGTTGAATTTCAAGTGGGTTTTAATTTTATTTTTCTGGGTTTTTGGGTTTTTGTATGCATGAGATTTAATGGTGCAAAGTGGGTGTTTTTTCTTTTAATCTAAAGTTTAAATCTTTACATATTACAGATTAATTCTTCGTTTTGGGTTTAATTTTAATGGGGTCAAGAACTTGCATGAGCACGTCTTGCGGGATACGAAGGGGGGGGGAGGGGGAGCGGGGGGGGGCTGGGGGGAGGGGGCATGGGGGAGGGGGGCTGGTGGGGTTGGGGTTGTTGTGGTGGGGGGGGTGGTGGGTGGGGTAAGGGGGGTTGGGGGGGGGGTCGGGGCGGATCCGAGAATTCGAACTAGGGGTAGCGCAAATTTGCGATACTATTGTATGTGAAAAAAAAACCAAACTACTAAATATATCACAATATCCAAATATAACTTCAAAGATTTTTACAACTGTTCAAGCTACTTCTCAAATTTTGGAACTGATTTACATATACTACTTGGCAGGGAAAATTTTTGTTAGCTTGATTGAGTTGGAGGAAGATTTGGGTTTCAATCCTCATCTCCGTCTTTATCTCTCTCTCCAATTTCTATTTAATTCAGCAAAATGGGTATCCTACCATAGTAACATTGTCCTAAACACCTAAACTATTCATATCTATTAATTTTGTTCGTCAAAAATTCCATGTGTATATTCATCAAAAATCGAAAAAAAAACCCCCAAAAATCCACCTCAAAAATCATAAGAGGCACTAAACATTCAAACTAGAGATAAATTTAGCACCAACTTACTACTTACACAAAAACATGAGCAAATTAACAACAAATAAGAACAAGAAGATGGGGAAGGAGAGAGATGATACCTCGCCAGTTTGGGCAAAGCAACTGTGAGATTCGTCGATCCAAATTTGAAGGACACTAATCCAAAGAGTTCGCACTTCTTCTAGGGTTTTTGGTTAATGATGGAGCGGTCGTGCGAAGCTACCAGTGGTGGTGGAAATCAAATAACTAAGTCGAGATGGGGAAGAGGCTAGAACAGAAGAACAATTAACCAGTCCTTCGCCGAGTAATCGAAGTCGAAGAGGGCAAGAGGCCTCGCCGAGTCGCCGGTAAGTGAAGTGCTTGTTTAACTGAGAGAGGAGGCGACTCGGCGACGATCGACCAACCGGCCGACCAATGCTTGAACGGACCGACGACCAGCAAGCCGAGAGAGAGAGGAGGCGAGTGGAGTGGCTACGAGAGAGTAACTGAGTTTGAGAGAGTGAAAATGTGAAATGAAACGGCGCACAAGAAAGTTTAGGTTTTTCCTGATTTTTTTCGATTTTTTTTGAATTTTTTTTTTTTTTTTTTTTTGAAAAAACAGGGGTAGCACGTGCTACCCCTTGTTACCACGTGGCTCCGCCACCTTGGGGGGGTTGTGGGGCTGGTGGGGTTGGGGTTGGGGGTGGGTTATGGAGAGAGTTAAGTTGACTTAGGGCTAATTAGGTTGACTTAGGGTTAATTAGGTTGACTTAGGGCAAACTTTTAAATAAACGCTAACGGATGACTAACGTCCGTCAACAAAAGGGCATTTTGTGAATTTTTTTAAAAGTCGGGGGTATTTGGTGAATTTTGAAAAAAGTGGGGGTATCTGGTGAATAAATTTATTTGTCAGGGGTATTTGGTGAAAAAACCGTTAATTTTAATACGATTTATTAAATAAATTTGTCCCTATTCAGATGTTAATAGGGTGGCGACTTCCAAGTTTTCTAAAACTCAAAGTCCAATGAGAGACGTTCGTGGGATTCAGACCGTTAATTAAGACAGTAAAAAATCGGATACCACAGGCTGGCGACTCCACTGGGGACTATACTTCCACTTGAGGTATAAGAGGTTTAAACCTCAGCAATGCGTTATTTTCCATTCCATAATAAAAAAGTTAATCATGGCTATTCGCAATTTAATTTTTGTATATAGCATGCTTATGTAAAACTTACGTGTGCTTGGTTGTTTATCGATCCATACACGTGCACCTGTTTCAACCATTTTCTTATTAGGTCTGATACCTCTGTCTATTGGCAAGTGTCAGAATTTTAGAATGACAAATTAATGAATTAAGGGCGTAAAACCTGCATCCGCGAGCTATTGCGACCGGCTCTGTCAGGAACGTCCACCCTCGATGGACACAATGGAAGTGACTCGAGGCCACTTTAACATAATCTCTCCTTAAATGAATAACCTTTTAGTTGACTTTTAGGACACAAGGATCAATGCACACATGTCCTTTATTTATTTCAGTTATTGAATAATGTGGAAAAAACTTTCAAAAAATTCCTCAGTCCGTTTTCAGTCGGTCGATATTTCAGTAATCATTAAGTGTAGCTGAATTGCTGCCGAAATGATTATTGAAATATTAAGAGTATTCTTGTTTATATATCACCAGTGTCGTAAAACAAATGTGTGTGCTCACCCATTTTCAAAAAAAAGAATCACATTTACTTCATTATTCTTTTTTAAAAAAAACAAAATTGATTTTTTAAAAAGAAAGCAAAAAAAAAAGTCCTGTTTTGAAAATATGATCCAAATAAAACAAAAATATGAAAAGTTGAAAAATGAAAAGAGTCATAATCACGAGTTCAAAACATGTCATGTTTAGGAATTAGAATGTAATTAAAACGTGGTTTAAAAACACGAGAAGTTTAGTTTAAAAAAAACATAAAAAATTTTGTCAAAAGGGATAATTGTTCTAAAAAAAGAAAAAGATAAAAAAAAATTGTGTCAAAAGGGATAATTGTTTTCGTAAAAAAAAAAGAGGATTCATCCATTTCCTGCTAAAAAAAACATATAAAGAAAAATTCATCAGTCATTGACTAACATTGTTAGTGTGATCGTACATTTCAGGTACTTTAAATTAGTCTAATCCTAAGAGGTGGAACAGACGTATTCAAATAGGAGAATATATGGCCTGGCGCCTAGCAAACTGAACTCGGAAAAAGGTTGAGAAGAACCCGAGTACTTCAGATTAGTCTAATCCTAAGAGGTGGAACAGACGTATTCAAACAGGAGAATATATGGCATGACGCCTGGCAAACTGAAATCTGAAAAGTTTGAGAAGTACCTGAATCATTTAATTGCTTTTATATATTGTACTTTGTAGGTAGAGCTACGTGCGGCTTGATCCCCTAAAAAAACAAAAAATCTAATGTTGTATGCATCTATCTTAGTTTCTCTACTATGTAATGTACTAAAAGGGGTACGTAGGAAACTCATTTTCCGAGTGCAGTTGCAAAAACAAAGAAAAAAGGAAAAAATATGTTAAATTTCATTTCATATATCAGAACTACGTTGGGCCTGATTCTCCATTAAAAAAAAAATCAATCATCACCGGAAAAAAAACTTCATTAAATCCAAATACACTTATGGAGATACGTAAGCAACCTTCGGGTGCGGTCCCTTTTGCATTTAATATTTTCTTTTGTGGTTTCAGCACTTAGAAGAAATCAATAGATGCAAATCACTACAAAGAAGAACGATATATGGGGCATTATAATTTGCCAAAATGAGGACACATGCCTCGTTATACCTCTTTTCTCTTATTTCTATAGTAGCAGGAAATGGAAGGATATTATCAAATTGATTTTGAAAAATGTTTGTGGATTATCCCAAAACAAATGAGTCCAAGAGTGGCAGTTTAAAATGTAAATAAAAGGTCCAAGTCTAAAAAAAAGAGAATAATAAGTCAAAGAAACCTAATGAAAAATCCAAAACAAATGATAAAGTCAAGGTTTCACACCTTTTGATAAATGATAACTGAAATGAGGGTTAAAAGAAAAAAAAAATTCAAAGATATCATTTCTTCATTCCCTGCAAAAACAAAAAAAAGGGAGAAGAAAAAAAGAAAAGAAACAAAGTCTGGACAAACTTCCGTGTTAACTTTTTATCTCATTTCACAGGAACTCTGCCTGGGCCCGCTCAGGATCTAGGCTGATTCACCAAAGTTCTGACCATAGTGAAAGTTCTCTGTTAGTAATACTGTCATCCTTGTCTACACCAGTTGTATTATCTGCTACACATCTCAACAACATGTCTGAAATTCCGAACAACGAGCACCAACAGAACTCTACCCCTCCACCTGATCCAATGACTGAGCTCCGAGGACTTGTCCAGGCCATGCTTGACCGACATGCTAATATTGAGCAAACTGTGTTAGGCCTAATGCGCCAAAGCGCCCAGATGCCTCCTCCTCCTCCTCCTCCGGAGTCGGAAGTAGCTTCGCCTTTTCATCTTGAACCTCTGAACAATGAGAGAGAAATTCCCACTAAACTCGAGGAAGAAGTAGTCAAGCTTAAAGAAGTCTTAAAAGGCATGACTAAGGCTGAACCATGGATGGATATTCATGTATTAACTCTTTTCCCGAAGGCACGATTACCCCATGGTTTCAAAATGCCTAATCTGACAAGGTTTGATGGGACCGGTAGCCCCACCAATTTCCTGAAAATGTATGTAGGGGCAATGAGTCTCTGGGGAGTGGAAGAATCCTTGATGGCCCAACTATTTCAACAATATTTAGATGGTGCTGCAGCACATTGGTTCCTCAACCTTGAAAATACAAAGAAATCCACTTGGGCTGACATAGTCAGAGAGTTCTCAAACCAATACAAGTATAATGAAGAAATTGATGTTACTAGAAGGGATCTGGAGACCACTTCTCAAAACCTTAATGAGACATTTTCTTCATTTATCACTCGATGGAGAAACAAAGCTTCCAAAATGATGAGTAGGCCAAATGAAGAGGAACAACTGCAAATGGTTGTGAAAAACCTTCTTCCTGTCTATCAGAAGCATATGGCATACCAGTATTTCCCGACTTTCAAAGCTTTGATTGCTACGGGAACTTTAGTTGAGGATGCTGTGAAAAGGGGAGACATCAAGAAAGATGAACCTATTGGCGGCACTACTTATAATGCAAAATTCGGAAATAACAAAAGAGCCCCAAACAATGATTCAGCAGCTCCTAAGACAACTAATGCGATCCATGCCATTGGCGCATCGTCTGCGTTCCAGTTGCGACCACAAAGGAACTTTACTCCTTTGAACATGACCTATTCCCAAGCTCTCTCCAAGTTAAAAAAGGCCAATCTCATTCAACCCTTGAATCCACACCCACCTCCTAAAAATCCTTACCCTGGTTATGACCCAAATCAAAACTGTGAATACCATCAAAGCTCGGGGCATAATACTGAAAACTGCACGGCTCTAAAGCATCAAATTCAAAACCTTGTGCATGATGGAAAACTTTCTCTGGGATCCATCTCCAATAAACCAAATGACTCTCAGCCTAATATCACAAAAAAAAAACCTTCCTAATTATAAACCCTCATTCGCCATTAATGCCATCTCTGCTGCTTCGGACGGATGCGATCCAATTCAGTTAATCCGCAAGACAGTTCCTTAAATGTATGAAATGCCGATAGCCGTAGGTTACAAGTGCCTGATCTATGACTATTCCACTCAAGAAAAAGTCAAAATGATGACTTGTAAAGACCCCAGTTTCACTCTCAACAAGGATCCATTCTCTGACATGTGTGGAACTTTGGATTATGACGGCGCCTTCTTCATTTTGGATTCTGATGCTGATGAAGATGCCTCTTCGGTCTTAACAATTGTGGAGAAAAACACTAGAGGACATTCCACCACTCCAAATACATACCAGCACCCCATCTGCCTCGATGATCTTAGTGATGAGGAGTATGTGGATATCTCTCATTTGACTAGAGCAGGCCGCCATTTTAAACCATCCCATTTGGAGGATGAAAATCCTTTGGAGGTATTGAGAAGGAAGGAAAAGGGCAAAGAGCCAATGACAGAGGAAAGTAACAAGGAAGATGATGCTATCAAGCACATGAAAGAAGTAAATGCTAATGTTTCCATCTGGAAATTGTTAATGTATTCCCAGCCTCATAGGGCAGCTGTTCTAAAGCATCTTAATGAAGCCTCTGTAAGCTCTTCTATAACACCTGACCAGGTGGTGGGGCTCATTCATGGGGTAGATCGAACTCTCATATTCACAGACAATGATCTCCCTCACAATATCAACCACAACAATTCATCACACATCACTATACGCTGTAATGGATGGGAGATACCTAGGGTGTTGATCGACAATGGCTCCGCAATCAATGTTTGCCCTTTGCGTGTGCTAACAAGACTTGGGTATTCAAAAGAAGATCTGGTACCATCCAACCAGGTGGTCAGAGCATATGATAATGCTAAGAGAGAAGTATTGGGTTTGATCAGCCTCCTCATTGAATGTGGTCCTGTGGCAAGGAATGTGGAATTCATGGTCATTGACATACAAGCCCGTTTTAACTTCTTATTAGGAAGACCATGGCTGCATTAAAATAGGGCAGTAGCCTCTACTCTACATCAGAAGGTAAAGCTTCTCACTGATTAGGGTGCTGTGACTATTTCTGGTGACCCAAAAATTATGACCATCTCCAACGCCGGAAAATCAGTATTGTATCTGAACGAAGTGGAGGGCACTAGGTTGGATGGTTATACTATCCACTTTGTATTCTAGCAAAGACTCGAAAATTCATGGATGAATGAGGTTCCAGCAGCCACACCAGATGAAAGTGATGAAGAAACAGAACCAGAATATAGTGAGGATGACGAGGAAGAGGTAGGAGCTCCAAGCATCGACACACATAATACGTCATCTGGAGCACCGGAAGAATCCTGTGTCGGCAATCCTCGAGATGATGATAATGACTCAAAGAAGAGATTTAGGACAGATGATTTTGAACTGGACTTTAATGTAGTGGGTCCTATCCGAGAAGTCCACACCGAATCCCTGATTCTCTTTCCAGGATATCAACATGAAGATCACTATCGTGAATTACTGATCCTTTTGTCCACTTAGTGGGTTTTGTGAATGCCTTGCATCCATGGGGCATACCAGAGGAAGATTACCCCATGTTGTTTGACAAGAGTTTAGAAGGACCAGCTCTGGACTGGTATTATTCTTCAGATTGTGTAAATAGGGCTAGTTGGGAAAATGCTAGCCAAGCCTTTGTTAACTGGGCTTTCGAGCATAAACAAACTGATGTTAAGAAGCTGAAGTTAGTCACTTTGCGTTAGAGTACCTTAGAAACCTTCTCGCACTTTTGTTCGAGATGCACTCATATACGCACACAACTTCGTTTCCCTATTACTGATAGGGAATTCATGCTCATATTGTTGCGGAACCTGAACGATTTCTATTATCATCACATGGTTACTATCAAATACACCTCCCTCAGCCACATGGAACAGCATGGTTTTGACATCGATGCTCTGAAATTGCAAGAAAAACGACCTCGGGATGATTTTGAAATTCCCAATACAAATCCAAGGGTTTATGCTAAGATGGATGAACCATTGAGTATGGTGTATGATCGTCTTCGGAGGCAAGGTATACTTCAAGTTCCAGTGCATGTGCACTGTTTACCCCTTCCTGGAATAGATATAAGGAAAACTCTGCACTTATTGTTGTCAATTTGGGCGTGAAACTGATCGATGCCATGACCTTTACTACAAAGTGCAAAGCCTGATTGATCGAGGCATCATTAATCCAACCCACAAAGAAGTACCTGCAAGAAAGGTGTCGTCATATCCGCGACCGCAATCCCAAGTTGATACCTTTCGCAAATTGGTTGAACAAGGTAAGATTCATCCACTTCCCAGACGCCCAGGGGCAAGTCCAGTAGGGTCAGATCTTCACAAGTACTGCCAATATCATCAGTTGCATGGTCACGGCACAAACCAATGTCATGCTCTCAGCTATCGCATCAAGTAAATCACCAACATAGCTCTTGTCTACCGCAAAGCTACTTGATCAGCTCCCCGAAAGAGAAAAGTCTTCGGTAAAAGTCCTGTAGGGGGTTAGCCCATCAAAATAAATAAAAAAGAAAAAAAATCTTTCAGCTCGTTAGTATCAGAGAACTATGTGCAGCTTGAATCCCCATTATCACTTACACTTGCATTGCGAGATCACTCCACCTATGTAACACCTGGGGTACGTAGGTAGCTCAATATGACTGCAACTGCTTTATTAAATAAAAAACTTTAGTTCTTTCTGAAATAACGAACTACGCTGAGTCTGATTCCCCATAAAATGCACTTGGAGCAATGGGGATATGTAAGCAACCTTCGGGTTTGACTCAAAAATATTAACCATTGTATTTCAGGCCATGTGATTAGAATTCAAGATGCCAGTCATCACATGAGCAATTTCAGAATGCTGAATTGACGCATCAACGGAATACATGCCCTAATCTCTATACTTTCTGTCTTTGTTCAAATATTAAGCAGGGAATGGAAGAATGAAAAAATCTATTTTCAACCCTAATGACAGTAAAATCATTTAAAAAGGTCAAAATAAAGTCAAAAAACAAAATAATAATAAATAATAATAAAAAAGCAAATTTGCGAAGGTGGACCATTCCAGTCAAAATATGGCAAAGTTGTTTTTGAAAATTTTCTTTACTCTGCAATATGTAGCCTTCTTTTCTTTTCTTTTAATTCTTTTTCTCTGCCTTTAGGTCCAAAAAGAAGAAATTTGTCCCTTCTCTAAGGATGACCAATTACCGTCAGAAAACAAACGCCTCAGCCCTACCCACAAATACGGTCAAAAAGCCTGTAGGAATTGTCATGCAACCTCTGTCCAAAGGATTTCAAATTATGATGAAGATGGGTTATACTCAAGGAGCCGGATTAAGGCGTGATGGTAGGGGAATGAAGCAACCAATCCCCGTAGTAGACAAGCGAAACCGACATGGATTAGGATATGATATGGGCGGCACTTCTCAAAACACCAAAAAACCTTCTTCTACCCTCAATGGTCAGTTCATCCTGCAAGGAGATACTGAGCCATACTACGAATTTCCATAACCTTGGCTTAGTAGGAAAGAACAGAAGATTTTACTGGGATTAGAGATATTCTTCAATGAAGCTAGGAATTTGAACTTAATCAAAAGTTGGTTTGTCCGAGAACAAAACATGAAAAAAGAAAATAACTGGGTGGATAATCTGGAACATGGAGTCCTTAAGAAGCTTTTCACTTCTGAGTCCTCTAGGGAAGGCGATTTTGACCCGGTGTCTTTGATGATACCTTTTGGCGAAAGCATTGAACATAAGTGGAGTATTGAGTGTCAGGCAAAAGACGAGCCTATAGAATTTAAAATGTTTTTAGGAAACCATCCTCCACATCCCTCTCGTAAAAATACCTTTTCACCTCCTTCAGATGGATATCATACCGATAGCTCATCTTCCAGCCAATCTACCTTACATACCCAATCAGAAGAATCTGATAGTGAGGAAATTGAATGTGAACCTTTATCTAAATACATTTGCATGCAAGATGTTATTTCTGACAGTGAATTTAATAATGATGAATCACTTGATACAACTGAAACATACATGAAACCCATGGAAGAATCCATTGTAATTAATATTGGTATAGAAAATGCTGTAAAAGAAGTCAAAATAGGATCATCCCTCTCCCCAACTGAACAATCTATGTTTATTGCACTATTAAAAGAGTATGTAGATGTGTTCGCATGGTCTTATGCTGATATGCCTGGTGTTAATAGAGAAATTACGGAACATCGTATTCCGTTACATCCTGAAAGCAAGCCTAAGCAGCAAAAGCTCCGCCGAATGAAGCCAGAGGTTAGTCTGAAAGTGAAAGAAGAAATCCAGAAACAGCTTGATGCCAAATTCATCCAAGCTATAAAACATCCAAGTTGACTCGCTAATATAGTGGTTGTACCTAAAAAGGATGGGAGAGTTCGGGTATGCATCGATTTTTGAGATTTGAATGCTGCATCACCAAAAGATTGATTTCCTCTACCCTGCATTGATGTTCTTGTTGATAGTACGGCTGGTCATGCAATGTTTTCCTTCATGGATGGATTCTCAGGGTATAATCAAATACTCATGGCACAAGAAGACATGACAAAGACATCTTTCATCACTCCATGGGGCACTTTTTGCTACCGAGTTATGCCTTTTGGTCTCAAGAATGCTAGAGCAACATATCAAAGGGCTGCAACCACTATCCTTCATGACCTCATCCACGACATTGTGGAGGTTTATGTAGATGACATGATTGTGAAAAGTGAAGATCGTGAGGGGCATATTCCTGTGTTAAGGTCCTTCTTTGAAAGAATCAGGAAATACAATTTAAGGCTGAACCCTCAAAAATGTGTGTTTGGTGTCACTTCGGGGAAGTTGTTGGAATTCATTGTCAGTCAAGACGGCATCAAAGTGGACTCTGAAAAGGTAAAAACTATCCAAGGGCTACCTCCTCCAAAAACAGAAAAAGAAGTAAGAGGGTTTCTCGGCAGAATTCAATATATCAGCAGGTTCATCTCACAACTCACTATGAGATGTGAACCTATATTTAAGCTGCTCAGAAAAGGAGCATCCCATGAGTGGAATGAAGAATGTCAGGAAGCTTTTGATTCTATGAAAACCTTTCAAATTCACCTGTTCTAATGCCACCTAGACCAGGAGAACCTCTGATTTTGTACCTCACTATCACAGAAACGGCTATGGGAGCTCTCTTAGCCCAATATCAAGAGGGGACAAAGAAAGAGGTCGCCATATATTATCTCAGCAAGAAATTCCTTGAGTATGAGATAAGATATACCCCACTAGAAAAAGCATGTATCTCTTTGGTCTATGCCACGAAGAAGTTGAGGCATCACCTTCAAGCTCATACTACCTATCTGATCTCAAGACTTGATCCAATCAAGTATCTGTTTATAAAACCCATTCTTAGTGAAAGATTGGCAAGATGGCATGCTATGCTTTCTGAGTTTGATATTCAATGTGTCAGCCATAAATCTATTAAAGGACGAGCCATATCTAAGCCCTAGCAGAAGGACCAATGTCAGGAGATGAGTATGATGATGCATTCCCTGATGAGTACTTATGCTTTATTGACAATCCACAATGGTGCATGTACTTTGATGGAGCTTCTAATAGGAGAGGTAATGGAGCAGGTGTTTTGTTAGTAGATCCCGATGGAGTCCATATTCCATTTGCTGTCAAGCTGGATTTCCCAACAACAAACAATACAGCCGAGTATGAAGCCTGTATATATGGAGTAAAGGCCGCCTTGGTAGCAGGGGCGAGACATCTCACTGTATATGGAGATTCTAATCTCATCATATCTCAAACAATAGGAATTTGGAGGGTTAGAGATGAGAGACTTCAGCTCTACACTGAGTACCTTCAAGAGTTGATCCCTTATTTTGATGACATCAGCTTCAAACATCTTCCTCGAGAACAAAATAGTTTCACTGATGCTTTAGCCAATCTCGCTGTTAATTTAACATGGGAAAATGGTACAAAGATCCAGTCAGTTTTAATTGAAGAAAGAAAGGGGCCTACCGTGACGGTAGCACAAATTGTCTCCGCACTGGCTCAACAAGATGATGATGATGTCTGGTACAAGGATATCAAAAATTTTCTGGAGACAACGCAATATCCAGAGGGAAGTGGCAAGAAAGACCACATAGCCATCAGAAGGCTAACTGCTCATTTTCTTATACTAAAAGGCAGACTGTATTACAAAGGGTTTGATGGTACTCTGCAACTCTGCGTAAATGACAGCGAAAAGCAAGTCATCATGGAAGAAGTTCATGGAGGGGAATGTGGACCCCATATGAATGGAAGAATGATGGCTCGTAAAATTTTACAAGCAGGTTTCTATTGGAGCACTCTAGAAGGTGATGGCATCAGCTTTGTCCGCGCCTGCAAGCAATGTCAAATATTTGCTAACCTCAATCATATGCCACCTGTGTCATTAATATGACTTCTCCTTGGCCGTTTTCAAGTTGGGGCATAGACATAATCGGACAAATTCATCCAAAAGCTTCAAATGGACATCAGTATATTCTTGTAGCAATTGATTACTTTTCGAAGTGGGTTGAAGCTGCATCATTTTCGAAGCTAGGGGCAAAGCAAGTCTCGAAATTTGTGATTAACAACATCATCTGTCGGTATGGCATACCTTTTGAAATCATCTCTGATAATGGATCACAATTTGAGGGTCATTTGAAGACTACTCTTGTCAAATATGCAATCAAGCATCATCAGTCCTCACCTTATCGTCCCCAAACAAATGGAGCGGTAGAAGCAGCCAATAAGATAATCAAAACTATTGTTGCGAAGATGACTGAAAAGACAAGGGAATGGCATGACAAACTACCATATACCCTTTGGGGATATAGGATATCAATTAGGACTCCAACAGGGACAACCCCGTATTCTTTGGTTTACGGGATGGAGCCAATTCTACCAGTTGAGGTGGAGATACAATCTCTCAGGGTCATAGCAGAAAGTGAAATCTTGGAAGACCAGTGGCACAAAACTCGCTATGATGAACTTGCATTCGCAGATGAGCGCCGACTACAAGCATTGCATAACATTCAACTCTATCAACGGAGAATTGCTCGTGCATTTAACAAAAGGGTTCGAGATAAAGACATCCAAGAAGGCGATCTAGTTTTAAAAGAAAATAGAGCTTCGTTGCATGATCCTCAAGGAAAATTCAAGCCTAACTGGTCTGGACCATTCCTGGTCAAGCATGTCACCACGGCTGGAGCGCTGAAGCTAATGGATTTTGATGGAAATGAGTTCACCCATTTCACTAATCTTGATCAGTTGAAGAAATATTACGCTTAGGCATCAAAGTAATTGTAATTGTCATGATCAAGTAACCAAGCAGTTTGTGGGTTTTGTATCCTATCTGGTTGTTCTTAATAAGCATGTCATGAGTTTCTAGATGTTCATATGATATATGCAAAAAAAAAAAGGAAAAAAAGAGAAAAAAAAACGAACGAAAAAAAAAAAACAAAAAAAGAAAAAGAGAAAAAATGGAAAAGAGGAAAAAAGGAAAAAGGAGAAATGAAAAAACATGTCTTTGACTGTTTAGGTCTATATGTTATGCTTTTATGTGTCATATGATTAGTTAATTATGATTTGCATGTCATGTTTAATGTTAAAGTGTACACATGTTTAGAATTGTGTTTACATTGAATTTCTCACAAGCAGATAATTCTCACAAACAGATCTTTTATTCATCACAATTGGGGTACTTCATTTCATACATAAAAAGACATAAAGCCTTCATTTCCTACAAACTTAAAAAAAATAACATAGAAAATAAACATGACATTTCTCTCAAACCCTTCTCCTCTTCATGGTAGGCCCGTCTGAATCTTTGTCTTGACCAATATCCGCTAGAAGCCATTGAAGGTAATCTTCATCAATCAGTGGAAAGGAAGGTTCCGGTAGCGCTGATATAGTTTTAGCCCCCTGCCATATATAAGGCATTCTCTGAATACCACTCATATCAGTCTCATAAGTGGTACAAGATGGAAGAACCTGGAGGGCAGGAATGTGCTATTGCTTCCAACTAATTTGCCTTAGACATCTCCATGGAAGGTAGAAAGTGACTTGGCAAAGCCCGGGTAATTGTACACCTCTGCGACCAGAATTGCAATATACAATTGCACTAATACCAAGGTGGCTTGTGACCCACTTTATGTCTTGATCTAAGAAAAAATCCTCCCACCCACCATTTTTGCTAAGTTGTAGAAGAAAGGAAGAAGACCTCTCTCCCGGACATGACTAGTTATATAAGTTAGACTCTTGTGGGGTTTCATGAGAGAAATTTTTTCTAATAGCCATAAATGAAGGGCTAATGGACATCCCTTCACAAAGTTTTGAGGGTTTCTTTTGAGTTCATCTAAGCCAAGGAACATTTCTCCCAAAATAAGTGGTCTAAGACGACCCCCGCTAATAATTTGAGGAATAAGTGAAAGACACCGAACATGGCATGCATTTAAAGACCATTTAGTGAGGGTACTTCCCAAAATCATAAGAATGCAAGCATTTTCTCTAGCAATCCTATAGTTGGCATTGTTAGAAAATGGCCAAGTGCCAAATTGGAAAGTCAATAATAAGTTGACAAGAAATACCTCACCATATTGTAGGTAGTTTCCATGAAGATTTTCGGGAAGATGTAAAATCGTTGATAAATCTCCCGAGATCCTGGTAGGTTATCTAGGTGTGATAACTGGACCATTGGATGGTAAGCCTAGCAAACCTTCGACCTCTTCAACAAGAGGCACAATCTCCCAGTCTCCAAAGCGGAAGACATGGCGAGTTTCATCCCAAAATTTGGAAGCAGCATGAATCATGTCGTAACAAATAGAAAGTGAAAGCAAAGGCATAAGCACCTTAGTGAAGCGGGAAGAGGAAAAGGATTGCCTTGTTTGCTCCAAGTTTCTTGTGATCCCCGAGAGTTGTTTTTTCTCCCGACTCTGCATTTCATTAGCTTCTTCATAAGTAAGAACCATTTTTGTGAAAGGAAAATTTAGAGAAAAGATTGAAGTAGTGGAAGTGGTGCATTTGGAAATGAAGAATCATGCCCCTTTTATAGATGGAAAAGACGATCATCCATGATTTATGCCATGGATAATGAATTTGAGTATTGTCCATAGGATAATAAGGAGCATCCTTCACCATGGCTAATGACCAAGCATTTGTGGTAGGGCAATTTTTGCTAAAGCCGAACATAAAAAAAATGTGTCAAGGACGGATCAAGAACGTTGATACAATCCCTTTTCCTAATGATCATCCAAAATAATGACCATGATCAATCTATTTTATATAGTGATCATTATTTTCCAATAAAGCGAATAAGCATTATGCATGAAAAAAATTTCTGAAAGATTTCGGAAGAACAAATAAATTTTTTTGCCACATGATGATTTGGTCCATCATAGTTTATCTAGAGGGTAATAATCTTTGCTCAACCCTTTCAGATGACATAACTTAACAATGCATCACTTTAAGGTGACATGACCTGACAATGTCCTAATTTAAGGTGACATGATAACACATGGAGTCATAAAAAGTAAATAATGGTGACTTGACAGCTTGTTTGTCATCAAGGCCATAAAAACTGTAAAAACTAGAGTCGACCTGTTAATTGTCGGAATTTCTCACATTAACAAAAGAAAAATTCATGAGACTAAAAAAAAGAAAAGACGACAATAAAGTTGCATTTTCAAAGTTTAGAAAATTAATTGGAATTTTCTATTTTAAGACGACAATAAAGTCGCATTTTTAAAATTTAGAAAATCAATTGGGATTTTCTATCTAAAACGACAATAAAGTCGCGTTTTCAATATTTAGAAAATTAATTGGGATTTTCTATTTAAGACGACGTTAAAGTCGCATTTTCAAAATCTAAGAAAATTAATTGGGATTTTCTATCTAAGACGACGATAAAATTGCATTTTCAATTTTAGAAAATTAATTGCGATTTTCTATTTAAGACGACGTCAAAGTCGCATCTCCAATTTTAGAAAATTAACTGGGATTTTCTACTTAAAGTGGCAACAGAAGTCGCAAGTCATATTTTCAAGATAGCACTGATGATAACTATTTTCTATGAAGAATATGTTATCTCAAAAGAAATTTTCTGTCAAAATATTGTGTCGTTTCAAACATTAGCCATCATTTTCTCCGAAATTCGACCAATGTGGGGCATTCTGTAGACACCAAATTTTGAACCCCTTTTTTTTGGATAAATAAAGGTTTTGAAAAAAAAATAAAAAAATCGTCATGCATCGTGGAGCGCGCGCCCCGGAGCGCGAGTTTTATTATGTCGCACGATTTTCCATTTTTGCGTATTAGTCATACAATTTCGGCTTAGAAATATAATTTTCGTGAGTTATAGTCAATAACAACCACCACCGTTTTAATAAAATGATTCATAGTATAGTCATGCTCGTCTTTATTAATTTGACGAGTTTTCATTAATTGTCTTAAGTTAGTCTTTCGGAAAAATGAAAAACGAGTCGCGATTAGGCGTCGGAATTTTAGTCGTATCCCAAAACCGGCATTAATCAGTTTCCTTGATGGTCATGTCATTGTTCATTGGATAAAGAATAAGAATATATTCTTTGTCCACTAAACACATCATTTATCCATTAGTTAGAGAATAAGAATCATGAAAAGATGTGAGAATAAGAATATTTGTGTTTCCAAAGAGATTTGATGATGTCATTAGGGTGAGATCATTAGAATGATGTCATTAAAGTGATTAAGGATGAAGAAAATCTGATTTTTTGGATGAAAAAACTGATTTTCTCCCTCTTTGAAACCCTAGTTCACCTCCCTCATTTCTCTAGAAATACCCTTCCATTTTCACTTCAAAACCAAGTTGAAAAAAACACAATTCAACTTCACTCTCATCTTCTCTACTCCTTCTCTCTAAAAATCTCACTTAAGCAAAAGAAAGTAAAAGTCAGTAAGATAATTAGTAAGTAAAGAAGTTCATCAAAAGAAGAAAAAACACAAAAAAAAGAGTTTAAGTTAGTAACTAAGAGGATTTAGAAACTCACTTAGAAATTAAGAAAATCACAAAAAAGGTAGAAAAATTTGCAAAAAGGAAGTGCATCATTGAGCTAACAAGGTAAAGTTGAAGTTCTTGTTATTTTGATTATCTTTTTAATCATCTACTAACTTTCTCCTTGTTTTCTTCTTATTATTTTTTAATCTTTGGAGTGATTTGGGTATGTGGAAGTCCTAATAGGTTCCCAACCTTAAATCACCCCACCTAGAATAATCACCTCTAATGGGGTGCCTCTTAGGAAACAATGTGATTGTGATTTTCCTTAATCAAGTTGTTATTCATCACCAAAAATGATTTCATAAAAAAATTCAAGATAAATTGTGTATAAACATCTCCATAAAAAGAAAATGTGATGCTATAATTATAGTCAGTTTTACTTTCCTATTTTATTTCATTTTTTCGTCTTCATCAACTAATTAGTTCGTGGGATTTAATATTTTTCCTATGAAGTACAAGATGTTTCCAGCAACTGGGTTTTGAAAATTCTAATAAACTAGTTTCTTGGAAATAATTAAAAATTATACAACTTTATTGTGTAAAACTGATTTTGTCCAGTACCACCTAAGCTTGTTCTGTCAATAAAGTTTAAAATAAAATCATTTAGATAAAACTAAAACCATCAAGTTTGAAGAAAACATCAGTAGCTTTTCAAAAATGTAAAAATCATATTCATATGAATTTTATACAATTTTACATCATTTTTACAAAACCATTCATGTAAATCACTAAATTCCAGAAAATTGATTTTCCTTTCAGTTAAGGAAATAAATAAAAAAATATCTTAAAAGTGTCCAATTCAAGTTAAAATTTCCAGTATAGTTCTTCAAAGTGTCTATAATGGTCATACCAAAATTTACTTCAAAATAAGTTCAATAAGTTGGATCTCAAAGTACAAATTCAATAAAGGTCCTGTTTTGACCAATTTTGACCAGTTTTAATATAAAATTCACCATAATTCAAGTTTTCACTAAAAACTTGTGAAATTTAACACAACATAAAAAACTCATTGATCTATCCATATATATATCAAATTCTCAATTTGACGCTTTATATAGAAAGTTATGATTTTTGTAAGTCAGTGCAAGAACAAAAGTGTAATCTGGAAAATGAAATAAAGTGATTAACTCAACTTTCATAAAAAAAATTGTTTTCTTCATATGAAAATGTGAATAAAAAATCATGAAATTTTAAGTTTCTCTTAAAATGAATCATTTTATCATGTAAATAAAAATCAATAAAAATTATCACAAAAAATCAAAATCAAAGAAGTTAATTAATCTTTAACTTTCACAAATTCACAAATAAATATGAATTCCAAAGCCCATTCAAGGAGGTGAAGATCAAGATTGAAGATTTGTATAGATCATAGATTTTGTACATATTGTTGTAATAATAGTTTCTTTGTAATTAATTGTTGCATCACTCAATTAACAAAAAAAACATGGAGATGTTTATGCATGATGTTCATAAATAATTTCACAATTTTTTTTAATAAAATGAGGAACCAATGTTACAAATATTACATGTTCGGCCAATATATCATAGTATATGAATCAAATGACCCAATCTCAATTAAGAGGAAAAATTGCAAATCTAACTAAGTTAAATTGTATGATGATCCATCTTACATTTTAAAAATGTGTTCTCCATATTCAAATGGATTAATCATATAATTTGACATAATTAGATTGGTAATTATGATCTCCAAATTGATTTTAGGCCGTTTCATGTGTCTCGCTTTAAATGGCCAAATTCCAATTAGCCAAATACAAATCTCCAAATTCAATCTCAAATTGATCATTTCTCTCCAAATGACTTTATAATCTTCAATAAAGATTATTTCGCAAAAGCCTTCAATTAGGAAGCAAACCTTCTAAGACCTCTCGAAAATCATAAACGTGATCACTATTAAGGTGGTTAGCTCAATCCTCGATTAATCGCTAATTAGAGCGGTTAACTCAAACTTCTTTTAATCATTAATTAGAGTGTTTATCCTAAACCTTAATGATCGTTAATTAGGACGATTATTTTTCCCATTTAATCACTAATTAGAGTGATTATCTTAAACCTTAATGATCGTTAATTAGGACGATTATTTTTCTCATTTAATCACTAATTAGAGTGATTATCTTAAACCTTGAATAATCATCAATTAGGGTGATTACTTCCTAACCTTCATATTTAATCACTAATCAAGGTGATTATCTTTCCTCTTAAGTTTGGTCACTAATTAGGGTGATTATCTTAACCTCCATTTTCAATCACTAATTAAGGTGATTATCTTAATCCTTCATATTTAATCACTAATTAAAGTGATTATTATAACCTTATTTTAATCACTAATTGGAGTGATTACCTCATTTCAAATAGATTTGTTTAATTCTAAAAGTGAGTTATTCATAATCTATTCCCCCCACTTCTTTCCCCAGTGGAATTGGCCATTTAGGGTGAGACATAAGCTCGAACTACGACGGTTTTGATCCATGAGTGGATTCCAATCCCGTAATGATTGGTACGTAGTGCAACTTCAGTGCTCAAACCTACCATGTACAAATGATATAATGGTCCTAAATAAAAATGGTTAATGTGTATATGTGCAAATTATGTGATTTTCTCTCTTTTTAATAGCCATGATTACTTTAAAATGGAAAATAACGCATTTAGTAAGAGCCCGTTCTTTAGAACGGAAGAGGAGACGAGTTCCAGACGTTCGCACCTTTTAACCTAAACCCCGAACCGTATCTCATGGTATGAAAGACCAATTTTTTCAAAAAAAGCCTTATCCATATGAAGTCATCATCGTTTTAAATGATTTTTCTTGAAATTGATTTTAAAACGATTTATTAAATAAATTTGTCCCTATTCAGATGTTAATATGGTGGCGACTTCCAAGTTTTCTAAAACTCAAAGTCCAATGATAGACTTTCGTGGGATTCAGACCGTTAATTAAGACAGTAAAAAATCGGATACCACAGACATGTCAACTTCAAATCTTTGCAAGATATATTAATGCTAGCTTTGATTATTTATCCTTTTTGGCCACTTTTAGCAATACCTTGTTCTTTGGTATTTCTTTTTTTTACTCTTCACTTTTCTAGTTTAAATTTTCTTCTCTTGAGTTATTTTTAAGTGAAAAAGCATTCATTGATTTAAAGTCATACGACATCTACAATAGAGATAAAATATTAACAAATACATATCAAATTGAAATAAACATAATTCTAATATGGCAAAACCACTATCATTGAGTAGATCTATCACTAAAGAAAACCCTTGTCTTTCCCATCGCGTCGATGTAGCCTTACTGCGAGGGGGTCTATCGATCTAATGTAGCTTAGAAGTAGAACCGGATTTAATTCAAGTGATTGTAAATGAGGAACTGACATCTGTTGCAGCCTTGCACAACTTCGTTCCGATCAATGAAACAACCTTCAACTTAAGATTCTGAATCTTGGATCTATACCCAAACACACAAAACCACCTAACAAACAAAGCCACCATGATAAACATGGGAGACTGGATCCCAATAAAGGGGGATAAAATAACCTCATACAGGGGACAAAAGTTACCACAAAGGATGGAGAGAAGCTCTCATTGTAATACTCCGTATTTTTGGGAGTTATTCTTTTATAAATAAGAAAATATAAAGGATAAAGTTGAAAGTATTTTAATATTATTTATTGAAAAATATAGTTTGGGTAAGCCTACAGTTATAATTTAACTATATAACCTACTTTTTGTACCTAATTATATTATAATTCGGTTTTGTTTTATTTTCCAAATAAATATAATAAGAAATAGGAATTTGATTTGTAAATAAATCCTATTAAACCTAGGAATCTATTGCTATAAATAAGAAAAAGAAAAGGAAAAATAAAATAAAAACCCAATTCCTTTTACTCAAGTCAGCCGTGTGTTTGCTTTTCCCAAGAGAAACTTTTCTCTCTCCTCCTACTTTCTTCTCTACTGCGTTTTTCCTTCCTACCCTCCTCTACTTTTCTCTTTCTTCTTCCCTGGCATCTGGGAACCTACACTCGCCGACGTTTGAAGGTGACAAAAGTCGGCCGGAGTTGCTAGCTTCTGCCGGAGGTCGCGCACGAGGTTCGAGGGTGCAGGTTCGTGTCGTGCGGGTTCGAGGGTGTTGCGCTGGGTTGCGGTTCGAGTCACGCAAGTCAGCCGTGATTCTTCTAGCAGAAGGTCGTCGTCCAAGAGTTGTTCGAGGCTCGCCTGAGACGTGTGGTGGTCGGCGTGTTTGTGGTCATCGGTGTTCTTCCGGTGGTCATCCTCTCTCTTTTCTTCTTTAAATTAATTTATATAATATGATTTTGTTATTCATATTTATCTTTGATTAAGTTTTGTGATTATAAATAAAGTATAGAATAAGTAAAAGAAATCAGATTTATAATTATGGTTTTAATTCTTATGATAATTCTATTTCTCAAATCTGATTTTTATAATACTTGTGTATATAATGGTTTAAGTTGGTTTTGTAAATAAAGCATAGTAAAAGTTGAAGGAAATCAGATTTATGATTATACTATTAGTTCTTAGGATGATGTTATTTTTTAGTTCTGATTTTATAATACTTATATATAGTTGTTTAAGTTTTGTGGTTATGAACAAGTATAATATAAGTTAGAAGAAATCAGATTTGCAAACATATTATTAAGTTCTAAATATGTTAGTTTCAATAAAGTTTATGAAAAGAAAGCTTAAACAACAAGAACGTTTATTTTATTATTCAAAACATCATATTTTACATAGTTAGATAAGCTAATTTTTATTTTAATAATATCAAGGACTTAGCAATGAAATACTTTTATTGTTCGATTAGGTCCCAATTTTATAAGCGGAACGTTTTAGGTAGTCAGCGAAGATTCTCCGTTACAAGGTACGTACGCGTACTAGTTCAATTAGATACGTTAGTATCATGTTAGGTTATGAATTCTTTCATTGGAACCTAGAATCATGATAGGGAACAATTGTATGGTTATGATTGACGAGATTGTTTGGTAACATGAAATAATTTCCATGTATTTCCTTGTTGTATGACTTGTGAATTGGATTGAATTATTATTGGAATGCGTAATTCTATCGTATCACAAGCATGAAATGAATTGGATTGGAATCCCATGATTTATTGTTGTAGCAAGGATGTTACAAGAGGTTGCCTAAACTAAAGACTATAACCTAAGAAGGAAAATTAAGTGATTATATGCTTAATGTTGTATGAATGAATATCACTAAGAAGGACCTTTGGCGATAAACTTGTAGTTGGAATCCCTACAAGTATGAACAATGGGGGGAGTGTGGGACTTGTTCTACACTCCTACGCCGGCCTACTGTGACGATAGTAGTGTCCTTATAATTTTTGATAACTCAAGTAGGTGGAAGGTTCCGTACGATCTTGGGGGTATGCATACTAAGGTGATGGATGTGTAACGGAACGAAACCGTATTTACATTCCATCTAATAGACCAAGTTGTCTATTAAGGATTAAGTAGCCCACATGATTTTAGAAAGATGACGGTGCCCGTTCGATGCCAAATAAATTGTAAAAATGGAATTTAATGTTTTTGTAGTATCATGTTTAGGAATTGTTATTAATCTTATGTTTATGTTTAGTGTACTATTTAACTGCTTAAGTACGTACTCAGCATAGCTGATTGTTTGTTATTTGTGTTTGCTTGTTGATCTGTGATGAACCATTGATATTTCAATGGGGAGCAGATTAGGTATGCTGATGTTGCTGCATGAGTTTGGGCATATAGGGGATACTTTTGATTATAAACTTTTAAAATGTTTTAGTTGAACCTTCTAGAGTTTGTTTATGATTTACTTAGTTAATGGTTTTAAATAAAAATGGGTCAATGATGATTCTCGAGTTATAGTTAAGTTAACATTTTATTTCCGCTGCAATTTAGTTTTCATAATAAAGAGTAAGTTAATGTTTTAATTTCAATAAGCCTTGCGTTTCACCGCGGCGGTAACACTCCCAAAGTCGATGCAACGTAGTTTAGACGTGTATGGATTTTGGGGGTGTTACAAAACTGGTTGTCAGAGCCAAAAGTTCCTATTTTCAAAGATGTTTCAAAAGATTTTTAAAATGGCTAGTATGGGATAAGAGCATATAGGTTACTTTTACGTGCATTAAATCATAGGAATGATTTTGTTTGTAATTCCTTTTCTTGCCTTACTTGTCTAATATGTTTATAGGACGTATGCAAACACTGTGGAATGAATCAGATGTTCTGATTATATGAAATTTTGTGTTGGTTGTTTGATTGAATTTGTGAAAGGTTCTTTGAAACCTTCGAAGTATGTATAATTTGGAGGATGTACAAGGATAAGTACATAGATAGTGATATTTTATAGAAGCACTAAGTTAGAGATTGAAATTGCTCGACTTCTTTTTAAAAAAATGTAAAGTAATGAAATATTTTATTCACTAAAATTTCGAATTAATATAATATTCCAAAGATGTTTCAAAAAGGTATTGAACTAAAACCTTATTTCGAATATTTTAGAGAACCATCTAATTGTTGTAAATATTTTGAACTTGTTTAAGGAATTCTAAAATTGAAAATAATCGTTTTACCTCTTATATATGTATATATAATGTATATTAAAAAAAAACCTTTACTTCTCTAGAACTTATACTATTTTCTTTCTTTTAATTCATAGATGGTTTACGACATAGGTTCTAAGGAGTATCTGATGAAACACCGAATAGCGGAAGATTGGGACATCTGGGCCTATAAGATGAAAGTTGCTATGGAATATAGGACCTTACAGGGAGATACTAGACTAAGAACTGAAATGGAGAAAATATACTTTATGCTTCAAGAAGTCCCTAAGGAGGAACCCTACCTTTTCGTACACCGTAGATATGGGGATATGTGGGCGGAAAATGGAGGTTTTAATGCAACCAAACACACTTACTCGGAACCAATACCTTCCTACTGTAGGGCATTTCATCACTGATCTTAAATACTGTGAAAATGAATGGAGAATTCGTGAGAAAAGAAGTTGGGAGCCCTCTACCTCATCATGTCCACTTAGAGGAACCTATCATGTGGGAGAAAGCTCGGGAACTAAGGTTGTAGATGTGAATTCTGAGAACCCTAGAGTTAAACTTGAGCCACAAACGGCACCTAGAGCTGTAAAAAGAGCTAGGTACCAAATTTTTGAGGATGAGTTCATACCCGAGGATTACCATATAGTGTCAAACCTTAGAACTGTTACCTACATTTCCGATGCTGAAGGGAATAATAGGACATTCATCACAATGATTGAGGAAGATCATGTTGCACCTATATTTGACTTAGAAAATGAGGAAGAGGAAGATCCTAATGAAAATGAGCTTGTTGAAGAGGATCCGATTGAGGAAAATGACCAAGAAGAAGAAGAGCCCATAGAAGAAGAGGAAGAACCCCTGGAGGAAGATGAACCTATAGAGGATGACGAGCCTTCTGAGGTGACATGGAAGAAGGAATAGAAAATCCTAACTCAGATGACGAAGCTCACCATTATAGTCCCTAGTTTCTTTTGAAAATATAATTTGGATTAGAATATTATTTTATTTGTTTATTTCAGTTTTGATAAGGCTTGCATGCCAAGTTGCAAATTAGCATTTTTGATTCCTTTATTTATTCATATTATGTTTTCCTTGGAAACAATAAATTTTTCCCTTTCAATAATAATACACTATTTTAATTCTTTAATTATTTGATGTAACGTCTTATGTGAGATGTTTATATTGCAAGTCAATAGAGACTTAATGATTATTCGCAATAAGGATGTGTTGTATAAACATGCAAATGTGTAATAGTTAAGTGAATGAACGACTATGTGTATGTCACTGAAACAGCCGTTGTGTCATTTTTCAGCGCAGAATGGTTCGTCAGGGCAATACGCCTGAGACCTCTCTGAATGTCGAGCAATCGATTCGTGACTTAGTGCAGATAACAGCTAACCTAGCCCAAGGACATAACCGGGATGGGGATTTGTCTGAAAAGGTTCCCCGTAGGAACCCACCAGTACTAAATGGGAAAGGGGGCCCGAAGAATTGGAAAACTGGGTTGGGGAGTTTGATAAGTTTTTCTTTACCCTCACCTGTCCAGATGACAAGACTGTGCCCTTAGCAAGCTATTACCTACAGGGGGATGCCCACTTTTGGTGGACTCAAGCTAAAGACAACCTCCTAAAACAACCTGACTTTGGGTGGGAAACCTTTGAGAAAGCCTTAAGGGATAAGTATTACCACCATACCTCAAAAAGCAGAAAGCCCAAGAGTTTATGATGCTAGAGCAAGGGAACATGTATGTTGAGGAATATTATCGCAAATTCATTGAGCTGATGAGATTTGCTCCTGAAATTGCCCCTACTGAGGAAGCCAAGGCCTCACGTTTTGAATTAGGGCTCACCCTTGACCTGCAAGGGAGACTGGGGGGAGATACTTTCACCTCGTTGGACCATGTTTTTGGCAAAGCTGCCCACTTATATGCAATAAGGAAACGAGAAGAAGGAGGTAAACAAGGTGAGAAACGAAGGGATAATCCAAACCCCGAGGTTCAGAGATTTGAAAAGAAACACCGTGGGAACCAGAAAAATCAAACCTCCCAAAGAAACTTTGGTAAATGACCCAACAACAACAACACTCACCACAATAACAATAACTGCAACAATAACACCAACAACCGCAGACATGAGCCTGTGTACAGGTGTAGGAAGTGTCCAAACAACCATCCTGGGAGGGATTGCGAGGGTAATAAGGTGGAGTGTCGTGAATGTGGGAAAATGGGGCATAGAGCATACGAGTGCTATTCGAAGAATCAGGTTAACTCCAACGGTCAAAAGAAAGGGAACTATGGAGACAAGCCTAGGAATGGGAATGGGAATGGTAGAAATGCATTCAATGGGTCAGGGAACTCTAATTACTCCAAACCACCAACCAATGCAAATAATCAGGCACCAAATGGGAACCATGTGACCAACAACAATGATAATAAGGGCAAAGGGAAGCTGTATATAATGACGGCTAGCGAAGTGGAAGCTCGTAGAGATGTTGTTACGTGTACTTTCTCTGTTAAAGTATTGTTCAATTTTGGAGCATCTTTTTCTTTTATTGCCCATACAACTGTTCAAACTCTATAACTGGTTGAGTCCGAGTCAATTTCTGTGCCTATAGTTATTCCGTCTGGGGATATTGTTAATTGCTCTAAGAAATTCCTAAATGTCTCACTAAAAATAGGGGAGGGCTTCTTTCCTTCCGATCTAATAGAGTTTAACCTATCGAACCTAGACGTCATTTTAGGAATGGATTGGCTTGGGAAGTACAAGGCTAAGATAGACTGTGATGCACATAAGGTGGAACTGAGAGACTCTATGGGGAAAAGGGTGTCATATAGGAAAATACCTCGCGAACCAGGTATTAAAGTAATCAATGCCTTGAACCTTATGAGTTATATAGACAAAGGATGGCCTCTATTTATGTGTTCCGTGAGAAGGGTTGAGGATGATCCATTGAGACCTGAGGATGTGCCTATAGTCAGAGAATTCCAGGATGTTTTTCCTGAAGAAATACCTGGTATGCCGCCAAGGAGAGATGTAGAGTCCACTGTTGACCTAGTACCTGGAACTGGACCTATCTCAAAAGCCCCATATCGAATGGCTCCAGCAGAAATGAACGAGTTGAAAAACCAGTTGGAAGAACTACTAGAGAAGGGGTACATTATACTTAGTATGTCACTATGGGGAGCCCCTGTCTTATTTGTGAAGAAGAAGGATGGTAGTTTGAGGTTGTGTATAGACTACCGTGAGTTGAACAATGTCACTGTGAAAAACAAATATCCATTACCTAGGATAGATGACTTGTTTGACCAACTTCAGGGTGCAGGGATGTTCTCTAAAATAGAATTAAGGTCTGGTTACCATCAATTGAGGATTACTGATCAAGATATACCTAAAACTGCCTTCAGGACTAGGTATGGACACTATGAGTTTACCGTCATGCCTTTTGGGCTAACCAATGCACCTGCTGTTTTCATGGACCTCATGAATAGGATTTTTCGACCCTACCTCAATAAATTCGTAGTCGTGTTCATAGACGATATATTGATCTATTCAAGGAGCAAGGAGGAACATGAGGGACTTTTGAGGCTTATTTTACAGACACTTAGGGAGAACCAACTGTATGCAAAGTTTTCTAAGTATGAATTTTGGTTAGAAAAAGTGTCATTTTTGGGTCATTTCGTCTCTAAGGAGGATGTGTCAGTAGATCCTGCAAAGATAAAAGTTGTGAGTGAATGGCCTACACCAAAGAATGTCACATATATAAGGAGTTTCTTGGGTTTAGCCGGTTATTATAGGAGGTTTGTTTAGGACTTCTCGAAAATAGCAAAGCCCATGACTAACTTAATGAACAAAGGATGTAAGTTTAACTGGAATGAGGATAGTGAGAAAGCCTTTCAAACACTCAAAGAGAGATTAACCTCAACACCTATTCTAGCCTTGCCTAATGGGGATGAAGGGTATGATGTCTATAGTGATGCGTCAAAGAATGGGTTGGGTTGTGTTCTTATGCATCCCGTCAACTGAAACCATATGAGGTTAATTACCCTACACATGACCTAGAGTTGGCCGCAATTGTTTTTGCTTTAAAAATCAGGAGACATTACCTTTACGGAGTGACTTGTCGAATTTTCACCGACCACAAAAGTCTCAAATACATCTTCACCCAGAAAGACCTTAATATGCGACATCGCAGGTGGTTAGAACTCATTAAGGACTGTGACTTAGACATACAATATCATGAGGGTAAAGCAAACCTGGTTGCTGATGCATTAAGTCGCAAATCTAGCCACGCCACTGAACACCTTGGTAGTCGCCGACAAACTTTGTGAGGAATTTTCTAAACTCCAGATTGAAGTGGTTCATGAAGGGGAAGTGGAAAAGTTATTGAGTGCCCTAACCATCCAGCCCAACTTCGTAGATGAAATAAGAGAGGGTCAGCCTGGGGATGTGAAACTTGAGCGGGTCAAAGCAAAACTTAAGGAGGGAAAAGCATAAGGGTTTGAAATCCATGAAGATGGGAGTATACGCTACAAGGGTCAGTGGTGTGTACCGCAAAAATGTGAGGAGTTGAAGCAAAAGATAATGAGTGAAGGTCATAATACGAACTATTCCGTCCATCCAGGGGGGGGATAAGTTATATAAGGACCTCGAAAAGATGTTTTGGTGGCCTGGCATGAAGAGGGCGAGAGTCGAGTTTGTTTCCAAATGCCTGACGTGTCAGAAGGTTAAGAGTGAACACAAGAGACCTCAAGGTAAAATCCAATCTCTAGACATTCCAACATGCATGAAAGTGGGACTCGATATCCATGGACTTCGTCGTAGCCTTACCTAGGAGTCGAGGAGGCAATAACACAATATGGGTGATAATGGACAGATTGACCAAGACTGCGAGGTTCATACCCATGAAAGACATGTGGAGTATGGAAGCCCTAGCCAAAGCATACGTTAAACATGTCATTTGATTGCATGGAGTACCCACAAGTATATTGTCTGATAGGGATTCGCGATTCCTTTCGAATTTCTAGAAAAAGGTCCAGGAAGCATTTGGTATTGAGCTATTGATGAGTACAGCCTTTCACCCAGCTACAGACGGTTAAACAGATTGAACCATCCAGACCTTGAAAGACATGTTAAGAGCATGTGCCTTAGAATACCAGGGATCATGGGAAGACCATTTGGACCTCATAGAGTTCTCATACAATAATAGTTATCATGCTAGTATTAAAATGGCTTCATTCGAAGCATTATATGGGAGAAGGTGTCGTAGTCCCTTGTGCTGGAACGACATTAGTGAGACTGTGGTGTTAGGTTCTGAAATGATTCAAGAGACCGCGGATCAGGTGCGAGTTATACAATAAAAGATTAGAGCTACACAGGACAGACAAAAGTCCTATGCGGATCAGAAGCGAAGGGAAGATAGTTATGAAGTGAGTGAAAAAGTGTTGCTTAAGGTATCCCCAATGAAAGGAGTGATGCGATTTGGGAAGAAAGGGAAACTAAGCCCAAAGTTCATTGGACCATATGAGATTTTGGCACGAGTAGGCAAAGTGGCTTATCACTTAGAATTGCCCAACGAGTTAAAAAGGGTCCATAACGTGTTTCACGTATCCCAACTCTGGAAATACGTACCTGACGAGTCGCATGTCCTACAACCTGAAAACGTCGAGTTAAACAAAACTTTGTCCTATGAGGAGAAACCCATCAAGATCCTAGACCACAAGGTGTGTAGTACGAGAACTAAGGACGTCAAAATTGTGAAGGTGCTGTGGAGAAATCAGAAAACTGAAGAAGGCACATGGGAAGCGGAAGATGCGATGCGTCTGAAGTACCCCGAGCTCTTTCAAGAGGTAGGTGAGTTACGGGGACGTAACTTTTCTTTTAAGGGGGGAAGAATGCGATAGAATTTCGCGCTTCCACCCTAAAGTTTGCTAAAGTCTGTTATTTATGTGTGTTTATCGCTTACGCGACTTACGAAAATTAGAAAATGCTTGTGAAATATTGGGACTTAGAAGTGCAAAAGATCGTCGTTAAGACTGGCTACCTCAAAGTTTCGGGACGAAACTTCCTTTAAGGGGGGAAGCCTGTAACACTCCGTATTTTTGGGAGTTATTCTTTTATAAATAAGAAAATATAAAGAATAAAGTTGAAAGTATTTTAATATTATTTATTGAAAAATATAGATTGGGTAAGCCTACAGTTATAATTTAACTATACAACCTACTTTTTGTACCTAATTATATTATAATTCGGTTTTGTTTTATTTTCCAAATAAATAAAATAAGAAATAGGAATTTGATTTGGAAACAAATCCTATCCAAGCTAGGTTTCTCATGCTATAAATAAGAAAAAGAAAAGGAAAAATAAAATAAAAACCCTATCCCTTTTACTCAAGTCAGCCGTGTGTTTGCTTTTCCCAAGAGAAATTTTTCTCTCTCCTCCTTCTTTATTCTCTATTGCATTTTTCCTTCCGACCCTCCTCTACTTTTCTCATTCTTATTCCCTGGCTTCTAGAAACCTACACTCGCCGGCGTTCGAAGGTGACAGAAGTCGACCGGAGTTGCTAGCTTCTGCCGGAGGTCGCGCGCGAGGTTCGAGGGTGCAGGTTCGTGTCGCGCGGGTTCGAGGGTGCTGCGCTGGGTTGTGGTTCGAGTCGCGCAAGTCAGCCGCGATTCTTCTCGCAGCAGGTCGCCGTCCAGGCGTTGTTCGAGGCTCGCCTGAGACGTGTGGTGGTCGGCGTGTTCGTGGTCGCCGGTGTTCTTCCGGTGGTCATCCTCTCTCTTTTCTTCTTTAAATTAATTTATATAATCTGATTTTGTTATTCTTATGTATCTTTGATTAAGTTTTGTGATTATAAATAAAGTATAGAATAAGTAAAAGAAATCAGATTTATAATTATGTTTTTAGTTCTTATGATAATTCTATTTCTCAAATCTGATTTTTATAATACTTGTGTATATAATGGTTTAAGTTGGTTTTCTAAATAAAGTATAGTAAAAGTTGAAGGAAATCAGATTTATGATTATACTATTAGTTCTTAGGATGATGTTATTTTTTAATTCTGATTTTATAATACTTATATATAGTTGTTTAAGTTTTGTTGTTATGAACAAGTATAATATAAGTTAGAAGAAATCAGATTTGCAAACATATTATTAAGTTCTAAATATGTTAGTTTCAATAAAGTTTATGAAAAGAAAGCTTAAACAACAAAAATGTTTATTTTATTATTCAAAACATCATATTTTACATAGTTAGATAAGCTGATTTTTATTTTAATAATATCAAGGACTTAGCACTGAAATACTTTTATTGTTCGATTAGGTCCCAATTTCATAAGCGGAACGTTTTAGGTAGTCAGCGAAGATTCTCCGTTACAAGGTACGTACGCGTACTAGTTAAATTAGATATGTTAGTATCATGTTAGGTTATGAATTCTTTCATTGGAACCTAGAATCATGATAGGGAACAATTGTATGGTTATGATTGACGAGATTGTTTGGTAACATGAAATCAATTGGAAATTATATGTATTTCCTTGTTGTATGACTTTTGAATTGGATTGAATTATTATTGGAATGCGTAATTCTATCGTATCACAAGCATGAAATGAATTGGATTGGAATCTCATGATTTATTGTTGTAGCAAGGATGTTACAAGAGGTTGTCTAAACTAAAGACTATAACCTAAGAAGGAAAATTAAGTGATTATATGCTTAATGTTGTATGAATGAATATCACTAAGAAGGATCTTTGGCGATAAACTTGTAGTTGGAATCCCTACAAGTATGAACAATGGGGGGAGTGTGGGACTTGTTCTACACTCCTACGCCGGCCTACTGTGACAATAGTAGTGTCCTTATAAATTTTGATAACTCAAGTAGGCGGAAGGTTCCGTACGATCTTGAGGGTATGCATACTAATTAAGGTGATGGATGTGTAACGGAACAAAACCGTATTTACATATCATCTAATAGACCAAGTTGTCTATTAAGGATTAAGTAGCCCGTATGATTCTAGAAAGATGACGGTGCCCGTTCGATGCCAAATAAATTGTAAAAACGGAATCTAATGTTTTTGTAGTATCATGTTTAGGAATTATTATTACTCTTCTGTTTATATTTAGTGTACTATTTAACTGCTTAAGTATGTACTCAGCATAGCTGATTGTTTGTTATTTGTGTTTGCTTGTTGACCTGTGATGAACCATTGATATTTCAATGGGGAGCAGATTAGGTATGCTGATGTTGCTGCATGAGTTTGGGCATATAGGGGATACTTTTGATTATAAACTTTTAAAATGTTTTAGTTGAACCTTCTAGAGTTTGTTTATAATTTACTTAGTTAATGGTTTTAAATAAAAAGGGGTCAATGATGATTCCTGAGTTCACTACAAGAAATAGCTAAAATAACGACGGCTGGACAGCGACGGTCAATAAAACGATCGGTGATTTAATACGCAGCGACGGCTTTAAGCAGTCGGTAGTCACCGACTTTTTATTATGTGAAGAACGACGGTCTAACCGTCGCTGACCCGCAGTGACGGTTATAAACCGTCGTTGTCTAGCTTAATGTAAAAAGGAAAAGTTTTTACTTTAGGCGTCTCATTCAGCGACGGTTTTAAGCCGTCGTTGTTTAGGATAAATTAAACGTGAAATTTTTATTTTTTAGGCGACGGTCTTAAACCGTCGCTAATGTCGAGGGGGGGTTAAATTAAGTAGCCTGTTCCAGTCGTGTTTTATGCGGAAATTTAAAAGTGAGAAGTTCTCCCTCCAACCAACGAACGCGCCGACGAAAACGCCTCCCTCCAACCAACGGACGCCGGACGAAACCGCCTCCCTTCAACCAACCTTCGCCGCCGGTGAGCTTGAATTTAGTGTATTTTTTTTCTCATGAAACCAAACCCTAAAAGTTGGGATTTTGGGATGTAGGTGGCGAAAAGCACCGTTGGCCGCCGGAAAATCCAAAGCATTCTCCTCTCGCCGCCGGTAATACCTAACTCTATCCTATTTAATAATTTTTTTTTGAATTTTGGCCACTCACTCCAAATCTTTCCCCCTACTTTGGCAATGCCTAAATTCAAGTTTGGGCTCGGAACTCGGTGGAGGACGGTGGACGGACAACCTCCAAGAATCGTGACTCGTGACTAGGTACATCTTAATCTGCTCAATTTTGTTGATTTCTTGTTTTACTTTACATATTAGGGTTTATCAATTTCATGAGAATTGGAAAATAAATTGCAATTTTTCTTGTTAGGGGTGTTTATATATCAGATTATATAATTTAGAATTGTTAAAAATGTTAATTTTGTTGTTGTACTTTGATTTGGGGTGTTGTTGGTGTTTGAAAATTGAAATGGCATTATATTTGAATTGGGCATTATCAATGTTAATGCTGATTTTGGTGATTATATTTTATGGTCTATGGCATTATCAATGTAATTACTTTGAAGATTAAGTTACTTTAATTGTATAAGCTTAAGTTACTATATAATTATCACAATAGTTTTTGTAATGGTTCGTTTATTAAAGGTTATAAAAGTTAAAAACTATATAATTATGACAATAATTTATTTATTTATTGGGTGCGGGGGTCGGGGAGGGGGGTGGGTGGTGTGCGGGGGGTCGGTGGGGGGGAGGGGCCGCAGGGGGTCGGGGAGGGGGGCGTGCAGGGGGTCGGTGAGGGGGAGGGGCCGTAGGGGGTCGGGGGGGGGGCGGGGGGGGGGAGGGTGGGCGTGCGGGGGGGTGAGGGGGAGGGCGGGGGGGCTGGGTCGTGAGGGGGGGGGGGGGAGGGGGGGGGGAGGGGGGCTGCAGGTCGCAGGGGGAGTGAGGGGGAGGGCGGGGGAAGGGGCTGGAGGGTCGAGAGGGGCAGGCGGGGAGTGAGGGGGGGTAGGGCGGGGGCTGCGACTGCGGGGGTCGGTGAGGGGGGAGGGTAGGGGGAGGGGGGGGGGCTGCAGGCCAGGGGGGGAGTGAGGGGCGGGGAGGGCCGGGGGAGGGGCGGGAGGGTCGGTGAGGGCCGCAGGGGGAGTGAGGGGGGGGCGGGGAGTGCGCAGCCGGCGGTGAGGGGGAAGGGCAGGGGGGGTGATTATATAATTTGATGCTAGTTTAAGTTATAACCACCTCAAACATCATATATATAGTTAGTTTAATGTATTTATAAGTTGTTTTGATTGAAAATACACAAAGTAGGAAAGTTAGAACCAAATGTAGGCTAATATAGGCCATTTTAGGCCTTTTTACTTGAAAATGTTTAAATACGAGTACTTTGATGTTAGTTTAAGTTATAAACACCTCAAACATCATATATATAGTTAGTTTAATGTATTTATAAGTTGTTTTCATTGAAAATACACAAAGTAGGAAAGTTAGAACCAAATGTAGGCTAATATAGGCCATTTTAGGCCTTTTTACTTGAAAATGTTTGAATACGAGTACTTTGATGTTAGTTTAAGTTATAAACACCTCAAACATCATATATATAGTTAGTTTAATGTATTTATAAGTTGTTTTCATTGAAAATACACAAAGTAGGAAAGTTAGAACCAAATGTAGGCTAATATAGGCCGATTTAGGCCATTTTACTTGAAATTGAATGAATACGAGTAGTTTGATGCTATTTTAAGTTATAACCACCTCAAACATCATATATATAGTTAGTTTAATGTATTTATAAGTTGTTTTGATTGAAAATACACAAAGTAGGAAAGTTAGAACCAAATGTAGGCTAATATAGGCCATTTTAGGCCTTTTTACTTGAAAATGTTTGAATACGACTACTTTGATGTTAGTTAAAGTTATAAACACCTCAAACATCATATATATAGTTAGTTTAATGTATTTATAAGTTGTTTTCATTGGAAATACACAAAGTAGGAAAGTTAGAACCAAATGTAGGCTAATATAGGCCATTTTAGGTCTTTTTACTTGAAAATGTTTGAATACGAGTACTTTGATGTTAGTTTAAGTTATAAACACCTCAAACATCATATATATAGTTAGTTTAATGTATTTATAAGTTGTTTTGATTGAAAATACACAAAGTAGGAAAGTTAGAACCAAATGTAGGCTAATATAGGCCACTTTAGGCCATTTTACTTGAAATTGAATGAATACGAGTAGTTTGATGCTAGTTTAAGTTATAACCACCTCAAACATCATATATATAGTTAGTTTAATGTATTTATAAGTTGTTTTCATTGGAAATACACAAAGTAGGAAAGTTAGAACCAAATGTAGGCTAATATAGGCCATTTTAGGTCTTTTTACTTGAAAATGTTTGAATACGAGTACTTTGATGTTAGTTTAAGTTATAAACACCTCAAACATCATATATATAGTTATTTTAATGTATTTATAAGTTGTTTTGATTGAAAATACACAAAGTAGGAAAGTTAGAACCAAATGTAGGCTATTATAGGCCACTTTAGGCCATTTTACTTGAAATTGAATGAATACGAGTAGTTTGATGCTAGTTTAAGTTATAACCACCTCAAACATCATATATATAGTTAGTTTAATGTATTTATAAGTTGTTTTGATTGAAAATACACAAAGTAGCAAAGTTAGAACCAAATGTAGGCTAATATAGGCCATTTTAGGCCTTTTTACTTGAAAATGTTTGAATACGACTACTTTGATGTTAGTTTAAGTTATAAACACCTCAAACATCATATATATAGTTAGTTTAATGTATTTATAAGTTGTTTTCATTGAAAATACACAAAGTAGGAAAGTTAGAACCAAATGTAGGCTAATATAGGCCATTTTAGGTCTTTTTACTTGAAAATGTTTGAATACGAGTACTTTGATGTTAGTTTAATTTATAAACACCTCAAACATCATATATATAGTTAGTTTAATGTATTTATAAGTTGTTTTGATTGAAAATACACAAAGTAGGAAAGTTAGAACCAAATGTAGGCTAATATAGGCCATTTTAGGCCATTTTACTTGAAATTGTATGAATACGAGTAGTTTGATGCTAGTTTAAGTTATAACCACCTCAAACATCATATATATAGTTAGTTTAATGTATTTATAAGTTGTTTTGATTGAAAATACACAAAGTAGGAAAGTTAGAACCAAATGTAGGCTAATATAGGCCATTTTAGGCCTTTTTACTTGAAAATGTTTGAATACGAGTACTTTGATGTTAGTTTAAGTTATAAACACCTCAAACATCATATATATATAGTTAGTTTAATGTATTTATAAGTTGTTTTCATTGAAAATACACAAAGTAGGAAAGTTAGAACCAAATGTAGGCTAATATAGGCCATTTTAGGCCATTTTACTTGAAATTGAATGAATACGAGTAGTTTGATGCTATTTTAAGTTATAACCACCTCAAACATCATATATATAGTTAGTTTAATGTATTTATAAGTTGTTTTAATTGAAAATACACAAAGTAGGAAAGTTAGAACCAAATGTAGGCAAATATAGGCCATTTTAGGCCTTTTTACTTGAAAATGTTTGAATACGACTACTTTGATGTTAGTTTAAGTTATAAACACCTCAAACATCATATATATAGTTAGTTTAATGTATTTATAAGTTGTTTTCATTGAAAATACACAAAGTAGGAAAGTTAGAACCAAATGTAGGCTAATATAGGCCGATTTAGGCCATTTTACTTGAAATTGAATGAATACGAGTAGTTTGATGCTATTTTAAGTTATAACCACCTCAAACATCATATATATAGTTAGTTTAATGTATTTATAAGTTGTTTTGATTGAAAATACACAAAGTAGGAAAGTTAGAACCAAATGTAGGCTAATATAGGCCATTTTAGGCCTTTTTACTTGAAAATGTTTGAATACGACTACTTTGATGTTAGTTTAAGTTATAAACACCTCAAACATCATATATATAGTTAGTTTAATGTATTTATAAGTTGTTTTCATTGGAAATACACAAAGTAGGAAAGTTAGAACCAAATGTAGGCTAATATAGGCCATTTTAGGTCTTTATACTTGAAAATGTTTGAATACGAGTACTTTGATGTTAGTTTAAGTTATAAACACCTCAAACATCATATATATAGTTAGTTTAATGTATTTATAAGTTGTTTTGATTGAAAATACACAAAGTAGGAAAGTTAGAACCAAATGTAGGCTAATATAGGCCACTTTAGGCCATTTTACTTGAAATTGAATGAATACGAGTAGTTTGATGCTAGTTTAAGTTATAACCACCTCAAACATCATATATATAGTTAGTTTAATGTATTTATAAGTTGTTTTCATTGGAAATACACAAAGTAGGAAAGTTAGAACCAAATGTAGGCTAATATAGGCCATTTTAGGTCTTTTTACTTGAAAATGTTTGAATACGAGTACTTTGATGTTAGTTTAAGTTATAAACACCTCAAACATCATATATATAGTTATTTTAATGTATTTATAAGTTGTTTTGATTGAAAATACACAAAGTAGGAAAGTTAGAACCAAATGTAGGCTAATATAGGCCACTTTAGGCCATTTTACTTGAAATTGAATGAATACGAGTAGTTTGATGCTAGTTTAAGTTATAACCACCTCAAACATCATATATATAGTTAGTTTAATGTATTTATAAGTTGTTTTGATTGAAAATACACAAAGTAGCAAAGTTAGAACCAAATGTAGGCTAATATAGGCCATTTTAGGCCTTTTTACTTGAAAATGTTTGAATACGACTACTTTGATGTTAGTTTAAGTTATAAACACCTCAAACATCATATATATAGTTAGTTTAATGTATTTATAAGTTGTTTTCATTGAAAATACACAAAGTAGGAAAGTTAGAACCAAATGTAGGCTAATATAGGCCATTTTAGGTCTTTTTACTTGAAAATGTTTGAATACGAGTACTTTGATGTTAGTTTAATTTATAAACACCTCAAACATCATATATATTGTTAGTTTAATGTATTTATAAGTTGTTTTGATTGAAAATACACAAAGTAGGAAAGTTAGAACCAAATGTAGGCTAATATAGGCCATTTTAGGCCATTTTACTTGAAATTGTATGAATACGAGTAGTTTGATGCTAGTTTAAGTTATAACCACCTCAAACATCATATATATAGTTAGTTTAATGTATTTATAAGTTGTTTTGATTGAAAATACACAAAGTAGGAAAGTTAGAACCAAATGTAGGCTAATATAGGCCATTTTAGGCCTTTTTACTTGAAAATGTTTGAATACGAGTACTTTGATGTTAGTTTAAGTTATAAACACCTCAAACATCATATATATATAGTTAGTTTAATGTATTTATAAGTTGTTTTCATTGAAAATACACAAAGTAGGAAAGTTAGAACCAAATGTAGGCTAATATAGGCCATTTTAGGCCATTTTACTTGAATTTGAATGAATACGAGTAGTTTGATGCTATTTTAAGTTATAACCACCTCAAACATCATATATATAGTTAGTTTAATGTATTTATAAGTTGTTTTAATTGAAAATACACAAAGTAGGAAAGTTAGAACCAAATGTAGGCAAATATAGGCCATTTTAGGCCTTTTTACTTGAAAATGTTTGAATACGACTACTTTGATGTTAGTTTAAGTTATAAACACCTCAAACATCATATATATAGTTAGTTTAATGTATTTATAAGTTGTTTTCATTGAAAATACACAAAGTAGGAAAGTTAGAACCAAATGTAGGCTAATATAGGCCATTTTAGGCCATTTTACTTGAAATTGAATGAATACGAGTAGTTTGATGCTATTTTAAGTTATAACCACCTCAAACATCATATATATAGTTAGTTTAATGTATTTATAAGTTGTTTTGATTGAAAATACACAAAGTAGGAAAGTTAGAACCAAATGTAGGCTAATATAGGCCATTTTAGGCCTTTTTACTTGAAAATGTTTGAATACGACTACTTTGATGTTAGTTTAAGTTATAAACACCTCAAACATCATATATATAGTTAGTTTAATGTATTTATAAGTTGTTTTCATTGGAAATACACAAAGTAGGAAAGTTAGAACCAAATGTAGGCTAATATAGGCCATTTTAGGTCTTTATACTTGAAAATGTTTGAATACGAGTACTTTGATGTTAGTTTAAGTTATAAACACCTCAAACATCATATATATAGTTAGTTTAATGTATTTATAAGTTGTTTTGATTGAAAATACACAAAGTAGGAAAGTTAGAACCAAATGTAGGCTAATATAGGCCACTTTAGGCCATTTTACTTGAAATTGAATGAATACGAGTAGTTTGATGCTAGTTTAAGTTATAACCACCTCAAACATCATATATATAGTTAGTTTAATGTATTTATAAGTTGTTTTCATTGGAAATACACAAAGTAGGAAAGTTAGAACCAAATGTAGGCTAATATAGGCCATTTTAGGTCTTTTTACTTGAAAATGTTTGAATACGAGTACTTTGATGTTAGTTTAAGTTATAAACACCTCAAACATCATATATATAGTTATTTTAATGTATTTATAAGTTGTTTTGATTGAAAATACACAAAGTAGGAAAGTTAGAACCAAATGTAGGCTAATATAGGCCACTTTAGGCCATTTTACTTGAAATTGAATGAATACGAGTAGTTTGATGCTAGTTTAAGTTATAACCACCTCAAACATCATATATATAGTTAGTTTAATGTATTTATAAGTTGTTTTGATTGAAAATACACAAAGTAGCAAAGTTAGAACCAAATGTAGGCTAATATAGGCCATTTTAGGCCTTTTTACTTGAAAATGTTTGAATACGACTACTTTGATGTTAGTTTAAGTTATAAACACCTCAAACATCATATATATAGTTAGTTTAATGTATTTATAAGTTGTTTTCATTGAAAATACACAAAGTAGGAAAGTTAGAACCAAATGTAGGCTAATATAGGCCATTTTAGGTCTTTTTACTTGAAAATGTTTGAATACGAGTACTTTGATGTTAGTTTAATTTATAAACACCTCAAACATCATATATATAGTTAGTTTAATGTATTTATAAGTTGTTTTGATTGAAAATACACAAAGTAGGAAAGTTAGAACCAAATGTAGGCTAATATAGGCCATTTTAGGCCATTTTACTTGAAATTGTATGAATACGAGTAGTTTGATGCTAGTTTAAGTTATAACCACCTCAAACATCATATATATAGTTAGTTTAATGTATTTATAAGTTGTTTTGATTGAAAATACACAAAGTAGGAAAGTTAGAACCAAATGTAGGCTAATATAGGCCATTTTAGGCCTTTTTACTTGAAAATGTTTGAATACGAGTACTTTGATGTTAGTTTAAGTTATAAACACCTCAAACATCATATATATATAGTTAGTTTAATGTATTTATAAGTTGTTTTCATTGAAAATACACAAAGTAGGAAAGTTAGAACCAAATGTAGGCTAATATAGGCCATTTTAGGCCATTTTACTTGAAATTGAATGAATACGAGTAGTTTGATGCTATTTTAAGTTATAACCACCTCAAACATCATATATATAGTTAGTTTAATGTATTTATAAGTTGTTTTAATTGAAAATACACAAAGTAGGAAAGTTAGAACCAAATGTAGGCAAATATAGGCCATTTTAGGCCTTTTTACTTGAAAATGTTTGAATACGACTACTTTGATGTTAGTTTAAGTTATAAACACCTCAAACATCATATATATAGTTAGTTTAATGTATTTATAAGTTGTTTTCATTGAAAATACACAAAGTAGGAAAGTTAGAACCAAATGTAGGCTAATATAGGCCGATTTAGGCCATTTTACTTGAAATTGAATGAATACGAGTAGTTTGATGCTATTTTAAGTTATAACCACCTCAAACATCATATATATAGTTAGTTTAATGTATTTATAAGTTGTTTTGATTGAAAATACACAAAGTAGGAAAGTTAGAACCAAATGTAGGCTAATATAGGCCATTTTAGGCCTTTTTACTTGAAAATGTTTGAATACGAGTACTTTGATGTTAGTTTAAGTTATAAACACCTCAAACATCATATATATAGTTAGTTTAATGTATTTATAAGTTGTTTTCATTGAAAATACACAAAGTAGGAAAGTTAGAACCAAATGTAGGCTAATATAGGCCATTTTAGGTCTTTTTTACTTGAAAATGTTTGAATACGAGTAGTTTGATGTTTGTTTAAGTTATAAACACCTCAAACATCATATATATAGTTATTTTAATGTATTTATAATTTGTTTTGATTGAAAATACAAAAAGTAGGAAAGTTAGAACCAATTGTAGGCTAATATAGGCCATTTTAGGCCATTTTACTTGAAATTGAATGAATACGAGTAGTTTGATGCTAGTTAAAGTTATAACCACCTCAAACATCATATATATAGTTAGTTTAATGTATTTATAAGTTGTTTTGATTGAAAATACACAAAGTAGGAAAGTTAGAACCAAATGTAGGCTAATATAGGCCATTTTAGGTCTTTTTACTTGAAAATGTTTGAATACGACTACTTTGATGTTAGTTTAAGTTATAAACACCTCAAACATCATATATATAATTAGTTTAATGTATTTATAAGTTGTTTTGATTGAAAATACACAAAGTAGGAAAGTTAGAACCAAATGTAGGCTAATATAGGCCGATTTAGGCCATTTTACTTGAAATTGAATGAATACGAGTAGTTTGATGCTATTTTAAGTTATAACCACCTCAAACATCATATATATAGTTAGTTTAATGTATTTATAAGTTGTTTTGATTGAAAATACACAAAGTAGGAAAGTTAGAACCAAATGTAGGCTAATATAGGCCATTTTAGGCCTTTTTACTTGAAAATGTTTGAATACGAGTACTTTGATGTTAGTTTAAGTTATAAACACCTCAAACATCATATATATAGTTAGTTTAATGTATTTATAAGTTGTTTTCATTGAAAATACACAAAGTAGGAAAGTTAGAACCAAATGTAGGCTAATATAGGCCATTTTAGGTCTTTTTACTTGAAAATGTTTGAATACGAGTAGTTTGATGTTTGTTTAAGTTATAAACACCTCAAACATCATATATATAGTTATTTTAATGTATTTATAAGTTGTTTTGATTGAAAATACAAAAAGTAGGAAAGTTAGAACCAATTGTAGGCTAATATAGGCCATTTTAGGCCATTTTACTTGAAATTGAATGAATACGAGTAGTTTGATGCTAGTTAAAGTTATTACCACCTCAAACATCATATATATAGTTAGTTTAATGTATTTATAAGTTGTTTTGATTGAAAATACACAAAGTAGGAAAGTTAGAACCAAATGTAGGCTAATATAGGCCATTTTAGGTCTTTTTACTTGAAAATGTTTGAATACGACTACTTTGATGTTAGTTTAAGTTATAAACACCTCAAACATCATATATATAATTAGTTTAATGTATTTATAAGTTGTTTTGATTGAAAATACACAAAGTAGGAAAGTTAGAACCAAATGTAGGCTAATATAGGCCACTTTAGGCCATTTTACTTGAAATTGAATGAATACGAGTAGTTTGATGCTAGTTTAAGTTATAACCACCTCAAACATCATATATATAGTTAGTTTAATGTATTTATAAGTTGTTTTGACTGAAAATACACAAAGTAGGAAAGTTAGAACCAAATGTAGGCTAATATAGGCCATTTTAGGCCTTTTTACTTGAAAATGTTTGAATACGACTACTTTGATGTTAGTTTAAGTTATAAACACCTCAAACATCATATATATAGTTAGTTTAATGTATTTATAAGTTGTTTTCATTGAAAATACACAAAGTAGGAATGTTAGAACCAAATGTAGGCTAATATAGGCCATTTTAGGTCTTTTTACTTGAAAATGTTTGAATACGAGTACTTTGATGTTAGTTTAATTTATAAACACCTCAAACATCATATATATAGTTAGTTTAATGTATTTATAAGTTGTTTTGATTGAAAATACACAAAGTAGGAAAGTTAGAACCAAATGTAGGCTAATATAGGCCATTTTTGGCCATTTTACTTGAAATTGTATGAATACGAGTAGTTTGATGCTAGTTTAAGTTATAACCACCTCAAACATCATATATATAGTTAGTTTAATGTATTTATAAGTTGTTTTGATTGAAAATACACAAAGTAGGAAAGTTAGAACCAAATGTAGGCTAATATAGGCCATTTTAGGTCTTTTTACTTGAAAATGTTTGAATACGAGTAGTTTGATGTTAGTTTAAGTTATAAACACCTCAAACATCATATATATAGTTATTTTAATGTATTTATAAGTTGTTTTCATTGAAAATACACAAAGTAGGAAAGTTAGAACCAAATGTAGGCTAATATAGGCCAATTTAGGACTTTTTACTTGAAAATGTTTGAATACGAGTAGTTTGATGTTTGTTTAAGTTATAAACACCTCAAACATCATATATATAGTTATTTTAATGTATTTATAAGTTGTTTTGATTGAAAATACAAAAAGTAGGAAAGTTAGAACCAATTGTAGGCTAATATAGGCCATTTTAGGCCATTTTACTTGAAATTGAATGAATACGAGTAGTTTGATGCTAGTTAAAGTTATTACCACCTCAAACATCATATATATAGTTAGTTTAATGTATTTATAAGTTGTTTTGATTGAAAATACACAAAGTAGGAAAGTTAGAACCAAATGTAGGCTAATATAGGCCATTTTAGGTCCTTTTTACTTGAAAATGTTTGAATACGACTACTTTGATGTTAGTTTAAGTTATAAACACCTCAAACATCATATATATAATTAGTTTAATGTATTTATAAGTTGTTTTGATTGAAAATACACAAAGTAGGAAAGTTAGAACCAAATGTAGGCTAATATAGGCCACTTTAGGCCATTTTACTTGAAATTGAATGAATACGAGTAGTTTGATGCTAGTTTAAGTTATAACCACCTCAAACATCATATATATAGTTAGTTTAATGTATTTATAAGTTGTTTTGACTGAAAATACACAAAGTAGGAAAGTTAGAACCAAATGTAGGCTAATATAGGCCATTTTAGGCCTTTTTACTTGAAAATGTTTGAATACGACTACTTTGATGTTAGTTTAAGTTATAAACACCTCAAACATCATATATATAGTTAGTTTAATGTATTTATAAGTTGTTTTCATTGAAAATACACAAAGTAGGAATGTTAGAACCAAATGTAGGCTAATATAGGCCATTTTAGGTCTTTTTACTTGAAAATGTTTGAATACGAGTACTTTGATGTTAGTTTAATTTATAAACACCTCAAACATCATATATATAGTTAGTTTAATGTATTTATAAGTTGTTTTGATTGAAAATACACAAAGTAGGAAAGTTAGAACCAAATGTAGGCTAATATAGGCCATTTTTGGCCATTTTACTTGAAATTGTATGAATACGAGTAGTTTGATGTTAGTTTAAGTTATAACCACCTCAAACATCATATATATAGTTAGTTTAATGTATTTATAAGTTGTTTTAATTGAAAATACACAAAGTAGGAAAGTTAGAACCAAATGTAGGCAAATATAGGCCATTTTAGGCCTTTTTACTTGAAAATGTTTGAATACGACTACTTTGATGTTAGTTTAAGTTATAAACACCTCAAACATCATATATATAGTTAGTTTAATGTATTTATAAGTTGTTTTCATTGAAAATACACAAAGTAGGAAAGTTAGAACCAAATGTAGGCTAATATAGGCCATTTTAGGCCATTTTACTTGAAATTGAATGAATACGAGTAGTTTGATGCTATTTTAAGTTATAACCACCTCAAACATCATATATATAGTTAGTTTAATGTATTTATAAGTTGTTTTGATTGAAAATACACAAAGTAGGAAAGTTAGAACCAAATGTAGGCTAATATAGGCCATTTTAGGCCTTTTTACTTGAAAATGTTTGAATACGAGTACTTTGATGTTAGTTTAAGTTATAAACACCTCAAACATCATATATATAGTTAGTTTAATGTATTTATAAGTTGTTTTCATTGAAAATACACAAAGTAGGAAAGTTAGAACCAAATGTAGGCTAATATAGGCCATTTTAGGCCTTTTTACTTGAAAATGTTTGAATACGAGTAGTTTGATGTTTGTTTAAGTTATAAACACCTCAAACATCATATATATAGTTATTTTAATGTATTTATAATTTGTTTTGATTGAAAATACACAAAGTAGGAAAGTTAGAACCAATTGTAGGCTAATATAGGCCATTTTAGGCCATTTTACTTGAAATTGAATGAATACGAGTAGTTTGATGCTAGTTAAAGTTATAAACACCTCAAACATCATATATATAGTTAGTTTAATGTATTTATAAGTTGTTTTGATTGAAAATACACAAAGTAGGAAAGTTAGAACCAAATGTAGGCTAATATAGGCCATTTTAGGTCTTTTTACTTGAAAATGTTTGAATACGACTACTTTGATGTTAGTTTAAGTTATAAACACCTCAAACATCATATATATAATTAGTTTAATGTATTTATAAGTTGTTTTGATTGAAAATACACAAAGTAGGAAAGTTAGAACCAAATGTAGGCTAATATAGGCCATTTTAGGCCATTTTACTTGAAATTGAATGAATACGAGTAGTTTGATGCTATTTTAAGTTATAACCACCTCAAACATCATATATATAGTTAGTTTAATGTATTTATAAGTTGTTTTGATTGAAAATACACAAAGTAGGAAAGTTAGAACCAAATGTAGGCTAATATAGGCCATTTTAGGCCTTTTTACTTGAAAATGTTTGAATACGAGTACTTTGATGTTAGTTTAAGTTATAAACACCTCAAACATCATATATATAGTTAGTTTAATGTATTTATAAGTTGTTTTCATTGAAAATACACAAAGTAGGAAAGTTAGAACCAAATGTAGGCTAATATAGGCCATTTTAGGTCTTTTTACTTGAAAATGTTTGAATACGAGTAGTTTGGTGTTTGTTTAAGTTATAAACACCTCAAACATCATATATATAGTTATTTTAATGTATTTATAAGTTGTTTTGATTGAAAATACACAAAGTAGGAAAGTTAGAACCAAATGTAGGCTAATATAGGCCATTTTAGGCCATTTTACTTGAAATTGAATGAATCCGAGTAGTTTGATGCTAGTTAAAGTTATTACCACCTCAAACATCATATATATAGTTAGTTTAATGTATTTATAAGTTGTTTTGATTGAAAATACACAAAGTAGGAAAGTTAGAACCAAATGTAGGCTAATATAGGCCATTTTAGGTCTTTTTACTTGAAAATGTTTGAATACGACTACTTTGATGTTAGTTTAAGTTATAAACACCTCAAACATCATATATATAGTTAGTTTAATGTATTTATAAGTTGTTTTGATTGAAAATACACAAAGTAGGAAAGTTAGAACCAAATGTAGGCTAATATAGGCCATTTTAGGCCATTTTACTTGAAATTGAATGAATACGAGTAGTTTGATGCTAGTTAAAGTTATAACCACCTCAAACATCATATATATAGTTAGTTTAATGTATTTATAAGTTGTTTTGACTGAAAATACACAAAGTAGGAAAGTTAGAACCAAATGTAGGCTAATATAGGCCATTTTAGGCCTTTTTACTTGAAAATGTTTGAATACGACTACTTTGATGTTAGTTTAAGTTATAAACACCTCAAACATCATATATATAGTTAGTTTAATGTATTTATAAGTTGTTTTCATTGAAAATACACAAAGTAGGAAAGTTAGAACCAAATGTAGGCTAATATAGGCCATTTTAGGCCATTTTACTTGAAAATGTTTGAATACGAGTACTTTGATGTTAGTTTAATTTATAAACACCTCAAACATCATATATATAGTTAGTTTAATGTATTTATAAGTTGTTTTGATTGAAAATACACAAAGTAGGAAAGTTAGAACCAAATGTAGGCTAATATAGGCCATTTTTGGCCATTTTACTTGAAATTGTATGAATACGAGTAGTTTGATGTTAGTTTAAGTTATAAACACCTCAAACATCATATATATAGTTAGTTTAATGTATTTATAAGTTGTTTTGATTGAAAATACACAAAGTAGGAAAGTTAGAACCAAATGTAGGCTAATATAGGCCATTTTAGGCCTTTTTACTTGAAAATGTTTGAATACGAGTACTTTGATGTTAGTTTAAGTTATAAACACCTCAAACATCATATATATAGTTAGTTTAATGTATTTATAAGTTCTTTTGATTGAAAATACACAAAGTAGGAAAGTTAGAACCAAATGTAGGCTAATATAGGCCATTTTAGGCCATTTTACTTGAAATTGAATGAATACGAGTAGTTTGATGTTATTTTAAGTTATAACCACCTCAAACATCATATATATAGTTAGTTTAATGTATTTATAAGTTGTTTTGATTGAAAATACACAAAGTAGGAAAGTTAGAACCAAATGTAGGCTAATATAGGCCATTTTAGGCCTTTTTACTTGAAAATGTTTGAATACGACTACTTTGATGTTAGTTTAAGTTATAAACACCTCAAACATCATATATATAGTTAGTTTAATGTATTTATAAGTTGTTTTCATTGAAAATACACAAAGTAGGAAAGTTAGAACCAAATGTAGGCTAATATAGGCCGTATTTAGGCCATTTTACTTGAAATTGAATGAATACGAGTAGTTTGATGCTATTTTAAGTTATAACCACCTCAAACATCATATATATAGTTAGTTTAATGTATTTATAAGTTGTTTTGATTGAAAATACACAAAGTAGGAAAGTTAGAACCAAATGTAGGCTAATATAGGCCATTTTAGGCCTTTTTACTTGAAAATGTTTGAATACGAGTACTTTGATGTTAGTTTAAGTTATAAACACCTCAAACATCATATATATAGTTAGTTTAATGTATTTATAAGTTGTTTTCATTGAAAATACACAAAGTAGGAAAGTTAGAACCAAATGTAGGCTAATATAGGCCATTTTAGGTCTTTTTACTTGAAAATGTTTGAATACGACTACTTTGATGTTAGTTTAAGTTATAAACACCTCAAACATCATATATATAGTTAGTTTAATGTATTTATAAGTTGTTTTGATTGAAAATACACAAAGTAGGAAAGTTAGAACCAAATGTAGGCTAATATAGGCCACTTTAGGCCATTTTACTTGAAATTGAATGAATACGAGTAGTTTGATGTTAGTTTAAGTTATAAACACCTCAAACATCATATATATAGTTAGTTTAATGTATTTATAAGTTGTTTTGATTGAAAATACACAAAGTAGGAAAGTTAGAACCAAATGTAGGCTAATATAGGCCATTTTAGGCCTTTTTACTTGAAAATGTTTGAATACGACTACTTTGATGTTAGTTTAAGTTATAAACACCTCAAACATCATATATATAGTTAGTTTAATGTATTTATAAGTTGTTTTCATTGAAAATACACAAAGTAGGAAAGTTAGAACCAAATGTAGGCTAATAGTTTAGGCCATTTTACTTGAAATTGAATGAATACGAGTAGTTTGATGCTAGTTAAAGTTATAAACACCTCAAACATCATATATATAGTTAGTTTAATGTATTTATAAGTTGTTTTGATTGAAAATACACAAAGTAGGAAAGTTAGAACCAAATGTAGGCTAATATAGGCCATTTTAGGCCTTTTTACTTGAAAATGTTTGAATACGACTACTTTGATGTTAGTTTAAGTTATAAACACCTCAAACATCATATATATAGTTAGTTTAATGTATTTATAAGTTGTTTTCATTGAAAATACACAAAGTAGGAAAGTTAGAACCAAATGTAGGCTAATATAGGCCATTTTAGGCCATTTTACTTGAAATTGAATGAATACGAGTAGTTTGATGCTATTTTAAGTTATAACCACCTCAAACATCACATATATAGTTATTTTAATGTATTTATAAGTTGTTTTGATTGAAAATACACAAAGTAGGAAAGTTAGAACCAAATGTAGGCTAATATAGGCCATTTTAGGCCTTTTTACTTGAAAATGTTTGAATACGAGTACTTTGATGTTAGTTTAAGTTATAAACACCTCAAACATCATATATATAGTTAGTTTAATGTATTTATAAGTTGTTTTCATTGAAAATACACAAAGTAGGAAAGTTAGAACCAAATGTAGGCTAATATAGGCCATTTTAGGTCTTTTTACTTCAAAATGTTTGAATACGAGTAGTTTGATGTTTGTTTAAGTTATAAACACCTCAAACATCATATATATAGTTATTTTAATGTATTTATAAGTTGTTTTGATTGAAAATACAAAAAGTAGGAAAGTTAGAACCAATTGTAGGCTAATATAGGCCATTTTAGGCCATTTTACATGAAATTGAATGAATACGAGTAGTTTGATGCTAGTTAAAGTTATAACCACCTCAAACATCATATATAATAGTTAGTTTAATGTATTTATAAGTTGTTTTGATTGAAAATACACAAAGTAGGAAAGTTAGAACCAAATGTAGGCTAATATAGGCCATTTTAGGTCTTTTTACTTGGAAATGTGTTGAATACGAGTACTTTGATGTTAGTTTAATTTATAAACACCTCAAACATCCATATATATAGTTAGTTTAATGTATTTATAAGTTGTTTTGATTGAAAATACACAAAGTAGGAAAGTTAGAACCAAATGTAGGCTAATATAGGCCATTTTAGGCCTTTTACTTGAAAATGTTTGAATACGAGTACTTTGATGTTAGTTTAAGTTATAACCACCTCCCAAACATCATATATATAGTTAGTTTAATGTATTTATAAGTTGTTTTGATTGAAAATACACAAAGTAGGAAAGTTAGAACCAAATGTAGGCTAATATAGGCCATTTTTGAGCCTTTTTACTTGAAAATGTTTGAATACGGAAGTACTTTGATGTTAGTTTAAGTTATAAACACCTCAAACATCATATATATATAGTTAGTTTAATGTATTTATAAGTTGTTTTCATTGAAAATACACAAAGTAGGAAAGTTAGAACCAAATGTAGGCTAATATAGGCCATTTTAGGCCATTTACTTGAAATTGAATGAATACGAGTAGTTTGATGCTATTTTAAGTTATAACCACCTCAAACATCATATATATAGTTAGTTTAATGTATTTATAAGTTGTTTTGATTGAAAATACACAAAGTAGGAAAGTTAGAACCAAATGTAGGCTAATA